>CAVLGL010000079.1:44441581-44843115 GCA_963668995.1 Parnassius mnemosyne | reverse complement strand
GCTCCTATATGGACAAATCCTGCCAGATTTTCAGCTATGAATTGTTTATATATGTATAAGCTTTCAAATGGTGTGACTTTCATCTTGTTAACATCTGGGCTCAAGAATGTATGAAAATGTCTCCTTCTCCTTTGAAATATTTTAAAATATCTCCTGATAATGAAACGCAAATTGTTTTTTACAGACATTTACATTTTGTTTGTGTAATGACTCGGCGACAGCAGGGGAGAAATCGAGTGACTTTGTAGTCAAGATCGGAATGTCGGTAAAATAATGTTCAAAAACTGTTGCAACATCTGTTTTGTTAAACTATTGTTAAAATTTAATTGAAAGTTTGAGTTGTGTAGTTTCATCTTACCAGTTTCGCTATTGCTTATACACCAAGTCATTTTAATATTATTAGAGGCATTCTTAATTTTATTTCTTAAATATAAGGACTTGACAGTGGAACACACTCTTTTTAATATTTTGGAATATTTTTTTAAATATTCTCTAAATCAAACACTATGATTATAATATAATCTTTCATTTAAAAGGTCATATAACTTTTGTGTACTCCTAAGGATTCCTACTGTCGTCCACTCATTAAACGATTAGCGACTATTTCAGGCATAGCAAACTAATATTACACTACTTACTAGAGAATACTGAAAAGAAAGTAAAATTAGAATTTTATAGAAAACACGAAGAATCTAAATACTAAAGACAAATACAACAAGTTTGAAGAACTATTAATTTCAAAAGTGAAGAGAAAACCAAATAATAGAAAAGAGGAGATAAAATGGAGAAATATAGCTGAGATAAGTAAGAAAATCAAATCTAACCTGAGAATAGGCCGCCAAAGACACAAGCTAGGATTACCAGAAAGATGGGGAGGATAGGATAGGATACCCAATATCACAGGTAGAAACTGCAATTGTGAATCCACACACCCTACAATTATCTCAAATGTTACAAATGTTTTCCAATAGGTATGCTAATAAAAACAACAGCTATACAATAGACCTAACAGGTGAAGAAGAAGTGCTAGATATAATACCTACAGAAGTGGAAAAAGCTGTATAAATACAAAAGAAAGATAAGGCTCTCGGTTCAGGTCACATTAGTAATGAATTTCTTCTTGAAAACAAAGACCACCTTCTACCAATTCTGACTAATCTATTTAATGAAATGTTGCCGAGCGTGATAATACCTGAGCAGTAGACAACATCAACCATAATAGTACTACACACGAAAAAAGATAAGAATAACGAATAACAAATAACTACAATAGACTTGTTAGCCTAATGTCAAATATTAACAAGGTTTTCCTCAACAGAATACCCGGGACAAGTGGAATTTAGAAACAGTTTCTCAATTTTAGACCATATATATGAAACAACAATTCAAAAAAAGTAAAGATTTTAATATAACTTTCTAGTTTCTATGCTGTTTTGTAGAATACAGTAAGGCCTTCCACTCAGTAGAACATGAAGAGATCTGCCAAGCGCTTACAAATCAGGGTATCGGAAATAAATACATAAGGATAATAAAAAACTTGTACAGAAGCAGCAAAGCTAAAATCAAACTAGAAAGAGAAAGCAAGGAAATAATAATTTCAAATTAAAAATTTTGTACACCCAACTTCAATATAAAATATTAAGAATAACTCAAAAAGTTTTTGTCAGACCTTGATCAAATTTATATGGGACCACATGAGAAGCACCAGCTTTCAAATAAAAAAAGAATCATTGAAATCAGTTCACCCAGAAAAAAGTTATGAGGTAACACACTAAAAGAACATACAATAGAATTGAGTTCCTCCTCCTTTTAGAAGTCGGTGGAAAATAGGAAGAGGTGTACACCAGAGCGACCTCATGTCATCAAAATTTTTCACAACTATCTTGAAAATCTATCGCAATTAAGAATCACGCACAATCTGACCATTGGCAAAAGGACTGCAGCAAAGCCGAATGATTTGGATGTAGTAAGTTGTAGAGTGGGATTAGTCTTGAATGAGTAAAAAATGAAAGTCATGACAAACGGGAGAGGGGAGGGAAGAACCTTTATGCGTTAACAATAACAACAAAATCTAAAGTAATATATGTATCTGGGTCAAATAATTTCTCCAACAGATTCAACTTCAAAGGAAATCAATAGATGCATAGGGAACCCATGGAAACATTACAGAAGTCTGTAAGAGATTATGAAGTGGTAAAATTAAAAAATTTATGCAAACAACCTCAATATAAATTATTAAGGATAACTCAAAAATAACTGGTCAGACCTTAATCAAATCTATACAAATAAATAGAATTGAAGTGTCTGTTTGTAATATCAAAATAACAGCTTTTTACTATATGCATATGAAAGTATATACGGTACCTATAACAAAAACACATTTTTTAAAATTTTTGTCTGTCTGTCTTTCTGTTTGTTCCAGCTAATCTCCGAAACGGTTTTTTTTTTATAGAATAGGGGGCAAACGAGCATGCGGCTCACCTGATGGTAAGTGACTACCGCCGCCCATGAACAACCGCAACACCAGGGGAATTGCAGATGCGTTGCCGGCCTTTTAGAAAGGTGTAAGCTCTTTTCTTGAAGGTTCCTAAGTCGTATCGGTTCGGAAAATTCGCTAGTGGTAATTGATTCCACAAAGAAGTTGTGCGAGGGAGAAAACTTCTTCTAAATCGCACAGTGGTGGACCGCCAATCATCCAGATGGTATGGATGGTAACGCGAGTTTTGTCGCGACGTGCGATGGTGAAATTGAGCGGCTGGAATTAGTCCGAACAATTCCTCAGAACACTCCCCGTGATAGATGCGATAAAATACGCAAAGAGATGCAACATCTCTACGCAGTGCCAGTGTATCGAGCCGATCGGAAAGAACTCGGTCGTCGACGATTCGAATCGCTCTGCGCTGGATGCGGTCAAGTGGAAGGAGCTGGCACTGGGGTGCCCCGGCCCAGAGATGAGAACAGTATTCCATGTGGGGCCGAACTTGCGCTTTGTAAAGTTGCAAGCGATGTGCCGGCATGAAATACTGTCTCGCTCTGCTGAGCACGCCAAGCTTTTTAGAGGCCAATTTGGCCTTCCCTTCCAAGTGACCACGAAACTGCACGCTATTCGATATGTCGACGCCAAGGATTCCGATACTGGCTGAGGCAGCAAGGGGAGTGCCTTGAAACTGAGGAGATACGACAAAGGGGTTCTTTTTAGCGGTAAACGCGCAAACTTGTGTCTTCTGGGGATTGAACTGGACTAGATTTAGTCGGCCCCAATCCGAGACTTTGTTAAGCAAAGACTCGACTTCAGACACAAGTTTGTCCCGGTACTCGGCGACGTTTTTCCGAGAAATATTGGCACGGCCGGTATATAAGGCATCCCCAGTGCTGTCGTCTGCATAGCAATGAATGCTACCAGTTAGCAACATATCATTGATATGCAGGAGAAACAGCGTTGGTGATAGCACGCAGCCTTGTGGAACACCAGCGTTGATAGGCTTGTAATCAGAGCATGCACCGTCTACTACGACCTTGATGCTCCGATCAGCAAGGAAACTGGTGATCCATTTGCACAATTTCTCGGGAAGCCCATAGGAAGGAAGCTTCGAAAGAAGCGCCTTGTGCCAGACCCGATCGAAGGCCTTCGCTATGTCCAAACTAACGGCCAATGCCTCCCCCTTGGACTCTACTGCCTCCGCCCATCTATGAGTTAAGTAAATTAGAAGATCACCTGCTGATCGACCCCGACGGAAACCGTACTGACGGTCACTGATCAGCTGGTGATCCTCAAGGTACCTCATGAGCTGGCAGTTTATAATGGATTCCATTATTTTGGAGAACAAGGAGGTGATGGCGATAGGCCTGTAGTTGGACGGGTCAGAGCGGTCGCCTTTTTTAGGGATCGGGTGGACCAAAGCTGTCCACCCGATGCGCTGTGTAAATCGCACATCCGGCATGGAGCACTCACATCGCGGGATGGTCGGCGGTGTGTTCCCCCCGTCATCTAGAGTCGAGTTAGACGCAAAAAGAGAGCACAACAGATCGGCTTTCTCTTTTGCGGCATGGGCCAGTGAGTCGTCCTCTCTGTGCAGAGATGGGAGGGATGGCTGCCAGAAGTTCCCTTGGACAGCCTTGGCGAGAGACCAGAATGCACGGGTTCCCGAAGGAAGGCGAACTAGCTTCTCGCCAATTCTGCCGATGTGCTCAGACCTTGCCTTGGCAATGACGCTTTTGAAGGACCTGGAGGCGGAATTATACTTCTTTTTAAGTGCGCTGGTGTTTACATCCCGAGACGTTGATGCGTCAGCCGGTAGCACTCCTGCTTATAGCATGATGCTATTTTACAGGAGCGACCAAACCATGGCTGCGATCAGCCTCCGATGGGCACCACAGAGGATGGAATAAAAGTTCCATACCCTGAAGTACCACATCAGCAACAGAATCGGCAACAACGCTGGGATCTTCCGGCGAGAAGCAAACCCGCCCCCAAGGGTAGGATGCAAAAAAAGACCACATCCCGTCCCAATCAGCTGACCTATAGTGCCAAGCACGGCGGCAAGCTGTAGATCGAAACTGCGATTGGAGCGTGAGTGGCACCGTGCTCCAGATCAGAAAATGGTCCGAAGAGCCCAGAGGGGCATCGACGGAGACCTGATATCCGTCCGGATGAGAGGTCAGCAGAAGGTCCAACAGGGAAGGTACATGGTCTTCCACATCTGGGATCCGCGTAGGCGAAGTAACCAGTTGTGTTAGACCATATGCCAAAGCAAAGTCGTAGACAGATCTACCCGCATGATCGGTTAAACGAGAACCAAGCCATTCAGCGTGGTGGGCGTTGAAATCACCGAGTATCACGATCTCTGCGGATGGGACCTGTTGTAGCACGGAGTCTGCAGCCATTTGGACGTGGTCGATGAGTCGGTCTGTGTCGGCATTACCGCTATGGGACCTATAGAGGCACCCGTAGACGCGGGGATGGTCGTCGCTGTCTACGCGCAGCCATAGGATGGACAGGTCCGTACCTTCGAGGCTGCCAAGGCGTCGAAAACAGATGTCCTCTCTGACGTATACACAAACTCCAGCCCGGGGCACAAAGGAGTGTTCCAATTTGTATCCCGGGTAGGAGAGATATGAAGTATCAGCCGGAGAGGACACCTGAGTCTCGGTTAAAAAGAGCAAGGCCGGCTTCGCCATCTCTAGATGGTAATGGACAGCGTTAAGGTTGGAATGAAGTCCCCTGATGTCGCAAAAATTCACGGATAGCGTGACAGGGGTCGCCTTGGTTGTATTGCTCCGCTTGCCCCGAGCAGCATTAGTCACGAGCGGAATTTTGCCCCTCCCAGAATACGCGGGGCAGCCTGAGCACCCACGCTCAGGAGTGAAGTAGTTTGTTCGTGGATGCTCAGCGAGGGATTCTCCAGGGGTGCTGGTACCCTCCTGGGGTAGTCTTGTATTTAATTCCACTACCATGTTGATGGGGGGGAATTGGGCCTCCGGCCACCTGCACTCACCAAGCGCAACGCAGAGGTAAACCTCTACTTCAAGCTGGTATTCTGTGAGGTCGTAGTACCACCCCGGTTCGAGCTGGCCCATCTGTGCGACAGCAAAAGCTACCGCTTGGCTCTACCACTGTTAGACCGGTTGGTTGGTTGGACCGGTTTTGACCGTACTTTCACTGGTAGATAGCTGATGTTATAAGGAGTAACTTAGGCTACATTTATTTTAGAAAAAGAATTAGGGTTCCGCACAAAAAAAATTTAAACCCATAAAATCCAATAGTAATAAATTCCACGCGGGCGAAGTCGCAGGAAACAGCTATTTATATATATAAATAAATGTGACCACATGAGAAACACCAGCTTTCAAATAAAAACTAAAAATTATCAAAATCGGTTCAAAAAAAGTTATGAGGTAACACACATAAAAAAATACAGTAGAATTGAGTACCACCACCTTTTTGAAGTTGTTAAAAAAGAGAAAAATAAGTAGAACTATCAAGGGGAAACTATTTGATACTTGTATATTGCTTGTACTACCATATGGTTATGAAACCTGGGCACTCACTAAAGCTCACAACAGACAACATTCGTGATTACTACAAAATATCAGTAATATAATTCATTGATGGATTATAAAATGTAGAATATGTAATAAATGATCTATTGTTTTCAATCTAGCTTGAATATCCTTTTTTAGATGCACCTTTGTACAATGCCTCAATTTAGTTTGTTTTCTAAAATAAAGCAGAAGTATTTTCCAACACACTGAGAATTTTGCCAAAGATTACAGGTTTTTTATTCAATGTAGAGAGATCTCCCCTTTTCCTTCCACCGGCCACATAAAAGTTCAAGTTCCCGAGAGCTATTTGTCTCACATGGCCAGAAGTACTTAATAAATCTATACAAATAAATAAAATTGAAGTGTCTGTTTGTAATGTCAAAATTACAGATTTTTACTAAATGCATATGAAAGGAAATATGGTACTTATAACTAAAATACAATTTTTAAAATTTTTGTCTGTCTGTCTGTGTGTTTGTTCCAGCTAATCTCCGAAACGGCTGGACTGATTTTGACAGGACTTTCACTGGCAGATAGCTGATTTCATAAGGAGTAACTTAGGCTACTTTTATTTTAGAAAAAGAATTAGGGTACCGCGCAAAAACATAAAAAACGTAACACGCGAGCAGAGTCGCGGGGAACAGCTAGTAATGTAATAAAACTTTACTTACTGAGGCCTGCCTGGATAGTAAAGTGTTGATACTCTCAGATTTCCGCGGTCCATTTTACAGTCCACGTAAAAGTCATCATTGTTGACAACAGGCTTCGATTTAGTCTGCATACATTTGTCGTTTTCATCTTCTGTGTCGCTCGCCAGCAGCTGCGCTTCCATTGCATCATTACTCCCTGATATAACTTGAGAGTTTGCCTCCCACCGCACTGTTAAATGTATATTTTGAATTCTTAATACAATTCAAAATAAACCCTAGATTCAAACACATACCCATGACACAAACATACCTGGCTCATCTTCTACATAAGTCTCCTTTGTATCATTAGAAGCATAAGCTGGAAATAGTGCCATTTCAGAATATCAGCAATTGCAATCATATGATAAAAACTTAGAAATCACTATAGTGGTGACAAGGTAGTTAATTTTATTTTTTAATTCAAATTTTATCAAAATCAAATATAAACACGACCATAGAGCATTAAATGCATTTACTGTTGTTGTTGTTGTTGTTTTTATTATTTGCTCGAGAGAGCAGGCAAAGGAACTAAGCCATACAGCCTTGTCTTTTTTATTTTGAATGTATAAAATTTTAAAGTGTAAAGGCCGGAACCAAGTCTTATTTTTCTTCTTTCTATCTCTTCAAAATCCATTATAGTAAAATAATACTTTTTGAAAAAGAGGATGATGTGACAAAGAATTGATATTTAATGAAAACCTAAATTTCAGATATTTAAACCTAAGTAATATAGGAGGAGTATGACATTCAGCCTGTAAAGAAACAATAGTTGTTCTCATAGAGCCGGTAATAAGTCTTAAATTTTATTTTGTATATTATCTAATTTGTTTACTAGTTTTTTATTTGATGAAAAACAAAGGAAGCCATACTCAAAATGGCTTCTTACCAAAGACTTATATAACATTAATAATATTTCTGGATCAGCTCCCCAGTTAGTACTAGCCAAAGCTTTTAATACATTAAAGGCCTTAGAAGCTCTGTCTGTAATAGAATTCACGTATTTGGTCCAAGATAAATTATTTGTAAAAATTACACCTAAGAATTTTGCACAACTTTCTATTGGTAAAAATGTATTATTATAAATTATTCTAGTGTTAAATGGACGAATTTTATTAAATATTACAACTTTACTTTTCTCAGTACTAATATCTAAATTTAAGTATGAAAAGTAAATGTGCAATTTC
This sequence comes from Parnassius mnemosyne, assembly GCA_963668995.1. NCBI lineage: Eukaryota > Metazoa > Arthropoda > Insecta > Lepidoptera > Papilionidae > Parnassius > Parnassius mnemosyne. The sequence continues at coordinate 44,835,200 of CAVLGL010000079.1, read as the reverse complement.
TTTAAAGCCTTATTTAAAATGTTTACCAAGTTTTTGACATTTGCTCCTGAGGCGTATATGACCAAATCATCTGCATATTGTAAATTAGTAACATTTGATCCTAAAATATTGTTTAATTTAAATATGTATAAAATAAAGATAAGAGGACTTAATATTCCTCCTTGACAAACACCTTTATAACTGAGCCTAGGACCAATAATTGTATTATTATTATTAACTTTGGCAAAAACTCTTCTTTCATGTAAAAAGTTAAATATCCATTTTACAATTTTTTCAGGAATGGCCAAAGACCTCAACTCTGCGGCGAGTACATGAAGATTGACGTTATTAAATGCACCAACAATGTCAAAGAATATACCATACTAATTAATATTTCATTATTTTCCATAGCTTTAAAAATGTCTAAATGTAGAAATGCAATACTTTCTCTAGATGACTTACGGTGTCTGAATCCAAACTGATTTGATGGTAAAAGACAATTTTTTTCTAGATAAAATTCTAATCTAGATTTTATAAGTTGCTCAAATATTTTACCCATACAAGATGTAAGTGCTATAGGTCTGTAAGATTCTGCAATGTGAGACTTTTTTCCAGGCTTTAAAATGGGTATCAAACAATCTTCTTTCCAATCGTTAGGAATAAGTGAATGAAACCATAACATATTATATATTTTCAAAACTAGTTCTCTACACACAGTATTCATATTTTTTAAAGCTTTATATGGAACAGAATCTAAACCACAAGTAGTGTCTTTTCTACAGTTAACAGCCGAGTTGAATTCGGTCAAGGTAAAAGGTTTGGTAAGATAATCACAATGATTATCATTTGAGGAGTTAGGGGTTAGAGGTGATTCATCTGTTTCTGGAGTATATTTTTTCAAAAATTCATTAGCCCAATTAGAATCTATGACAGATGTGTTATTATGAATAAAAGTTTTGTTAAACTTTTTAATGTAGTTCCATACTCTAGTCAATGGAGTAGATCTATTAAAAGTTTCACATAGTTTTTTCCAGCTACGATGTCTTTCAGTCTTCAAAGTAATTTTTTTAACAGCTTGTAGTCTTTTAAAATTAATATAATTTCGTTCTGTGGGATCATTCTTAAATACTAAATATGCATTTTTACAATTTAATACTGCCTGTTTGCATTTTAAATTCCACCAGGGTAGAGAATTTTTCTTTCTAATTCTTTTAAAAGATTGCAAGTTAACATTTCGATTAGAAAACTGATTGGATGGTGTGGATTCATGCATGGCTTGTTTAACTAGTTCTATTAAGTCTGTATAACATTGTAAAGGATTACTATAATCAAAACTATAATTTTTAATTAAATTATCTATTAAATTTGTATATTTTGACCAATCTACCAATTTTAAGTTTATGTTATTTGATACAGCTGTTTCTTGAAAATTTTGACTATTAACCGTAATGTTTGTCTTTACAGGAAAATGATAGCTGCCTAGAGAATCATCATCACATACTTGCCACTCACAAGACAGAGCCAGTGAAGATGAAACAAGTGTCAAGTCTAATGCATTCTGCCTCCATCTATGAGATCCTACTGTAGTCATCTGACCATCATTCAAGATTACAAGATGGTTGTCATCTATACTTGCAAGAACGTCCCTACCTCGTGAATCTAATTCAGTACATCCCCATAACGTGTGATGGGCGTTGAAATCACCAGCTATAAAGACTGGCTGTGGCAAACTTTGGATTAAATTATCTAATTTGGATTTATTATAATTAATTGATGAATTAGGGGGACAGTAAACACTAACTAAAGTTAATAATTTATCATTGTATTGTATTTGTACAGCTATATTTTGTAATGAGTCATCAGAGAATGTATTGATAGCACGAAATCCAATTTTGTTATGTAGAACTATTGCTACTCCATTATGATCATTACCTGAATCTAATCGTATAATATTATATCCTTTTACTCTAAAATTGTGCCTAGGTTTAAGCCAAGTTTCACATATGAGAGCAACATCTATGGTGTTCTCATATAAAAATTGTGTAAATTGAAAGCGATTTTTAATTAAACTCTGTGCATTCCATTGTAAAATCTTAAACTGATCCATAAAATATTAAATGTTAAATAATGAAATATCTATTTTGGTTTCATTGTATCTATGAGAACATCTTTAATAAGCTGAGAAGATATGGTGGTTTGTTCATTTGATTTATTAAGAGTTAATACTTTAATGACTGTATTTAAAATTATATTAATAATGTCATCATTCTTTAGCAGTGACATAAGAGCATCTTTGGGATTTTTTTTGTTTAATTCGGGGAATTCGTTTTTATTAAAAAGGTCTACAAATGGGGTTTTGTGTAATTTAACCTGATTTTCTTTTATCTTTTGTTTCTTAACAGGACACTGTCCAGAAATGCTTAGATGGTTTCCTTTGCAATGTATGCATATCGCTTTATCTGAAGAGACTTTGCAATATTTGTAGCTGTGATTTTCAGTACAAATTGAGCATTTCACAGAATTTTTACAATACTTTGCTAAGTGACCATACCTCAAACAATTGTAGCATTGCTTCACTGGTGGAATATACTGATTTACCACGAACCGCCAACCATGAAGATCGACGTGGTCCGGCAAAACATTAGAAGCAAATGTGATGGCCACGGTGCCCGTCGGCTGCAGCAAACTGTGTCCTGCATCATTCTTATGTTTCCTCATTATCCTTTTAACACATATTATCTTTCTATAAGTCGTTAACATACCAAAAATTCTTGAATTAGAAAGATTAGTGGGAACATTGGTTATAACTCCTGTTATTTCTGTCCCTACAGCTGGGATAGATGCCTTCATTTTGTATTCATTAAGAAAAGTAATATTATTTAAAAATGCATTCGCTAGAGAGGGCTTTTCAAAATGAACGCCTATTTTGTATTTATTCATAGATTGCAAATATTTAATGCCTTTATTGAACCTCTTCATATGTGTGGATAGAGACATCATGTCCCGCGTGCCGATTGGCCTTTTTTCATCATTTGATTCGACAAATACAACAAAATCAACGAGAATAGAGTCCTCAGGGTACCTCCTGTTGTAGTCTGATACAAAATACGGCTTATACTTGCGCTGCTCTTTCTCAGGATCTTCCTCAGTGCTGGTATCAATTTCTTCCTCCTCAGTCGTTTCTTCAAACATTTCTTCTTCTCCCGGCAATTTTTTTTTCTACGTTTCCCAATGATGGGGAAACCCAGTAACAATAAACAATAAAAGTTTAGTGCCTTTTAACTAAATAAAACAAAACTAAAATTTTAGTTTAAAAAAGGCGCCTATCACGTTTCAAGGTTCCCGCGCTTTCCTCCCTAAATGCATTTACGCGTTGACGTTCACAATGACAGTGACAGTTAACTGCACAGATAAAATTTATACTAGATTTTAATTAAAAACTTGACTTGGATGCTTGTTTTTTTAGCGATGTCTTTAACTGAGTACACTGACGTCTACATATTATGGATGTACCATAGACTTAAAGTATACTGGCGTATAGACCAACATAGTGTGCAAGGGAGAAAAAATTCCTTATGGCAAGAATGCTAGATAGAAAAGGATACCAAATCTCATGACTCTAACCGGTTTTGAATAACAGGTCGGCACGAGTTGGCAAAAAGAAATAGCCCCTAGATATTTTGTTATTTTTAAGTGTAATAGTGGTTATTTTAACTAACTTTTTTCAAAAATGGTTACTTGTTTTGTGACTGACTGTGGGGTTAGTAACAGAAATAATCCTGATAATTGCACATTTCACAGGTAAATTCTCAAGATGTCGTAAATGTTAAGACGCGTTTATTTTTGATTAAACTTTATGTTATATATTGTTTAAAATAAAGAACCTTTTCAATTATTTTGTTAATTTTGATATTTTGTAGGGAAAAAAGTCACGTTGTTGATAACTTTCATGAATTTGGTAATTAAATTTTTATACAAAATATTTTACATGTATGCTAGGACTCAACTATATCAAAATAAATGTCGATATTTATCTGGAATGTTTATAATGAATCATTAGACTTGCCCACAAAACCAGAAAGTAAATCCTCGGTTTGCGTTCTAAAATGTAATTTTATTTTGCCTTTTTTCTCCCCTCTATATCTCTATATATTATTCCCTCCGAATTCTATAATTAGAAACAATGGTTAAGGTAAATTGGACGGGTTGGTTGGAATCCAAAGAAGAACTCAACCATTTTCAGCAAACATTTTTTTGAGAAGTATAAAAGAAAAAGTACAATAAGAACATTTTTTTAAAAGGAGTCATTTCTACATGATTTGTACCAGTAAGTATAATATGGTTATAATCAGGCTTCAAAAAAGTAACTAGATAATAGAAACAGATTCTTGTACATTATAAAACTGTAGCACATTAAAGAAAAAAATCTTGAGATTATCATCTTAAAGCCATTATGAACCAAATTATGTATATATTTATCAACCGAAATAAATGTATAAACTTACTTAACCAACCGCATAGGCTTGCGGTCACACTAGTACAATGTTCATAGCATGACGCTTTTCCCACAAGGGGTTGAGCGGAGCTTCGGATTATAATCCCAAGTCACGATGATAAAACTTTTAGCGTAGTTAGGTATAGATATTTGATAATGCTCCTGAAGCGCCACTAGACGCCCGCGCATGAGACGTGATAGTATAAATTCCATAGTACTTGATACTCACAACGTTCGATGCCAGATTCATGCTTGATGGCCGACGACATTGTGCCGAGGACTTAAATAGCATGGTTCATCGCCTACATCGTTAGTCGTAGAGAAGAGGAACTCGTTATTAAGTAATAGCTGCGTGGATCAATAGATATGCGAGATAAAGTCGCACTTGCCGCGGTCAGTCAAAATGAGTGACCATTTTCTTAACATACCGAGATTGAGAGAATAGAGAGTGCATCTGTACCTCAGACACTTGGTGCACTTTAATCTGTTAAGATCATTATGTTTCTAAAACTCATGCAGCTAAAATTATAATAGGTTTATTATTACTTTATACTTTTCAGGGACAGATAAAAGAATATAAACATGAAGCATGATGAAGCCTCATAAACATATTGGCCTTTAAACGGAGCAATCTTATTTAACTGATTCCTACATGTTTCCTTACTTAAATTATAAAGTTTACATTCATATTTAAGTTGAATGTTAAATTATATATATATATATATATATACGTGACTCCAAATGTCAAACAATTAAATACTAATGTAATTTTAAATGGGGAGAAACTGAGTCTTGTAGATACCACCATTTTTCTTGGAATCACACTAGACGCGAAGCTTCATTGGAGCCCCCATATATCAAAACTAGCAAGCAGACTTAGTTCTGCAGCATATGCTGTAAAAAAGATTAGAAGTCTAACCAGTGTTGAAACAGCTAGACTAGTTTACTTCAGCTACTTCCATAGCATAATGTCGTATGGTATTTTGCTATGGGGACACGCAGCTGACATTGAAATTATATTTGTTTTGCAGAAGAGGGCCATAAGAGCAATTTATGATTTAAAGCCTAAAGAGTCGCTGCGACAAAAATTTAAGGAAATTAATATATTAACTTTGGCCTCTCAATACATTTATGAAAATGTAATGTACGTACACAAAAATAAAAGTAGTTTTACAAAAATAAGTGATATTCATTCTGTAAATACTAGGAACAGACACAAGCTAGTAGTACCAGTTACTCGACTCCATCGAGTCAGTAATTCATTCTTGGGGCAATGTATACGCTTTTACAACAAAATTCCAGAAAATATACAAAGTTTGACCTGTTCAAAGTTCAAAAACTTTATTAAACTAAGTTTGTATAAAAAGGGTTATTATAATATTAAGGAATTTATGGATGATAATAACCCCTGGAAATGAGGTGATCGCTACCAAGCTATTTCTAATTTGTTGTGTTGTTAATTTGTGTAACATCATGATTGTAAGCTGTTATTTAAAAAAAAGTCCCGCTGGGTTTCTTGCTAGTTCTTCCCAGGACAGAGGTTTTTTCCGAACCAGTGGTAATCAAACAAAAGAGTGACTTTCAATAAGTATTATTTATAATCTATATTGAATAAAAAAGTTTCTGTTTCTATATATATATATATATATATATATATATATATATATATATATCATCATCATCATCATCATCATCATTACAGCCCTTCACAAGTCCACTGCTGAACCTAGGCCTCCCCCAAAGAATGCCACAAAGCACGGTCCTGAGCCACCTGCATCCATCGACTTCCTGCATGTCTTACCAGGTCGTCACTCCATCTCGTGGGGGGACGCCCTACACTTCGCCTACCGGTACGAGGTTGCCACTCGAGAACCTTTCTTCCCCATCGGTTGTCGGTTCTTCGAGCTATATGGCCGGCCCACTGCCACTTTAGCTTACTAATCCGTTGGGCTATGTCGGTTACTCTGGTTCTACTGCGGATATCCTCATTCCTAAGTTTATCACGCAGAGAAACTCCGAGCATAGCCCTCTCCATAGCTCGCTGAGCGACCTTGAGCTTCCTCATACGGCCAGCAGTGAAGGACCACGTCTCAGTTCCATAAGTCATCACTGGCAACACGCACTGGTTGTACAATTTCGTTTTCAGGTTTTGAGGTATGTCTGACGAGAAGATGTGTCGTAGCTTCCCGAACGCTTTCCAGCCGAGTTGAATCCGTCGATTGACCTCTCGATCGAAGTTGGACTTACCTAGTCGGACTATTTGTCCCAGGTAAACATACTCGTCAACAACTTCGAGCTTAGTGCTCCCAACAACTACCGGCATAGGTGTGACATGGACATTGAACATGATCTTTGTTTTGTCCATGTTCATCTTAAGACCTATCCGTTGGGAAACACTATCGAGGTCATTGAGCATAGTGCTTAGGTCCTCCAGCGATTCTGCCATAAGGACTATATCGTCGGCAAATCGAAGGTGAGTGATGTACTCGCCATTGATGTTGATACCGTATCCTTTCCAGTCCAGAAGCTTGAAAACGTCTTCCAATGCAGCGGTGAAGAGTTTCGGGGATATGACGTCACCCTGTCTTACACCTCTCTGCAATTGGATAGGTTTCGTACTCTGGTTCTGTACTCGGATAGCCATCGTAGCCCTACTGTACAAGCACTTCAACACTTCGATATACCGACAGTCAACTTGGCACCGCTGAAGGGACTGCAGCACCGCCCAAATTTCGACGGAATCAAAGGCTTCATCCTCTGTGGTACATATATATAGATAGTATCACTTTAGTTCACAGTGTTAGTATAGATAGTATATATATATATATATATATATATATATATATATATATATATATATATATATAATTATTAAGTACTAAATGTTCGTAATTATCAAAAGTAATACTTATATGAAAAATAAAGCGGCCATTATGTACTCTGTGTCCCCATATTTATTTCTCCATCAAAACATTTTATAAAATATAAATAAGTTTTTTTTTAGAGAAGAGGGGGGCAAACAAGCATGCGGCTCACCTGATTGTAAGTGACTACCGCCGCACAATGGGAGGGACTCCATCGGGCCCACTCAACTTGCTGACGTCCAGGGAGAAGAGTGCTTTGCGAACCGAGCGCTGTGTAAACCGCACATCCGGCATGGAGCACTCACATCGCGGGATAGTCGGCGGTGTGTTCCCCCCGTCATCTAGAGTCGAGTTGGACGCAAAGGGGAGCTCCACAGATCGGCTTTCTCCTTTGCGGCATGGGCCAGTGAGTCGTCCTCTCTGTGCAGAGATGGAAGAGATGGCTGACAGAAGTTCCCTTCGACAGCCTTGGCGAGAGACCAGAATGCACGGGTTCCCGAAGGAAGGCGAACTAGCTTCTCGCCAATTCTGCCGATGTGCTCAGACCTTGCCTTTGCAATAACGCTTTTGAAGGACCTGGAGGCGGAATTATACTTCTTTTAAGTGCGCTGGTGTTTACATCCCGAGACGTTGATGCGTCAGCCGGTAGCACTCCTGCTTATAGCGTGATGCTATTTTACAGAAGCAACCAAACCATGGCTGAGATCTGCCTCCGATGGGTACCACAGAGGATGAAATAAAAAGTTCCATACCCTGAAGTACCACATCAGCAACAGAATCGGCAACAACGTTGGGATCTTCCGGCGAGAAGTAAACCCGCCCCTAAGGGTAGGATGCAAAAAAAGACCGCATCCCGTCCCAATCAGCTGACCTATAGTGCCAAACACGGGGCAAGCTGCAGATCGCAACAGCGATTGGAGCGTGAGTGGCACCGTACTCCGGATCAGACAATGGTCCGAAGAGCCCAGAGGGGCATCGATGGTCATGGTCTTCCACATCTGGGATCCGCGTAGGCGAAGTAACCAGTTGTGTTAGACCATATACCAAAGCAAAGTCATAGAAAGATCTACCCGCATGATCGGTTAAACGAGAACCAAGCCATTCAGCGTGGTGGGTGTTAAAATCACCGAGTATCACGATCTCTGCGGATGGGACCTGTTGTAGCACGGAGTCTGCAGCCATTTGGACGTGGTCGATGAGTCGGTCTGTGTCGGCATTACCGCTATGGGACCTATAGAGGCACCCGTATACGCGGAGATGGTCATCGCTGTCAACGCGCAGCCATAGGATGGACAGGTCCGTAACTTCAAGACTGCCAAGACGTCGAAAACAGATGTCCTCTCTGACGTATACGCAAACTCCAGCCCGGGGCACAAAGAAGTGTTCCAATTTGTACCCCGGATAGGAGGGATATGAAGTATCAGCCGGAGAGGACACCTGAGTCTCGGTTGAAAAGAGCAAGGCCGGCTTCGCCGTCTCTAGATGGTAGTGGACAGCGTTAAGGTTGGAATGAAGTCCCCTGATGTTGCAAAAATTCACGGATAGCGTGACAGGGGTCGCCTTGGTTGTATTGTTCTGCTTGCCCCGAGCAACATTAGTCGCGAGCGGAATTTTGCCCCCCCCCCTCAGAATACGCGGGGCAGCCTGAGCACCCACGCTCAGGAGTGAAATAGTTTGGTCGTGGATGCTCAGCAAGGGATTCTCCAGGGGTGCTGGTACCCTCCTGAGGTAGTCTTTTATTTAATTCCACTACCATGTTGATGGGGGGGGGGGGGGGAATTGGGCCTCCGGCCACCTGCAACCAACGCACCAAGCGCAACGCAGAGGTAAACCTCTACTTCACGCTGGTATTCTGTGAGGTCGTGGTACCCGTGGAGACTAAAGGAGCGTCGACGGAAACTTGATATCCGTCCGGATGAGAGGTCAGCAGAAGGTCCAACAAGGAAGGTATATGATCCTCCACGTCTGGAATCCGCGTAGGTGAAGTAACCAGCTGTGTGAGACCCTGTGCTAAAGTATATACTTATTAGTATACACTTAGATAAGTATCTACCTATTTATATTAACAATATATTAGAAAATAAATCCCGGGAAAACTGTCCATGACGGTAAATATTTTTGTCTATAGCTCGAAAATACAACTTTCCAATCTGATTCTTGGGGAGCTTTTTTAAGTTTATCGGTAGAGTTACCTGGGATTTTATACATTTGAATTAAAATCCAATATTTTTTAATTATTTTAGAAATATCATGGTAAAAAATCAGTTAATTTTTTAGTTATTTAATTTCGTGTACTAAACAATTTTTTTTTAAATCTTTTTACCGCATCTTTAACAATCATTTAACGATAGTCCTTGTAAGTAAAATGTATATCACTAGCTAACGCACACAGTGACATATCAAAATTACTCACGCCACTGATGTCTACATATACATGTACGCTGGACTGGCTATGCCATACAAAATGCTTATGCCGATTTGAAGCGCCATCATTGTCTGTACCGGAAACTAAAATTTGACATAATATGCCAAAATTATTTAAATCGTATCTCTGTATTATGAATATTTAAACTAAAAATGAAAGTATTTTATGTGGTTTGATTATGTTTGCTTTTAGTTACACAATAAGAATTATTTTTAGTAATAATGATAATGTGCGTAACATGTAAAACTCGTTACCAAAAGGAAAGTGGGGTAGAATTCCACAAGTAAGTGAGTTTGCAGCTAATATTAAGCAACATAAACTATTTGATAATATAGGTACTTAAAAATGTATTACTAATCTTAATATCGTAATTACCAACATGTTTGTCTTTATGTTACTGAGTTTTGATACACAATAAAATTCAATAGGGTTGTTGAGTTCCTTATCTATAATACTTATCGATGTTCTTTGCTACCCATATTTGTTCACAACTAACCTACCTAAAACTAGAACCTAGAGTAAAATTATGGCTAAAAAGCACAAAAATTGTGAATTGGCGTCCGAAACAAAATGAAAATCTTTGTTCTAAACATTTCACAGACGATTGTTTTATTTAACATGAGTATAGTTTATCAGTTATTTACAACTATATTTTTGAGCCAGCCTTAGCACTAGCAGCGACGATCAGTCGCGGATAGTTTTTAAGAACTTCAACGCACGTGAACGTCACGGACCGATAATATTCACAGAAAATGGCACAAATAGTTACTCATCTCTCAGAGACTCATAGTTGAGCTACTTATTTAGTTCAGTGGCCTCTGATGCCGTGCCGCCCCTTCTTTAAACAAGTTACCCCTGAGATGATAAGCTGCCAAAGTGTCTTCGCATGTAGTATCCCATACTATTTAAGCTTTAGCTTTATCTCTCTCCCCAGCATCCAAAGTCATACCGTTGAGTCTCCTACCATCGTTTCTAAATATTCCACAAAGCTCTGAAACAAAGGGAACATTTATAGAGACACGAGTTCTTCAAATGACATCAAATTCAAAGAATCGTAACGGGACAACAATTCTTAATTTTAACGTCATTACAATTCTTAATTTATTAAGTTTCATATGGATGGGTTGCGTCAAGCTATGTAGTATTTTATCCCCTTTTCTGACGCTCTCACCATACAAAGAGGAGATGGCATAAGCAACTGTGCACTGTGATTCTAACTAGGTCCTGACGTCATCACAGTGCTCGTGGCATTAATATACTGTCGACGTTCATCCTGTGCCCTTATGTGTCGAAAATCGTTCGTCGGTGTATTTTCGTAGTATTAAGAAAAAAGGATAAAGTTTATCAGTGTTTCATCGTGTAAATACTACGCAAATAGACACTCTGATGCTATGGACGGCATCACATTTCATTTGTAGAGTAATTTTATACCTAATTTATTAAAAAGGTTCTAGAAAAATCTCTGCGTCGGCTTTCAAACGTAATTGAATATATTCGACACTAGTGGTGACACTTTGTGTCATGGGAACTAAAAATATAAGGTTACATAGAGCTCAGTATTGGTAAAATAATCATACGCAGCTGTTGAAATTTGTTTTGCATTCAGTGCTAAAGAATTTTTAATTATCATTTTGTGAACAGGCCGCCATCTATAGTCAAGGTAGCTAAACTACATTGCAACATCGATATGGAACGATTCCTGTGGCGAAACTAGGGCTCCCAACTAGGGCAAGCCCAAGATAAGGTTTTGTTGTTTTTAGCAGTTTTATAAAAATACACCAATCTTGATCTGTCTCCACTCTTCAGTTTCATATTCAGTGCTGTCGAGGGCGTATTTAACAAAGCACATAGAAGGCATACTACTGCTAGATAGATTATATGACTATACTATATGCATACCTTCGCCCAGACTGAAGAGTGAAAGAATTTAGGGTACCTATCCTGGGTTGTCGCTCAAAACCGCAAAGCACCGGATATCAGTTCCAAGAAGAGAACTTTCAACCAGGCCGCCAAGTCCTACAAAAAAGCATTACGGAAAGCCAGTCTCGATTGCATTAAAGATATTGGCGCAAAACTCTCTGCCAGACTACCCGGCACTAGACCTTTTTGTCTGTTGCCAAAGCGGTCGAGAAAAACTCCTGTCGGCTTACACTGCCTCCGCTGGTAAAACTGGATGGCACACTGACGCATACGGGCTAAAGAGAAAACGGACTTGTTCGCGTCTCTATTTGTCTACAATTCACGCCTGGATAGTGACAACAACATTCCACCTAAATTACCTCACTGGGACCTCTATCTTGGAGGTTCATATCATAAATAAGGAGGTTCTTAAAACCTTGCGGTGTCTAGACGTGTATAAAGCTAGGTAGGTACGGGCCAGATGGTATACCAGCTATAGTTCTAAAGGCTTGTGCACCTGAGTTGTCTCCTGTGCTGACACGCTTGTTTCGCCTCTTATCTAGTACTGGAATAGAGCCAAAATCCTGGAAGCAGGCCAACGTGTAGCCTGTTCCAAAAAAAGGCAGCCTGCCGACCCTGCCAATTATCGGCTAATCTCAATTACCTCCATACTCTGCAAGATTATGGAGCGTATATTGAACGTCCGCTTAATGGCATACCTAGAACAGAATGACCTCCTTAGTGACCGACAGTATTTCGGGTTTCGCTGAAATCGGTCAGCTGGGGACCTTCGTATGCCACCCACGTATGGGGCGAGGCACTCGAGAACAGTGGGAAAGCACTTGCTGTTTCCCTTGTCCTTGCCTCGAAGGCCTTTGAAGGAGTTTGGCACGCTAGCCTTTTGGGTAAGTTTACAGCGTACGACTTATCCCCTGGTCTGATTGACTGGGTATAGGACTTTCTGAGTAAACGGTCTCTCCGGATCGTCGACGATGGCTACTCATCCAATCCTGTGGCGACTAACGCCGGTGTTCCTCAGGGTTCCGTTCTCTCTGGAACACTCTTCCTGTTACATATTAATGATCTGCTTATGCCAGGTATCTACGGGTATGCAGACGATAGCACAGTTGTGGAGAGATACCAATCAAGTCTTTGTGTCAGTCGGGAGCAAATCCAGTCCGAGAGAGAAGCTATGGTAGAGCATGTGAACCTCACACTACAGGCAGTCTCCCAATGGGGCGATGCCAATCTTGTGAAATTCAACGCCTCCAAAACACTAGCGTGTCTCTTCACTGCAAAAACGCGTCAGCTCACCTTGTCTCCTTCTTTCCGAAATGTAGCACTGGAATACACCGACCGCCTTCAGTTGTTGGGGGTTGAGATATCCTCAAATATGAACTTCGGGCGGTTCATTGAGTCCAAAGCCAAAGCAGCTGCAAGGAAGCTAGGAGTTCTTGCAAAGGTGCGGCGATACTTCACGCCAGGATAGCTGCTTACTTTATATAAAGCGCAAGTCCGTACGTACATGGAGTATTGCCGCCATATGTGGGCTGGAACTGCATAATGCCACCTAGCAGCTTTGGACGACGTTTAAAGGCGTGCTAAGAGACTTATTGGTGACCCAAATTTGGTTAAAACCAATCTTACCAGCCTCGGACACGGGCGTAATGTAGCCAGCCTTTCGGTTTTCTACAGAATTCATTTCGGTGAGTGTGCCCAGGAATTGCATAATTTTATTCCTCCCTCTCCCTTCCAACTTCGGACAACCAGACGTTCGACCAGTCTCGACCCTTTCGTTGAACGAAATGGTTTGCTGTTTCGTTCATCATGCGTCCAGGAAATGAGTGGAATAAGTTGCCAGCATCAGTGTTTCCATCCGATTACAATGTTGGTGTCTTCAAGGCAAGAGTGAATAGCCTTTTGTTAAGTCATTGCGCTTCACCATCTTAGGCTACATCACCACTTACCATCAGGTAGGGTTGTAGTTAACCGCTGGCTTAAAATAATATAAAAAATCTAATTTTGATAATATGAATCTAGCATACTCTATCATTGGCTTAAATATAATATAATATAATTTAGATTATATGACTCTGGCATACTCTTTCATTGGTTTAAATATTGATTTTGCTTATTTTTTTACATGATAGAGTGACAAACGAGCCTACAGTCCACCTGATGGTAAGTGGACTATGTGTCACAGACATCTACATCTATCCTCAATAATGAATCAAAATGCAGATGCGTTGACACCCGTGAGGACTAAGATGGAATGCATCTTTTCCAGTAAAAAGGGTCTCCGGTTCTCTACACTAAACTATACATGGCAATGTTAAGTTACTATTTTACCACAGAATATAAAAAAACAAGTTTTTATTCTATTTTTTTTTAATTCCGTGTATTTTACGCTGGTATTTTGTGAAAGCATGGTCCTTCTCCGGTCGAGACGACACATTCGTGCTAAAACTATAGAACTACTATAGCTGGAGCATGGCTCTATCACGTTGAAAAATTATTATTTAATCTTAATTTTCCATAATATTAAGTGCTTACAACTCAATATCCACCAAAATGTCACATAGTCATTAAAGATTGAAGATTAATATTCATGATGAGACAACAACTAAAAAAATGTGTATTGAATTTCTACACAATTTCTGTTAGTATCTGACATAAATGTGTGTGATTATTTCTTGTGCTAAATATTTAAACAAAATGCTTAAGAGGCGTATTAAAAAAATGCGAAATTACAAGGTTTCCTTTTTGAAATTGTATGTTTATCGTTCGCTGTTTGAAATAACAATTACTTGGTAAAAATAGTTCGTTTTCTCTTCTCAAAACGCATTTTAGATAACTTATTTATATATTCAGTAATAATCATTCTCCCGATGTATGTTTAGGCAAAAACTCTCGAAGACATAATTTGGGAGCTCTAATTTGTAGATTCTATTAAATATCCACCATCAAAAAAATATTTTTATCTTTCAAATATCCTATACTTTAATAATTATAGAATATATTTTCGTTATATGCCTTTCACGATAAGAAATAAAATCGTACATAATTCAAAAAACGACCGAAAAAGCCTCGATACAAGCCTCTATATTTCCGAAGTTCTACATCATTTAGACGTAAAATTTATACCCATATAATCATCAACATTTGTTTAAACTATACTATTATTTTTACTTTTTAAATCGTTACTATTATATTTTAATTAATTAAATAAAAGTACCATATATTTCACTGCGCTGGCCATCCGCGCTCACTACCGCGCGAGCGCTTGTCGAGGTTGCACCTGCGTCAGTTGATTTCGCGCGCTACGTCGTTTCTATACTACCGTAGTGTGTGTCGATTGCTATCGTAGTGTGCGTTGATTGCCTGCGTGCTAGAGCATCGTCAACTATGACCGCGGTTTTTGATCGATCGGTTTAAAACTATTTTATATAGTATAATTTAGATCACGTCTCTTTCATTAAACATGGTAGGGACAGCGAGTCTGTAGCATTGGCACAATTGAGCAAACAAGAAAATATTATTATAGAAAAATGTGGTCTATTCATTGACCTAGATCATTGTTATTTGAGGGCTTCTCACCTAATGGTTTATACATTGACGGTCTTATTGAAGTTAAATGTCCTATTTCAGCTTTCGGAATAGATTTTGACACGGCCTTTCGACTAACAAAAATTAAAGGTTATAAATTCAGTGATTCAAGTGTAACATTAAATCGAAATCATGACTGGTTTTACCAAATCTAAGGCCAGTTTCATTTAGCAAATAAAAATGTCTGAATACTTGCCATAATATGTACTGGCCCAGATTATGCAGTCAAAGTACTAAAATTTACAAAGACGACTAATTTTAGATTTTCAATGTGTTACCCAAGTTACAAGCTTTTTATGAAAAGTGTGTACTGCCTGAAATTATTGACTCGAGAAAAGTTCGGTCAATGCCGTCGCAGCAAATATTTTTCTAATAAAAATTATGGTAATTGACTGTAAGTACCGATTAAAAAAATATTAGTTACATTTGGTTGTTTTATTTATGAAAACAGGTTGCAACCGTACTATTTATTTATTTATACCACTATTCTACCGGTAGTAGACATAATCAATTATTAACATTTATTACGGCGTCACAATTAAAATATTTATGTGTACTTATTTTGACACTAAATTCATAAATAATAAAAAAATATATCAAAATGGTATATAATAATAAATAATAAATTATATAATAATAATATTAATAAATATATTATAATTAATAAGATAACATTTAAATGACACACCAAAAATTTTTGCTTCCACTGAAATCCATCATAAGAAAACTTGTATTATGGAAGATCAAGATCGGTTATCGCCATACTCACAGTATTATAGTGCGAGCGAGTGAATATATATGAAAGAAAGTATCGGTCGCGTAGCTCGCCGCTCGCTCGGTGCGTAAATACCTAAATTTGCGAAACGCCAAAATGTAAGAGGGCTCTTAAGTTGGTATAATCGATGCAAAATTGATTAGTTGTACAAATCCATGCGTAATGAACAAAACCGAACTATAGTAATATATTGTCCCAAAGTGAATAGGTAATAATCTATGACCGAACAATAAGAAACATGAATTGAGCTATTTTTCCATAGCGAATAGCTATATTCTATTCTATTCTATATTCATAGTGCCATAGCGGCTATGTAAGTAGCCATAGGTGTTATAGCCACTATGAATATAGCGCGTTCATGAGCGGCATCGGCAATCGCGGGAACTAGCTCTAGCAGATAGTCTTGCTTGCGTGCGCGCTGATGTGAGCGGAAGATGCGTTACGCTAATTGATCTCGCAGCATGATATTCATCGCGCCCGACCTAATTTAATATTAGACGTTGGTTAATTAGTGTATACTCTTTAAAAATAATAGGTTAGAAGACGGTTTAAAACAAATTAAGTACCTATAATGAGACGCGATAATTTCGATAATAAACCTATAATTGATTTATAATTTACATTAATGTTAAAATAACGTTTACATCAATTATAGACAACCCTAAACCTGAAAAGTATGAAGGAGAGTTTATTGGATTTTCTTTAATGCTTTATTTTATTTTAGACTAAAATGTGATGTATTAATAAATAATATTCTTCTATAGCGCGCAGCGCGCAATCTATCCAACGAACTACATCTAATGTAACGTGCTACGAGATTTAGCATGCTGCAAGAATTTACGCGCATGCCGGCCGCCCACACACTTGCTTATAAATAGCGCGCTTTAGCGTATTTAATAGCATGCTAAAAATTAATAGCTTATAGTCTGTAGCGTGCTATTGATTTATAGCCGTTTCGAACAACTCTAATAATAACTTGCTACAGTACCCACTACCCATGCACAGTACATATTTATTATTTATTTATATATGTTGAGTTGATAATATACGTCATAATTGTTATCATCGTTTTACAATTTTTTTTTCTAAATTGGTATGATAGTACGATGTATAGCGTGTGAAGCAAATTCGACACTCTAGAATATTATATCAAGAATATATACATACACCATACACTTATTCTCGTCCCCGTTTGTGACAGTTGTGCATTTAGTTGTAGGAGTAATATAAATTCCGCTAATTATTTACTCAAAAGTTAAGACCATGAAAGTATATTTGAATAGCCTTAATTTTTTGTTACGCGCTACAAGGTTTAATTATGATGCAAGAATTCGTGAAATTAGGCCAATGTTGGCTATTGAATCGAAGTTTTATAGTGATGTAAGTGTATAGACATTACTTTTAAGATCAGGAGGTATCTAATCTAATTATTGGACAGTGACTTACAATTTATAGTAATTTATTTAATATATGTACCGCAGGTTGCATACCCGACAAATAAATCTGATGCTACTCCAGCGCCGGTGAAATCAGAGGCCCCGCTGAGCGACCTTTTAGGCCGTCGACATGACTACCTACGTATTTCACTCACGGAGCGGTGTAATTTACGATGTAGGCTCATTTCTTACACAACTTTATTGAATAATGAAGAGTTAGCGTATTTAAAAGCTTAACTTCAACACAATCCAGGTCAGTACTGCATGCCAGCTGAAGGAGTTAAACTATCGCCACGGTCAGCTTTGTTGACCCGAGATGAACTGCTTCGTCTGGTCAATGTCTTTGCCAGCTTGGGTGTGCATAAGCTACGGCTCACTGGTGGTGAACCAACATTACACTCTGATTTGGCCGATTTAATTCGTAAGTAAAATATATAAAAGTTGAAAAGTACTTATAACCCTTAAATAACAATTATTCAATTCAAGTAAATAATGCTTGTACGGTCGAAATACTATACATTTATTTTATGCTGACATGGTCAGAACTGCTCCACAGCGAATTACTTATAGTGCAACATTTTCTAATTAAACTTGTGTGTGTGTGTGTGTAATAAACTGCTAAAATAACACATGTGCTTAGTTTACACGCCACTCATACTGTTGTACCATAGTCATAAACTAAGTTTAAACTACATAATAACTATCAAAGAAGCTGTACGAGTTGCAAACTGTGGTCCATACATTTTGCGAAGGTTACTGGGTGTTTTTCAATAAAAGTGTACACTGAGAAATGTATGTAATTTTTTTTTTACTCAAGAGTCAAACATACAGTCCACCAAATGTTAAGTGGCTACTACGGCCTATGGACACTTGCAGTCTACTTCAAACAAAGTAAGCTACCGATGCGTTGTCACCTCCGAGGACTAAGGTGGAGTGTCGCACAGCATGTAATTATACTGACTCTCTCTACCCGTCACACCAGAACACAGCAGCAGCCAAGTAACACTACTTAGATGTATGTGTACACTATATTATATACTATATTTTATACGTGGTAGAGTCATGCTGCAGCTATATTATGGTTGTAGCACGAATGGGTCGGCTCGACCGGGGTAGGACCACGCTCTCACAGAATACCAGCGTAAAATAGCAGCTTAACGCTGCTGTGTTTCATTTGGTGAGTGTAGAGAACTGGAGAGCCTTTTTACTGGAAACGAGGCATTCCATCTTAGTCCTCACGGGTGACAACGCATCTGCATTTTAATTCTTAATCGAGGATAGATGTAGATGTCTATGGGCCACAGCAACCACTTACCATCAGGTGGACTGTGTGCTCGTTTGTCACCCTTATCCTATAAAAAAAAATATATATATATATTAGAGATGGGACGGGTACCCGGTGTGGATCCGGTAACCGGTGGATCCGGCACTTTTTCAGGATCCGGTCGGGTATTGAGTAATGACGCAGGATACCCGATACCCTGCACTGCCGGATAATTAGGTTTAAGATAAAATTTAAAAAAGTTATTTAATTTATTTCAATTTAACAAGAATCAGTAGAAGAATTAATATTCATAATTCAAAAGAGGTAAATTATGGCGAAGAAATACAAGCTGTTCAGCACGATCTGGGTCAAGTCTGTTGCGCTTTTTCTCATAGATATTAGCAGGCTCCGAAAAGAGGCATTCACTATATAAGGAGCTGGTGGGAGTGGTTAAATATCTAATCGCGAGACTCTTTATAATAGGGTAGTGACACTTGACCGCCAGTCGCGCCCAAACAGGGAAGTGGAATATTCGTCTTTTCATGCCAGATAATTTTTCCACGTACCCGGCTACCCGGCATAAGCTTGCACTGGGTACACGGTTGCCAGGTAACCGGCAAAAGTAGGATCCGGTGCATCTCTAATATATATACTAGCTCGCCAGGCAGACGTTGTTCTGCCCTTTCTGACGACCCTTCCTATAAAAATCCTTAAATTCGCAATAAAAAATTTTGAGGGTCATTTATCAGGATAAAAACTATCCTATCTATCAAGTTGGACCAAAATGCACACAGTGTGCAAGATTTAATTGAAATCAGTTCAGTAGTTTAGGAGTTCATCGTGGACAAACAATGTGATATGTAATTTTTATATATAAAGATATACCAAGTAACACTGTTATTTACAGTGAACCTTTAATTACTATGGCCATGTAGTTTGTGAATAGTAATGCAAGTGGACATTGTTTTAGTTATACATGTTGGTTCAGGTATTCATTGTTGTGGGGTATGTGACCATGTAATGTTTAGACAATGATCACGGGGGGGGGATATTCCCTTATTATAATATATAAGATATTAAATTAAAAATGAGTGATAACAGTTAAATTAACCACAATAAAATCCATAAAGTTACTTTTATTCAATGTCTAACATTTATTTATTTATTCTTTTTTGCATTCCCTATTACAAAAGAATACTAATGGTGGACTTAATGCCATGAGGCATTCTCTACCAGTCACCGCATTACAGTAAATATAAGAAATCATAGTACCACACAATACTATGTAGGTAGGAGAAAGATAAACATTCCAAAAATTATATTATATTGCTAATTGTGGTTGAAGCACGGAACAAGCTGCCATCAGAAGTGATATCTGCACAAACCGTTAACCATTTCAGGAATAGATTGGATAAACAACTAAAATAGAACAATTACACCTTTGAAACTAGGATATGACTTATATCAGTTGTTTTAACTGCCTGCATGTTAAATAATAATAATAAAGCCCTCCCTAGACTTGTTTAGTTTTACAGTGATTTATTGGTAGCTGTATTTGTTTTACCGTGTAGTGGTGGTGTAAGAATATCCACTACCCTATATCGTCCTATGGATGTCGTAAAAGGCGACAGCGGGAAACAAATCAGGAAATGCAGCAGTGTGTTCCTCATCATTACAGCCCTTCACAAGTCCACTGCTAAATATAGGCCTCCCCCAAGGAATGCCACAAAGCACGGTCCTGAGCCACCTGCATCCATCGATTTCCTGCACATCTCACCAGGTCGTCACTCCATCTAGTGGGGGGACGCCCAACACTTCGCCTGCCGGTACGAGGCTGCCACTCGAGAACCTTTTTTCCCCATCGGTTGTCGGTTCTTCGAGCTATATGGCCGGCCCACTGCCACTTCAGCTAACTAATCCGTTGGGCTATGTCGGTCACTCTGGTTCTACTGCGGATATCCTCATTTCTGAGTTTATCACGCAGAGAAACTCCGAGCATAGCCCTCTCCATAGCTCGCTGAGCGACCTTGAGCTTCCTCATCCGGCCAGCAGTGAAGGACCACGTCTCAGTTCCGTATGTCATCACTGGCGACACGCACTGGTTGTACAGTCTCGTTTTCAAGTTTTGAGGTATACCTGACGAGAAGATGTGCCGTAATTTCCCGAACGCTGCCCAACCGAGTTGAATCCGTCGACTGACCTCTCGGTCGAAGTTGGACTTACCTAGTCGGACTATTTGTCCCAGGTAAACATACTCGTCAACAACTTCGAACTTAGTGCTCCCAACAACTACCGGCATAGGTGTGACATGGACATTAAACATGATCTTTGTTTTGTCCATGTTCATCTTAAGACCTATCCGTTGGGAAGCACTATTGAGGTCATTGAGCATAGTGCTTAGGTCCTCCAGCGATTCTGCCATAAGGACTATATCGTCGGCAAATCGAAGGTGAGTGATGTACTCGCCATTGATGTAGATACCGTATCCTTTCCAGTCCAGAAGCTTGAAAACGTCTTCCAATGCAGCGGTGAAGACTTTCGGGGATATGACGTCACCCTGTCTTACACCTCTCTGCAATTGGATAGGTTTCGTACTCTGGTTCTGTACTCAGATAGCCATCGTAGCTCTGCTGTACAAGCACTTCAGCACTTCGATATACCGACAGTCAACTTGGCACCGCTGAAGGGACTGCAGCACCGCCCAAATTTCGACGGAATCAAAGGCTTTCTCATAGTCCACATACGCCAGACATAGTGGCAAATTGTACACCTCGGACTTCTGTACAATTTGCCGAAGGGTATGTATGTGGTCTATGGTGCTAAAGCCTTTTCGGAAACCGGCTTGTTCGGGAGGCTGGAAGTCGTCAAGTCTGCGCGCGAGACGATTCGTAATGACTCTCGAAAACAGCACGTAGACGCGTCTAAGAAGGGAAATCGGTCTGTAGTTCTTCAAGAGAGCGTTATCGCCTTTCTTGAAGAACAAGACCACCGCACTTTTGCTCCACGCCTCCGGTGTAATGCCACCATGGAGGACAGAATTAAAGAGCTTCTGAAGGACTTCAAGTACCGGTTTCCCACCCGCTTTCAGAAGCTCCGCTGTAATTCCATCCTCGCCTGGGGCCTTGCCGTTTTTAAGATGCTGGAGAGCCATTCTAATCTCGCTCAGACTGACGTCCGGGATATCTTCGGAATAGTGTCGGATAAGACTCGCTCTTGGATCGTTTATTGTGGCTCCAACGATGACGTGTACAGCTGCCCGTAGAACCTCTCAATCTCACTCAAAATCTCAGGTGCGCCGGAAACGATGCTGCCACATTCTGTCTTCAGCTTTGACAGTTGGCTCTTTCTGGCAGACAGACCTCTGGCAAAGACTGGAGCCTTGGTTCTGCTCGATCGCTTCTTCAATACGAGCTGTATTGAAGTTGCGTAAGTCCCGCCGCATGCATTTGGAGATCTGTCTGTTCAGTTGCCTGTATGCTGTCAAATCTGTTGAAGAATTTAGCTTCAACTCCCGTCTAACAACCATGAGATTAAGAGTGTGATCGGAGAGTTTTTGTGTTCTTCTGCGGCGGATCTTGCAGAAATTAGCTCCGACCGCATGGACAGTTTCCACGAGCTTGTCATTCATATCGTCCACTTCATTGCAGTCTTCTAGGCACTGAAAACGGTTTCGTAACTCGAGCTCAAAGGTTTCGGGACTTTGGATTAGAGCATGAGGGGGACGGAGCGTTGACTTCATTAGACGAGACGAGATTAACGTTTAGGTTTAGTGTGCTTCTAACCATTCGGTGATCGCTGCCGGTTTTCACCCTCGCGATCACTGAGACATCACTGAACAGTTGTCTTCTGGTCGTCATAATGAAGTCAATCTCATTTTTTGTCGAACCGTCGGGGCTCGACCAGGTCCACTTCCTGTGGGGCCGCATCTGGAAGATAGAGTTCATCATAAAGAGTCCCTCTTTCTCCATGAAGTCGGCCAGCTGCTGGCCCCTTGGGTTCCGTTGCCCTATCCCAAATTTCCCTACTTTCAGCTCACCATTCTCTCTTGTGCCTAGTTTTGCATTGAAGTCTCCCATTAACACCGTATATTGGGTTTTGGAGGAATGCATGGCTCTAGAGATATCCTCATACATTTCCTCCACCTCATCATCGGGGTGTGCCGAGGTTGGTGCGTAAACCTGTATGACCTTCAGCGAATACCGTTTGGTGATTCTGAGTATAAGGTACGCAACCCTCGTCGACACACTCTCAATCTTTACAACGTTGTTAACGAGAGACTTGTGGACGATAAATCCGACACCTCCTTGGGACAGATGGTCGCCCTCCCGGTAATAGAACCAGTTGCCGGATTCGAGGATTACCGTTTCCTCCCCCTCTCTTCGGACTTCGGATAATCCTATAATATGCCAGCGTAACTTGTCTATCTTTTCTGTGTGTTCCTAATAACAACTAAAAATTAAAAAAACCGACTCGCCAAGTGTAGCAAATATGACAAATACCCTTATGAGACAATCTGTGGGTAAGGCCTTTGTTCAGCAGTAGACTTTAATAGTAGTAATAGCTGTAACGGTATTGTTAACAGCAGTTGTCAGGCAGCCTTTGCAGAAATTGATTTGTGTGTGTGTGCATTTGTCAGAGAGGCTGTACAGCATCCCGGGCATCCGCACGGTGGGCATGACGACGAACGGGCTGGTGCTGACGCGGCGGCTGCCCGCGCTGAAGCGCGCCGGGCTCGCGGCGCTCAACGTGTCGCTCGACTCGCTGCGGCCCGACCGCTTCGAGCGCATGGCGCGCCGCCCGGTGCGCACACACGCACTAGCACGTACACACGCACGCACACACGCACACACACATGCACACACGCTCGGCTCGCTGCGGCCCGACCGCTTCGAGCGCATGGCGCGCCGCCCGGTGCGCACACACGCACTAGCACGTACACACGCACGCACACACGCACACACATATGCACACACGCTCGGCTCGCTGCGGCCCGACCGCTTCGAGCGCATGGCGCGCTGCCCGGTGCGCACACACGCACTAGCACGTACACACGCACGCACACACGCACACACCCTCGGCTCGCTGCGGCCCGACCGCTTCGAGCGCATGGCGCGCCGCCCGGTGCGCACACACGCACTAGCACGTACACACGCACGCACACACGCACACACATATGCACACACGCTCGGCTCGCTGCGGCCCGACCGCTTCGAGCGCATGGCGCGCTGCCCGGTGCGCACACACGCACTAGCACGTACACACGCACGCACACACGCACACACCCTCGGCTCGCTGCGGCCCGACCGCTTCGAGCGCATGGCGCGCCGCCCGGTGCGCACACACGCACTAGCACGTACACACGCACGCACACACGCACACACCCTCGGCTCGCTGCGGCCCGACCGCTTCGAGCGCATGGCGCGCCGCCCGGTGCGCACACACGCACTAGCACGTACACACGCACGCACACACGCACACACACATGCACACACGCTCGGCTCGCTGCGGCCCGACCGCTTCGAGCGCATGGCGCGCCGCCCGGTGCGCACACACGCACTAGCACGTACACACGCACGCACACACGCACACACGCACACACACATGCACACACGCTTGGCTCGCTGCGGCCCGACCGCTTCGAGCGCATGGCGCGCCGCCCGGTGCGCACACACGCACTAGCACGTACACACGCACGCACACACGCACACACACATGCACACACGCTTGGCTCGCTGCGGCCCGACCGCTTCGAGCGCATGGCGCGCCGCCCGGTGCGCACACACGCACTAGCACGTACACACGCACGCACACACGCACACACACATGCACACACGCTCGGCTCGCTGCGGCCCAACCGCTTCGAGCGCATGGCGCGCCGCCCGGTGCGCACACACGCACTAGCACGTACACACGCACGCACACACGCACACACACATGCACACACGCTTGGCTCGCTGCGGCCCGACCGCTTCGAGCGCATGGCGCGCCGCCCGGTGCGCACACACGCACTAGCACGTACACACGCACGCACACACGCACACACACATGCACACACGCTCGGCTCGCTGCGGCCCGACCGCTTCGAGCGCATGGCGCGCCGCCCGGTGCGCACACACGCACTAGCACGTACACACGCACGCACACACGCACACACACATGCACACACGCTCGGCTCGCTGCGGCCCGACCGCTTCGAGCGCATGGCGCGCCGCCCGGTGCGCACACACGCACTAGCACGTACACACGCACGCACACACGCACACACACATGCACACACGCTTGGCTCGCTGCGGCCCGACCGCTTCGAGCGCATGGCGCGCCGCCCGGTGCGCACACACGCACTAGCACGTACACACGCACGCACACACGCACACACACATGCACACACGCTCGGCTCGCTGCGGCCCGACCGCTTCGAGCGCATGGCGCGCCGCCCGGTGCGCACACACGCACTAGCACGTACACACGCACGCACACACGCACACACACATGCACACACGCTTGGCTCGCTGCGGCCCGACCGCTTCGAGCGCATGGCGCGCCGCCCGGTGCGCACACACGCACTAGCACGTACACACGCACGCACACACGCACACACACATGCACACACGCTCGGCTCGCTGCGGCCCGACCGCTTCGAGCGCATGGCGCGCCGCTCGGTGCGCACACACGCACTAGCACGTACACACGCACGCACACACGCACACACACATGCACACACGCTCGGCTCGCTGCGGCCCGACCGCTTCGAGCGCATGGCGCGCCGCCCGGTGCGCACACACGCACTAGCACGTACACACGCACGCACACACGCACACACACATGCACACACGCTTGGCTCGCTGCGGCCCGACCGCTTCGAGCGCATGGCGCGCCGCCCGGTGCGCACACACGCACTAGCACGTACACACGCACGCACACACGCACACACACATGCACACACGCTCGGCTCGCTGCGGCCCGACCGCTTCGAGCGCATGGCGCGCCGCCCGGTGCGCACACACGCACTAGCACTTACACACGCACGCACACACGCACACAGGCACGCACGCACTCACGCAAGCACGTATGCACTCACGCGCGCACACATGCACTAGCACGCATGCTCGCACATGCACGAACGCACACACCCACGCACGCGCGCTCACTACTGTAGTCATCCCTTTGCTGTCGATATTTTACGCATTCGAACCAAATAGTTTGCTTTGTCCAATTACTTCTATATGCACTAAACTGGCTCTTCGGACTGAATTGTAACTAGTATATTAACTTCTTTAGTCGACTGGGAGACGGTGAGAAGACAAGTTGTTTGTTTTGGAAACCGCGAACAATATTTACGACAATCTAACACTGATTTTGTTTAATGTGGCTAAGAAAATGCTATCATTAATTATGTGCGCACTTTATCAACGTGATTTTGAGTTTATTTCAGATAGTAAATAACTTTATTTTTAATAGCGGTAGAGCCACACGACAGCTTTTACTGTCGCCCGCATGGGCCGGCTCGAACCAGGGTTTTACCACGATCTCACAGAATATCAGCGTGAAGTAAAAGTTTAGTTCTGTGTTTTGTCTGGTAAGTGCAGGTGATTCCCGTTTAACCGAGCATGCGGGTAGATCTGTTTATGACTGCCTTGGCAAATGGTCTGACACAACTGTCTGTCTGCTTGGTCTGGTTACATCGCCTACGCGAACCCTAGATACGGAGGATCATTAATCTTCCCCGTTGGACCTTCTGAGCTCTCATCCGAACGAATATCAGGTCTCCGTCGATGACCCTCTTGGCTCTTTGGACCATTGTCTGATCTGGAGTACGGTGCCACTCATGCTACCATCGCTGTTGCGTGCTGCAGGTTGCCGACGTGTTTGGCTCTATAGGACGGCCGATTGGGACGGGATGCGGTCTTTTTTACATCCTACCCTTGGGTTTGCTTTTCGCCGAATGATCCTAACGTTGTTGCTGATTCTGTCGCTGATGTGGTACTTCAGGGTATGGAACTATTTATTCCATCATCTGTGGTACCTATCGGAGACAGATCGCAGCCATGGTTTGGTCACTCCTATAAAATAGCATCACGCCATAAGCAGGAGTGTTACAGGGCCTGGGCTGACGCATTAACGTCTCGGGATGCAATCACCAGCGCTCTTAAAAAGAAGTATAATTCCGCATCAAGATTCTTCAAAAGTGTCATTGCAAAGGCTAAGTCAGAGCACATCGACAGAATTTGCGAGAAAGTTCGACTTCCTTCGGGAACACGTGCTTTCTAGTTTCTCAAAGGCTCTCCAAGGCTGTCCAAGGGAACTTCTGTCAGCTATCTCTGCACAGGGAGGACGACTCACTGGTACCATGCCGCAAAGGAGAAAGCTGATCTGCTAGGCTCTCTCTTTGTTTCTAACTCGACTCTCGATGATGGGGAGAACACACCGCCAACCATCCCGCGGTGTGAGTACTCCATCCAAGATGTGCTGTTTACACAGGTTTCGGTGCGCAAAGCATACCTCTCCCCGGATGTCAACAAGTCGAGTAGGCCTGATGGAGTCCCACCTATTGTGCTGAAGACGTGTGCTCCGGAGTGGGCTTCGGTTTTAACGAGTCTCTCTCTCACTCTCTAGACGTTGTCCCGAACTCATGGAAGAAAGCCTTGGTGCACCCAAACCCTAAAAAAGGCGCTCAGATCCGGCCCACTACATGCCTATCGCTATTAACTCCTTGTTCTCCAAGATAATGAAAACTATTATTAACTGCCAGCTTATGAGGTACCTTGAGGATCGCCAGCTAATTGGTGACCGGTTTCCGTACTGGCGGTCGGGGTCGCTCAGCCGGTGATCTTCTTGCCTATCAACCCTGGTGTTCCACAAGGCAGCGTGCTATCACCATCGCAGTTTATTCTGCATATCAATTATATGTTGCTAGCCGGTAAGATGCATTGCTATCCGGGTGACAGCACTAGTGATGCTTTATACACCGACCGTGCCAATATTTCTCGAGAAAAGGTCGCCGAGTACCGGAACAAACCTGTGTCTGAAGTCGAGACTTTGTTGAACAAAGTCTCAGACTAGGGGCGACTAAATATAGTCCAGTTCAATCCCAAGAAGACACAAGTTTGCGCGTTTACCGGTAAGAAGAACCCCTTTGTCGTATCTTTTCAGTTTCAAGGCACTCCCCTTGTTGCTTCAGCCAGTATCGGAATCCTCGGTGTCAACATATCGAGTGACGTGCAGTTTCGTGGTCACTTGGAAGAGAAGGCTAAACTGGCCTCTAAAAGCTTGGCGTGCTCAGCAGAGCGGAACAGTATTTCATACCGGCACACCGCTTGCAACTTTCAAGGCAGGTTCGACCTCACATGGAATACTGTTCCCATCTCTGGGCCGGGGATCCCCAGTGCCATCTCCTTCCACTTGACCGCATCCAGCGCAGAGCGGTTCGAATTGTCGACGACCGAGTTCTTTCTGATCGGCTTGACTCACTGGTACTGCGTAAAAATGTTGCATCCCTTTGCGTATTTTATCGCGTCTATCACGGGGAGTGCTCTGAGAAGTGCGCTTAATTTCACTATTGCACATCGCGACAAAACTCGCAATACCATCCATACCATCTGGATGATTGGCGTATGATTAGATTTTACCACTGTGCTATTTACAAAAATTTTTCTTCCTCGCACAACTTTCTTGCGGAATCGACTTCCCCTGGTGTTGCAGTTGTTCATGTGCGGCGGTAGCACTTACGATCAGGTGAGGCAAATGCGCGTTTGCCCCCATCCTATAAAAAAATCGTACAATAATTGTCGTAAATGAAAGTACAACTGCGCTGCGTGACATATTTAATATACCAGCTACCCGCTCAGTCGGCGCCCACGTAATCTCTAACTGTTACACAGTTTTTGTTCTAAATTGTCGTTCCAGTAATATACATAGAAGTCTTTGGCTTCATCTTTTGTGACGTGTACGGCAAAGGAAAGGAATCATTTGCCGCCATCTATCTTTCCGTCCGATTACAATATTGATGTCTTCAAGGCAAGAGTGAATAGGCTTTTATTACGCTGAAACAGTGCCATTTACTATATAGAACTTCATCACCACTTACCCCCAGGTGGAATTGTAGTCAATCGTTGGCTATTAAGTAAAAAATACCCTCGCTCTCTTAACCCTCAAACCTGATCACGGCATTGATAAGCTGGTAGCACTAAGCCCGACGCCCTATCATATTATAAAAATTCTCCCATTATAAAAACTTCCAATTTTTAATAAAATTTTGATCCGTCAAGGATATATTAATGCGCTATGTTTTTATCACATACACTCTAATCTAAAGTAAAACAAATTAGAATACATTTACATAATGCCAACTTAAAATGCTTATTAACAAGATAACAATAACAAGTTACCCAGTCTACTAGCTAGATAAATATTTATTTAATTTTATACGTGGTAGAACCACGCTGCAGCTATATTATGGTTGTAGTACAAATGGGTTGGCTCGAGGAAAGACCACGCCCTAATAACGCCACACCCGCGTAAAATAGCAGCTTTACGCTTCAATGTTTCGTATGGTGAGTGTAGAGAACAGGAGACCCTTTTTACTGGATACGAGGCATTCCATCTTAGTCCTCATGGGTGACAACGCCATCAGATCACTGGGTACCATCAGATGGAATGTGTGCTCCTTTGTCACCCTAATTCTATGAAAAATAAATTGTGAAGTATTTTATAAAAAAACATAATCTTTGAAATTCATATTTTAAAAATATTTTAGTGCCGAAAGGGGACTCCACGGTCGCCCTTCCTGACTGCTTTAACGACTGCCATTTGCCTCTGTTAGATCCGCTACCGACCCTTTGGACTATTGTGAATCTTTGACGTACTCACTTCTCATCCATGGATATTATAATATGGAAATCCGATTACAAGTGCTTTACTGCGTCTCATAGGACTGTACCTATGGCTAACCCAGACTACCTACAACCTTTAATTATTTATTTGTAGTGTGATTTGAGCTTACGACAGTGTCTTCAATTCTGAATATGCTTGAGTTTGGTTTTTATGTTAATAATTATAGCATCCAGCCATCTTTTCTATTGAACTTGAACTCTTTTAACTTTCGTAGCTATATAAATCAGCCTTCGACTAAATTTCGGTTTCGAAGAAATAGGTATTATTTTGCAATAATTTATATTCTATTAAATCTAACGTTGGCCGTGTAGTGGCGGTGTATGTATGTCTACTGCTCCATATCGTCTTGTAGGTGTCATAAGAGGCGACAGAGGGAAACAAACCAGGCGATGGGCAAAAGCATTTCCTCTGCCGCCTAGTCTACGTCTCATATGTTAGTATGTCTGGTTGGGTGGTTCTAAACCGCTTGTGAGTCGAGAGAATCCATTCCAATAAACTGCTCTCCGGTTCTCACACACACACACCATGCAAAACAAAACAGTATTATGCTGCTATTACACGTTGGTTTTTATTGCGAGTATTTACCCCGTGATTCGCGCTGTAGCATGGCTCTACCACCTATGAATATATTTGACTTGGTATAAAGAGACCATCTACTACTTCAAGAGGCAACATATAAATTGAACAGTAATTGAGGTGTACGTTATCCACATAAATTATGTAATTCTAATCCAGTTGTATTTCAATCAGGGACTAGCGCGAGTACTCGCCGGTATAGACTTAGCGCTGCAGCTGGGATACCGTCCAGTTAAAGTTAACACCGTGCTCATGCGAGGTGTGAACTTTTGCCTAAGTATTATGTTTTGTCGCCCCGTGCTTATTCATATTTTACGAATCCCTTTCAGGGTTCAACGACGATGAGATATGCGACTTCGTAGAGTACACTCGCGATCGAGAGGTCGAAGTCAGGTGAGTGTAGTAATATGCAAGTTCAAATTAAATATCATTACGTTAAAGGAAGAGTCTCTCTTACTTTTTGTCACAAACATGACATTTGAGGAATTCAAACAAGAGGTCCAAGTTAGGCGAGTTTAGTAATATTCAGGTTTAAGTTAAGTACAACATTGTAATATCAAAGAAAGAAAGGTTCTTATACTTTCTTGTCACAAACATTACATTTGGGAAATCAAAACCAGATGAGCGACAAACAAAAAGGAGTTGACTTTACTGTGATTTTAAATAGTAATTATACCTTATAATCGTGCTTTTTGTATTAAAATAGTCGCAATCTCAAACCCGACTGCCAGATAATGTAACTCAATTTTCAGATATTGATTGAGTTAGTGGTATCGGTAGCTGAAAATCTAGTTCTGGAAGGTCCTACTACTAAAGTACTAGAACGGAGGACGAAACATAAATACGATATTGTAATAAGGCTGCTCCATCTGCTGATAGGTCAAGGTCAAGGTCGCTCAGCGAGCTATGGAGTGGACTACGCTCTGGGTAGACTTAAAAACGAGGATATCCGCAGCAGGAAAGAAAGTTTCTCGAGTGGCAGCCTCGTACCGGCAGATGTAGGGCGTCCCCCCCACCCCACCCACTAGATGTAGTGACAACCTGGTAAGACATGCAGAAAGTCATGGCTGTGCTTTGTGGCATTCCTTGGGGGAGGCCTATGTTCAGCAGGCATGATGATTCACGAACTGATATATTTTTTTAACGAAAGGACAATCACTGTTTGTAAATTGTTTTTGGTACTGTAAAGACCGTAGTTGATCTGAGACTGACTTTATTTTCTGTCCCACATGCATAACATAAAAAATAAATATTCAAACCACCCATAATTCTCTTCTCAAAAAAAATATCAAAATCATAAATTCATTAAAAAAAAACTAGAGCTTGCGAAATGTTTTGCCGGGTCAGTTTCGACAGAGTGCGAGTGTCTGAATGTTTGCGGTGTGCAGGTTTATCGAATTCATGCCATTCTCGGGCAACGAGTGGGGCGAGCGGAAGATGGTGGCGCACCGCGAGGCGCTGCAGGCCGTGCGCGCGCGCTTCCCGCGCCTCGCGCCCGTCGTCACACGCGCCTGCGACACCGCCGTGGTCAGTGTGCATCACACCACCCCTCACAATATCTCTCACGTCACCCCTCACACTACCCATCATACCACCCTTCACACCATCCTTCTAACCACCCCACACACCACCCTCAATACTAACCTACTGGACGTGCGTCTTTCAACACTACACGTTGCGCACCTCGCACACCACCTCAGCGGTGTGGGTTTACCTTCATTCAAACAAAGGTCACAAACAAATTCACAATCCATCTTATAGTCCACAGAAACTGCATATAACCTTAATTTAAAATCACAATAAAGACACATCGACATCCCTCAAAACTAAAATGGAATGTCCGGTTCAATACCCGAACATTCTTTGGTCTGGTCCTTCGAGCCGGATATGAAATCGCGACCTATGGGTGTGTAGACCTGTGCATGGATCCGACTCGAAAGACCAAGGATGAGACCTTATTTCTATTAAATTCACTAATCATTTATAAAATTTATTTTAAAACCATTTATTATAAATGTAAAAAGATATATAAATGTTGCTAAATGTTAATGTTACATATGTTGTATGCGGCCCTCCATGTAGTGCGGGACCCTATTCGATAGAGTAACTAACTTGGTAAAATATGCAGAAAACTGATGAATTTAGATGGCATTCTTTGGGGAGACCCTATGTTCAGCAGTAGACTTGTGAAGGGCTGTAATAATATTGATTATGTACTCAATGCTTGCATCGTGCAACTTGATTTGATTTCGTATATTAGAATTAGAATATAGTAATTTTTAGAGATAGCTAGTATTCCATTAATGTTACTTATTTGTTATAACTTCTAAATATTTGTACACCACACTGTGGTAGAATACACGATACCTAATGTAAATTTTACGAACACCTAACTTACTGTATTCACAAATAAATAAATGAATTTGAATGAAATTTGAATATACACACTGTACTTAAAAGGTATTATAAAGCGATTGTGTCCAGCTACTGTTTGCGAGTTTTGCTCTATTGCTCTAATTCAGGTTATTGTTTATATCCTATTTACACAGGTTTTCCAAGTGGAGGGTTACTTAGGACGCGTGGGCTTCATCTCATCGATGACGCAGCCATTCTGCGCTTCCTGTAATCGGTTGCGGCTCACGGCAGATGGAAACCTTAAGGTACTTATGAGTATTGTCTCACCTTACTTTAGTGACAACACACTTCGTTTCAGAGTACACTCTCATGTCACTGTATTTAGTACCCATGTGTCACTGAGAGCGTCCGGTCTGTTGCATTAATATTATTACAATTGAAATATAACAATAAACATTACTTAATAAAAACATATTAACTCGAGGAGAGTTGCTGAATGTATAGCCAGAAGCCAGAACCAGCATATTTATTGAGTTAACCATGTCTAGTATTCAGTTTGTTCAGTTATACTGGTGATAATTGCAAAATGTGTATAAAGAGAAGACAGTGTTTTGGCCACGAAGGAGAAAGGTATGTTTTGTTACAGAATCACTAAATGTAGATGTATAATCTTAATAAAGTTTTAGCAGAAAGATCCTAAAGTAAACCTGTACAAGAACTAGATCTTATGTTACTCTCATGTCACACAAGTAATGGTATGGCCGGTTGCCTTCTACAGGTTAGTCAGGAGTAAATTTTGTTTTTTTTTCTTTATAACTGTGGAGGGAAAAAGGCTTTTGCTGTGCGCACTTTTACGAAAACAATCGTTCGTACATACGTGTTAGACGTTTATTTCAAATTGAGTACCAATTGCACAATGTAAGACAGTGTCCAAGTGTCATTGATTATGCATTGGATAAACACCTGAAGTGACCAACCGGTGATGCCTCGTCGCCGCCCAGGTCGTGCACGAACAGTTCGGATCGAAGAAAGAGTACAGGTAGTTTATGAGTCAGTACACGCTAATTCGAGTCTCTCAACTCGCAAAGGTGCAACAACATTAGCTATGCCCCGCCGTATGACTTGCAGAGAATTTTATCTTTGGATTTAAATCATAAACATTTAAAGTATAAAATACAACTCGTCCAAAAATTAAATGAAAATGATTTGGTTAGAAGGTTGGATTTTACGTCTGAAATGTTCGAGCAGTTCCATAGCTTCAATAACAAAATAACAAGTATTCTCGGCCTCGCAGTCGACTAAAGGAGTTACGGAGAATTAAGCGTAACTTAGTGAGCAAGTATTAGTCGGTATACACAGAGTTCTCTGCTCGTTTTGCCCGCTGGCGAACGTGCGTACGTACGTTTGTATGCGTTTGTGTACGTGTGAATGTGCATGTGTGCGGTGACGTGACGTGTTGTGTGTGCGTGCAGGTGTGCCTGCTGGGCGCGGCCGAGGTGTCGCTGGCGGCGGCGCTGCGTACGTGTGCGTGTGCGGTGATGCGACGTAGTGTGGGTGTGTGCGTGTGTGCGGTGACGTGACGTGTTGTGTGTGCGTGCAGGTGTGCCTGCTGGGCGCGGCCGAGGTGTCGCTGGCGGCGGCGCTGCGTACGTGTGCGTGTGCGGTGATGCGACGTAGTGTGGGTGTGTGCGTGTGTGCGGTGACGTGACGTGTTGTGTGTGCGTGCAGGTGTGCCTGCTGGGCGCGGCCGAGGTGTCGCTGGCGGCGGCGCTGCGTACGTGTGCGTGTGCGGTGATGCGACGTAGTGTGGGTGTGTGCGTGTGTGCGGTGACGTGACGTGTTGTGTGTGCGTGCAGGTGTGCCTGCTGGGCGCGGCCGAGGTGTCGCTGGCGGCGGCGCTGCGTACGTGTGCGTGTGCGGTGATGCGACGTAGTGTGGGTGTGTGCGTGTGTGCGGTGACGTGACGTGTTGTGTGTGCGTGCAGGTGTGCCTGCTGGGCGCGGCCGAGGTGTCGCTGGCGGCGGCGCTGCGTACGTGTGCGTGTGCGGTGATGCGACGTAGTGTGGGTGTGTGCGTGTGTGCGGTGACGTGACGTGTTGTGTGTGCGTGCAGGTGTGCCTGCTGGGCGCGGCCGAGGTGTCGCTGGCGGCGGCGCTGCGTACGTGTGCGTGTGCGGTGATGCGACGTAGTGTGGGTGTGTGCGTGTGTGCGGTGACGTGACGTGTTGTGTGTGCGTGCAGGTGTGCCTGCTGGGCGCGGCCGAGGTGTCGCTGGCGGCGGCGCTGCGTACGTGTGCGTGTGCGGTGATGCGACGTAGTGTGGGTGTGTGCGTGTGTGCGGTGACGTGACGTGTTGTGTGTGCGTGCAGGTGTGCCTGCTGGGCGTGGCCGAGGTGTCGCTGGCGGCGGCGCTGCGTACGTGTGCGTGTGCGGTGATGCGACGTAGTGTGGGTGTGTGCGTGTGTGCGGTGACGTGACGTGTTGTGTGTGCGTGCAGGTGTGCCTGCTGGGCGTGGCCGAGGTGTCGCTGGCGGCGGCGCTGCGTACGTGTGCGTGTGCGGTGATGCGACGTAGTGTGGGTGTGTGCGTGTGTGCGGTGACGTGACGTGTTGTGTGTGCGTGCAGGTGTGCCTGCTGGGCGCGGCCGAGGTGTCGCTGGCGGCGGCGCTGCGTACGTGTGCGTGTGCGGTGATGCGACGTAGTGTGGGTGTGTGCGTGTGTGCGGTGACGTGACGTGTTGTGTGTGCGTGCAGGTGTGCTTGCTGGGCGTGGCCGAGGTGTCGCTGGCGGCGGCGCTGCGTACGTGTGCGTGTGCGGTGATGCGACGTAGTGTGGGTGTGTGCGTGTGTGCGGTGACGTGACGTGTTGTGTGTGCGTGCAGGTGTGCCTGCTGGGCGTGGCCGAGGTGTCGCTGGCGGCGGCGCTGCGTACGTGTGCGTGTGCGGTGATGCGACGTAGTGTGGGTGTGTGCGTGTGTGCGGTGACGTGACGTGTTGTGTGTGCGTGCAGGTGTGCCTGCTGGGCGTGGCCGAGGTGTCGCTGGCGGCGGCGCTGCGTACGTGTGCGTGTGCGGTGATGCGACGTAGTGTGGGTGTGTGCGTGTGTGCGGTGACGTGACGTGTTGTGTGTGCGTGCAGGTGTGCCTGCTGGGCGCGGCCGAGGTGTCGCTGGCGGCGGCGCTGCGTACGTGTGCGTGTGCGGTGATGCGACGTAGTGTGGGTGTGTGCGTGTGTGCGGTGACGTGACGTGTTGTGTGTGCGTGCAGGTGTGCCTGCTGGGCGTGGCCGAGGTGTCGCTGGCGGCGGCGCTGCGTACGTGTGCGTGTGCGGTGATGCGACGTAGTGTGGGTGTGTGCGTGTGTGCGGTGACGTGACGTGTTGTGTGTGCGTGCAGGTGTGCCAGCTGGGCGTGGCCGAGGTGTCGCTGGCGGCGGCGCTGCGTACGTGTGCGTGTGCGGTGATGCGACGTAGTGTGGGTGTGTGCGTGTGTGCGGTGACGTGACGTGTTGTGTGTGCGTGCAGGTGTGCCTGCTGGGCGCGGCCGAGGTGTCGCTGGCGGCGGCGCTGCGTACGTGTGCGTGTGCGGTGATGCGACGTAGTGTGGGTGTGTGCGTGTGTGCGGTGACGTGACGTGTTGTGTGTGCGTGCAGGTGTGCCTGCTGGGCGTGGCCGAGGTGTCGCTGGCGGCGGCGCTGCGTACGTGTGCGTGTGCGGTGATGCGACGTAGTGTGGGTGTGTGCGTGTGTGCGGTGACGTGACGTGTTGTGTGTGCGTGCAGGTGTGCCTGCTGGGCGTGGCCGAGGTGTCGCTGGCGGCGGCGCTGCGTACGTGTGCGTGTGCGGTGATGCGACGTAGTGTGGGTGTGTGCGTGTGTGCGGTGACGTGACGTGTTGTGTGTGCGTGCAGGTGTGCCTGCTGGGCGCGGCCGAGGTGTCGCTGGCGGCGGCGCTGCGTACGTGTGCGTGTGCGGTGATGCGACGTAGTGTGGGTGTGTGCGTGTGTGCGGTGACGTGACGTGTTGTGTGTGCGTGCAGGTGTGCCTGCTGGGCGCGGCCGAGGTGTCGCTGGCGGCGGCGCTGCGTACGTGTGCGTGTGTGCGGTGACGTGACGTGTTGTGTGTGCGTGCAGGTGTGCCTGCTGGGCGCGGCCGAGGTGTCGCTGGCGGCGGCGCTGCGTACGTGTGCGTGTGCGGTGATGCGACGTAGTGTGGGTGTGTGCGTGTGTGCGGTGACGTGACGTGTTGTGTGTGCGTGCAGGTGTGCCTGCTGGGCGCGGCCGAGGTGTCGCTGGCGGCGGCGCTGCGTACGTGTGCGTGGACGGTGATGCGACGTAGTGTGGGTGTGTGCGTGTGTGCGGTGACGTGACGTGTTGTGTGTGCGTGCAGGTGTGCCTGCTGGGCGCGGCCGAGGTGTCGCTGGCGGTGGCGCTGCGTACGTGTGCGTGTGCGGTGATGCGACGTAGTGTGGGTGTGTGCGTGTGTGCGGTGACGTGACGTGTTGTGTGTGCGTGCAGGTGTGCCTGCTGGGCGCGGCCGAGGTATCGCTGGCGGCGGCGCTGCGTACGTGTGCGTGTGCGGTGATGCGACGTAGTGTGGGTGTGTGCGTGTGTGCGGTGACGTGACGTGTTGTGTGTGCGTGCAGGTGTGCCTGCTGGGCGCGGCCGAGGTGTCGCTGGCGGCGGCGCTGCGTACGTGTGCGTGTGCGGTGATGCGACGTAGTGTGGGTGTGTGCGTGTGTGCGGTGACGTGACGTGTTGTGTGTGCGTGCAGGTGTGCCTGCTGGGCGCGGCCGAGGTGTCGCTGGCGGCGGCGCTGCGTACGTGTGCGTGTGCGGTGATGCGACGTAGTGTGGGTGTGTGCGTGTGTGCGGTGACGTGACGTGTTGTGTGTGCGTGCAAGTGTGCCTGCTGGGCGCGGCCGAGGTGTCGCTGGCGGCGGCGCTGCGTACGTGTGCGTGTGCGGTGATGCGACGTAGTGTGGGTGTGTGCGTGTGTGCGGTGACGTGACGTGTTGTGTGTGCGTGCAGGTGTGCCTGCTGGGCGCGGCCGAGGTGTCGCTGGCGGCGGCGCTGCGTACGTGTGCGTGTGCGGTGACGTGACGTGTTGTGTGTGCGTGCAGGTGTGCCTGCTGGGCGCGGCCGAGGTGTCGCTGGCGGCGGCGCTGCGTACGTGTGCGTGTGCGGTGACGTGACGTGTTGTGTGTGCGTGCAGGTGTGCCTGCTGGGCGCGGCCGAGGTGTCGCTGGCGGCGGCGCTGCGTACGTGTGCGTGTGCGGTGACGTGACGTGTTGTGTGTGCGTGCAGGTGTGCCTGCTGGGCGCGGCCGAGGTGTCGCTGGCGGCGGCGCTGCGTACGTGTGCGTGTGCGGTGACGTGACGTGTTGTGTGTGCGTGCAGGTGTGCCTGCTGGGCGCGGCCGAGGTGTCGCTGGCGGCGGCGCTGCGTACGTGTGCGTGTGCGGTGACGTGACGTGTTGTGTGTGCGTGCAGGTGTGCCTGCTGGGCGCGGCCGAGGTGTCGCTGGCGGCGGCGCTGCGTACGTGTGCGTGTGCGGTGACGTGACGTGTTGTGTGTGCGTGCAGGTGTGCCTGCTGGGCGCGGCCGAGGTGTCGCTGGCGGCGGCGCTGCGTACGTGTGCGTGTGCGGTGATGCGACGTAGTGTGGGTGTGTGCGTGTGTGCGGTGACGTGACGTGTTGTGTGTGCGTGCAGGTGTGCCTGCTGGGCGCGGCCGAGGTGTCGCTGGCGGCGGCGCTGCGTACGTGTGCGTGTGCGGTGACGTGACGTGTTGTGTGTGCGTGCAGGTGTGCCTGCTGGGCGCGGCCGAGGTGTCGCTGGCGGCGGCGCTGCGTACGTGTGCGTGTGCGGTGACGTGACGTGTTGTGTGTGCGTGCAGGTGTGCCTGCTGGGCGCGGCCGAGGTGTCGCTGGCGGCGGCGCTGCGTACGTGTGCGTGTGCGGTGACGTGACGTGTTGTGTGTGCGTGCAGGTGTGCCTGCTGGGCGCGGCCGAGGTGTCGCTGGCGGCGGCGCTGCGTACGTGTGCGTGTGCGGTGACGTGACGTGTTGTGTGTGCGTGCAGGTGTGCCTGCTGGGCGCGGCCGAGGTGTCGCTGGCGGCGGCGCTGCGTACGTGTGCGTGTGCGGTGACGTGACGTGTTGTGTGTGCGTGCAGGTGTGCCTGCTGGGCGCGGCCGAGGTGTCGCTGGCGGCGGCGCTGCGTACGTGTGCGTGTGCGGTGATGCGACGTAGTGTGGGTGTGTGCGTGTGTGCGGTGACGTGACGTGTTGTGTGTGCGTGCAGGTGTGCCTGCTGGGCGCGGCCGAGGTGTCGCTGGCGGCGGCGCTGCGTACGTGTGCGTGTGCGGTGATGCGACGTAGTGTGGGTGTGTGCGTGTGTGCGGTGACGTGACGTGTTGTGTGTGCGTGCAGGTGTGCCTGCTGGGCGCGGCCGAGGTGTCGCTGGCGGCGGCGCTGCGTACGTGTGCGTGTGCGGTGACGTGACGTGTTGTGTGTGCGTGCAGGTGTGCCTGCTGGGCGCGGCCGAGGTGTCGCTGGCGGCGGCGCTGCGTACGTGTGCGTGTGCGGTGACGTGACGTGTTGTGTGTGCGTGCAGGTGTGCCTGCTGGGCGCGGCCGAGGTGTCGCTGGCGGCGGCGCTGCGTACGTGTGCGTGTGCGGTGACGTGACGTGTTGTGTGTGCGTGCAGGTGTGCCTGCTGGGCGCGGCCGAGGTGTCGCTGGCGGCGGCGCTGCGTACGTGTGCGTGTGCGGTGACGTGACGTGTTGTGTGTGCGTGCAGGTGTGCCTGCTGGGCGCGGCCGAGGTGTCGCTGGCGGCGGCGCTGCGTACGTGTGCGTGTGCGGTGACGTGACGTGTTGTGTGTGCGTGCAGGTGTGCCTGCTGGGCGCGGCCGAGGTGTCGCTGGCGGCGGCGCTGCGTACGTGTGCGTGTGCGGTGATGCGACGTAGTGTGGGTGTGTGCGTGTGTGCGGTGACGTGACGTGTTGTGTGTGCGTGCAGGTGTGCCTGCTGGGCGCGGCCGAGGTGTCGCTGGCGGCGGCGCTGCGTACGTGTGCGTGTGCGGTGATGCGACGTAGTGTGGGTGTGTGCGTGTGTGCGGTGACGTGACGTGTTGTGTGTGCGTGCAGGTGTGCCTGCTGGGCGCGGCCGAGGTGTCGCTGGCGGCGGCGCTGCGTACGTGTGCGTGTGCGGTGACGTGACGTGTTGTGTGTGCGTGCAGGTGTGCCTGCTGGGCGCGGCCGAGGTGTCGCTGGCGGCGGCGCTGCGTACGTGTGCGTGTGCGGTGACGTGACGTGTTGTGTGTGCGTGCAGGTGTGCCTGCTGGGCGCGGCCGAGGTGTCGCTGGCGGCGGCGCTGCGTACGTGTGCGTGTGCGGTGATGCGACGTAGTGTGGGTGTGTGCGTGTGTGCGGTGACGTGACGTGTTGTGTGTGCGTGCAGGTGTGCCTGCTGGGCGCGGCCGAGGTGTCGCTGGCGGCGGCGCTGCGTACGTGTGCGTGTGCGGTGATGCGACGTAGTGTGGGTGTGTGCGTGTGTGCGGTGACGTGACGTGTTGTGTGTGCGTGCAGGTGTGCCTGCTGGGCGCGGCCGAGGTGTCGCTGGCGGCGGCGCTGCGTACGTGTGCGTGTGCGGTGACGTGACGTGTTGTGTGTGCGTGCAGGTGTGCCTGCTGGGCGCGGCCGAGGTGTCGCTGGCGGCGGCGCTGCGTACGTGTGCGTGTGCGGTGACGTGACGTGTTGTGTGTGCGTGCAGGTGTGCCTGCTGGGCGCGGCCGAGGTGTCGCTGGCGGCGGCGCTGCGTACGTGTGCGTGTGCGGTGATGCGACGTAGTGTGGGTGTGTGCGTGTGTGCGGTGACGTGACGTGTTGTGTGTGCGTGCAGGTGTGCCTGCTGGGCGCGGCCGAGGTGTCGCTGGCGGCGGCGCTGCGTACGTGTGCGTGTGCGGTGATGCGACGTAGTGTGGGTGTGTGCGTGTGTGCGGTGACGTGACGTGTTGTGTGTGCGTGCAGGTGTGCCTGCTGGGCGCGGCCGAGGTGTCGCTGGCGGCGGCGCTGCGTACGTGTGCGTGTGCGGTGATGCGACGTAGTGTGGGTGTGTGCGTGTGTGCGGTGACGTGACGTGTTGTGTGTGCGTGCAGGTGTGCCTGCTGGGCGCGGCCGAGGTGTCGCTGGCGGCGGCGCTGCGTACGTGTGCGTGTGCGGTGATGCGACGTAGTGTGGGTGTGTGCGTGTGTGCGGTGACGTGACGTGTTGTGTGTGCGTGCAGGTGTGCCTGCTGGGCGCGGCCGAGGTGTCGCTGGCGGCGGCGCTGCGTACGTGTGCGTGTGCGGTGACGTGACGTGTTGTGTGTGCGTGCAGGTGTGCCTGCTGGGCGCGGCCGAGGTGTCGCTGGCGGCGGCGCTGCGTACGTGTGCGTGTGCGGTGACGTGACGTGTTGTGTGTGCGTGCAGGTGTGCCTGCTGGGCGCGGCCGAGGTGTCGCTGGCGGCGGCGCTGCGTACGTGTGCGTGTGCGGTGATGCGACGTAGTGTGGGTGTGTGCGTGTGTGCGGTGACGTGACGTGTTGTGTGTGCGTGCAGGTGTGCCTGCTGGGCGCGGCCGAGGTGTCGCTGGCGGCGGCGCTGCGTACGTGTGCGTGTGCGGTGACGTGACGTGTTGTGTGTGCGTGCAGGTGTGCCTGCTGGGCGCGGCCGAGGTGTCGCTGGCGGCGGCGCTGCGTACGTGTGCGTGTGCGGTGACGTGACGTGTTGTGTGTGCGTGCAGGTGTGCCTGCTGGGCGCGGCCGAGGTGTCGCTGGCGGCGGCGCTGCGTACGTGTGCGTGTGCGGTGACGTGACGTGTTGTGTGTGCGTGCAGGTGTGCCTGCTGGGCGCGGCCGAGGTGTCGCTGGCGGCGGCGCTGCGTACGTGTGCGTGTGCGGTGATGCGACGTAGTGTGGGTGTGTGCGTGTGTGCGGTGACGTGACGTGTTGTGTGTGCGTGCAGGTGTGCCTGCTGGGCGCGGCCGAGGTGTCGCTGGCGGCGGCGCTGCGTACGTGTGCGTGTGCGGTGATGCGACGTAGTGTGGGTGTGTGCGTGTGTGCGGTGACGTGACGTGTTGTGTGTGCGTGCAGGTGTGCCTGCTGGGCGCGGCCGAGGTGTCGCTGGCGGCGGCGCTGCGTACGTGTGCGTGTGCGGTGATGCGACGTAGTGTGGGTGTGTGCGTGTGTGCGGTGACGTGACGTGTTGTGTGTGCGTGCAGGTGTGCCTGCTGGGCGCGGCCGAGGTGTCGCTGGCGGCGGCGCTGCGTACGTGTGCGTGTGCGGTGATGCGACGTAGTGTGGGTGTGTGCGTGTGTGCGGTGACGTGACGTGTTGTGTGTGCGTGCAGGTGTGCCTGCTGGGCGCGGCCGAGGTGTCGCTGGCGGCGGCGCTGCGTACGTGTGCGTGTGCGGTGACGTGACGTGTTGTGTGTGCGTGCAGGTGTGCCTGCTGGGCGCGGCCGAGGTGTCGCTGGCGGCGGCGCTGCGTACGTGTGCGTGTGCGGTGACGTGACGTGTTGTGTGTGCGTGCAGGTGTGCCTGCTGGGCGCGGCCGAGGTGTCGCTGGCGGCGGCGCTGCGTACGTGTGCGTGTGCGGTGATGCGACGTAGTGTGGGTGTGTGCGTGTGTGCGGTGACGTGACGTGTTGTGTGTGCGTGCAGGTGTGCCTGCTGGGCGCGGCCGAGGTGTCGCTGGCGGCGGCGCTGCGTACGTGTGCGTGTGCGGTGATGCGACGTAGTGTGGGTGTGTGCGTGTGTGCGGTGACGTGACGTGTTGTGTGTGCGTGCAGGTGTGCCTGCTGGGCGCGGCCGAGGTGTCGCTGGCGGCGGCGCTGCGTACGTGTGCGTGTGCGGTGATGCGACGTAGTGTGGGTGTGTGCGTGTGTGCGGTGACGTGACGTGTTGTGTGTGCGTGCAGGTGTGCCTGCTGGGCGCGGCCGAGGTGTCGCTGGCGGCGGCGCTGCGTACGTGTGCGTGTGCGGTGATGCGACGTAGTGTGGGTGTGTGCGTGTGTGCGGTGACGTGACGTGTTGTGTGTGCGTGCAGGTGTGCCTGCTGGGCGCGGCCGAGGTGTCGCTGGCGGCGGCGCTGCGTACGTGTGCGTGTGCGGTGATGCGACGTAGTGTGGGTGTGTGCGTGTGTGCGGTGACGTGACGTGTTGTGTGTGCGTGCAGGTGTGCCTGCTGGGCGCGGCCGAGGTGTCGCTGGCGGCGGCGCTGCGTACGTGTGCGTGTGCGGTGATGCGACGTAGTGTGGGTGTGTGCGTGTGTGCGGTGACGTGACGTGTTGTGTGTGCGTGCAGGTGTGCCTGCTGGGCGCGGCCGAGGTGTCGCTGGCGGCGGCGCTGCGTACGTGTGCGTGTGCGGTGATGCGACGTAGTGTGGGTGTGTGCGTGTGTGCGGTGACGTGACGTGTTGTGTGTGCGTGCAGGTGTGCCTGCTGGGCGCGGCCGAGGTGTCGCTGGCGGCGGCGCTGCGTACGTGTGCGTGTGCGGTGATGCGACGTAGTGTGGGTGTGTGCGTGTGTGCGGTGACGTGACGTGTTGTGTGTGCGTGCAGGTGTGCCTGCTGGGCGCGGCCGAGGTGTCGCTGGCGGCGGCGCTGCGTACGTGTGCGTGTGCGGTGATGCGACGTAGTGTGGGTGTGTGCGTGTGTGCGGTGACGTGACGTGTTGTGTGTGCGTGCAGGTGTGCCTGCTGGGCGCGGCCGAGGTGTCGCTGGCGGCGGCGCTGCGTACGTGTGCGTGTGCGGTGATGCGACGTAGTGTGGGTGTGTGCGTGTGTGCGGTGACGTGACGTGTTGTGTGTGCGTGCAGGTGTGCCTGCTGGGCGCGGCCGAGGTGTCGCTGGCGGCGGCGCTGCGTACGTGTGCGTGTGCGGTGATGCGACGTAGTGTGGGTGTGTGCGTGTGTGCGGTGACGTGACGTGTTGTGTGTGCGTGCAGGTGTGCCTGCTGGGCGCGGCCGAGGTGTCGCTGGCGGCGGCGCTGCGTGGCGGTGCTGACGACGCGCGCCTGCGCCGCCTCGTGCGCACCGCACTCTACAACAAGAAGCCGCAGCACGCCGGTACACAACTTATCGTATCATATTATGTCATAATATATCATGTATCATCCGCACTCACTCCTTCTGCCCTTCTCTCACTTGATGATTTCTTGTGGTTACGCAAATACTACACATATAAATGAAACTACTAAAATTAAATTACTGTGTAGTGGCGGTGTGGGAATATCCGCTACCCCATTTCGTTCTGCGAGTGTCGTTAGAGACGACAGAGGGAAACTGAAACAGGAGATAGACAGCAGCATTAAATTCAAAATAATCAAAAATTGCTGTTGCTAACTCGCCAGCCACTCGTGGCAACTATGGAAAAAATCCCCCTATGAGGCAATCTATGGGGGCGGTCTATGTTCAACAGTGAAGCTTAATAGGCTATATCTGTAGCAGTCCAATCTACGCAGAAATTTAAAAAAAATCATTTTAATCTGAAAGTAGTCGTGGTTAAAAATGACATTGAGTCGTCGAACATCTAGCCCCCCCCATACTGTGACCATGGGTGCTTTAAAACGTGGGAAATAAAGTTTTAAAAACGCGATAAAATTCGCATAAACTAATTTCATTTAATTATTTCTTAAACATTCAATTCATCTCATCTCACCCAACCCGCCATCGCCATCGACCCACGCTTCAGCACACCGTCACATCACCTACACGGGAACTGTCGTACAGTATCTAATAAATCTTTGCAAAACATGACGATTATGCCAAA
The DNA here is from genome assembly GCA_963668995.1 of Parnassius mnemosyne. Taxonomy (NCBI): domain Eukaryota; kingdom Metazoa; phylum Arthropoda; class Insecta; order Lepidoptera; family Papilionidae; genus Parnassius; species Parnassius mnemosyne. Next base: position 44,790,850 of record CAVLGL010000079.1, on the reverse strand, counting down.
ACCTTTCATGTACGTGTGCTTATTTCTCTTTACGGGCTGAAAATGTAAAATATATTTAAATAGACTTCAGAACTATACCAAAATATTATAATGATGAAACCGCAAATCATCCTGTAGAAATATCAATTCACGCGACTTAAATTTACATACAATATAATATATTCGAATGGTTAAATAAAGGCAAGACCAAACTCAATGGTGGCTTTAACATAATATCCGAAATATTTTATTTTTATTTTTTTATTTTTATTTTATTTATTAAGATATACAAACAAATGTACAAAGGTATTTATAAAAGTATTATCAAAAAAGAGTATAATATATGTACATTCAACACCGTATACCACATATTAGTATAAACAATAAGTAATAAGTAACGAGTTGAAGAGAAAAAATTACTATCACAAAAAAAAAATATAAGTATTAAACAGTATAAGAGACGTGTGCACAAATAATTTAACAGTGGTAGAGCCACGCGGCAGCTTTTGCTGTCGCACGGATGGGCCGGCTCAAACCGGGGTGGTACCACGACCTCACAGAATACCAGCGCGAAGTAGAGGTTTACCTCTGCGTTTCGCTTGGTGAGTGCAGGTGGCCGGAGGCCCTTTTTACTGCAAATGAGGCATTCCATCTTAGTCCTCACGGGTGACAACGCATCTGCATTTTGATTCGCAAACGAGGATAGATGTAGATGTCTATGGGCCGCAGCAACCACTTACCATCAGGTGGACTGTGTGCTCGTTTGTCACCCTTATCCTATAAAAAAAAAAAAAAAAAAATTTTAAATTTGTAATACCTGTAATTTATTCTTAATATATTTTTTAAAGCACATATTTGAGGCAGTAAAAATATCAATATCGCTAAAGTAATCATTATATGATTGCACTATGCGTCTTAATGGGGAACGAAGACCAGCGTTAGTACGACAGATTTTTGTCATAAATAGTTTATGTGAGTATTTCTTACGAATACGTTGTGAACCACTTGGAACGCGATAGAATATTTGATTAGTGAGTTGAATACAATCGATATCATTATGACATAGTTTATACAAATATAAATTATTTATAAGTATCCTTCTTTTGTAAAGAGGTAGGGGCGACAATTTGTCTAAAAAATTAATGTAACTTGAATACGAACTGTGATAGCATCTATAGTTAACGGTTTTTAAGAATTTACGTTGGATACGCTCTAACTGAAGATTGTATTTCTCATAGAATGGGTTCCAAATGATAGAGGCGTACTCCAATATCGGTCTGATCAGAGAATTAAACAAGTAGATATATGAATTGGGTCGAACGAATTCACTACAAGAGCGAATAATAAAACCAAATATACAAAATGCTTTGTTGATAATATAGTTAATGTGATCGTTAAAATAAAGTTTTGCGTCTAGTATAACTCCTAGATCTTTACTTTATTATTATACTTTATATATTCCTATACTTTATAGAAACTAGCTTTAATATTTTTGATATAACATAAATTTTGGTATTAGCGAGGCTTAAGACATCTTTGCCATGCGATTTTATTTAACTTGGTCAATGTAAAATTCGTAAACGATTTTACAATTTCTGTACAATAATTTTTAGTATCACTATTCTTCGAGATTAAATACATGATAATATCGTATAAAATTATATGGTTCACTTGTTTTATAATATGTTATAAAATTACATAATACAAAATTTTGCAAAATAAATTAAGGGGCTACTCCATGCGAACGACCTTGAGCATTTGACCTAAGCGTAGCTGTAGCGAGCGGCTCGCCGGAAGAAATATGTAAGACGCCACCTATTGTACGCAAGTAGTATTATTTTTTCAACATCAATAAACTATTTTATGGAAATACACATAGCGTACAAAGATAAATGTATTTTAATTTTTTTATTCTGTATATATTAGTTGCATTATATTAGAATTATGTATTTTCATATATTATCTAATTATGAAATTTTATAATTAATTATATATTAAAACTGAAGCATTGAAAATTGTGAGTTTAAAAGATACCTATTCACTATAGGTAAATAAATAGATAGCTCGGCTTTTGTACAAATATTTGGTGCAATAAAAAATAAATAAATAAATAGGATGTTTCGCATATGTGTTTTTGATTATTGTTAATTTTTACGTGTCACGTATTGAAAAGTTACCTACTAATTTTTGAACTGAGCACCTTGTAACTTAGCCTGCTTATTACTTATGCTAGCAGATATTATCCTCACCCCAATGATTGATGAGGATGAAAATCAATTTTATTTCTACATACGTAATTATATTTATTTATACATAAGGGTAACTTTAATAAAGGTAATACAAAAATCAACAAGAAGTATAAGGGTTCAATCTTTCAATTTCAGTTGTAAAAAAACGTTACCCCCACACTAGGATTTTCTCCTGTGTCGTGGAGGCAGTTTACAAACATAAATATTGCACAAAGACAAACATCCAGACCCGGAACAATTATTTGTAGGCCATACAAATACTTGTTCCGTGCGGTATTCGAACCCGCGGCCCCCAGCGCAACAACTGATTGCTAAGCCACTGCGCCACCATGAAGCTAATACAAAAACTAACTTTGTATTTGCTTCATGGTCGCCGGGTTATAGCTAAAGTGACCATACGTCCCGTTTTGAACGGGACTGTCCCTTTTCTCGGTCTCCTGTCCCATTGTCCCCAAACAAAGCTCCGGGACACAAAATTGTCCCGTAACTCGTTGGATGGAAGTATTCAAAGTCAACAATCTTCAACATAGTTTTTTTTAATCGAATATATTTTATGTCTACCTGGTACGAATGCTCCGGTAGAAAGAGTATTTTTTTATTTTGCATAAATTGTGGACGTCTGAAAGAAACACTTACGGTTCCAGAGTTCTAAAGGCGATGTTGTTAACAAAGATAACAATAAAAAACTTGAGCAGAATTTTATTCTTATTTAAAATCATCACCAACTTTATTACAGCAAATTTAATCCACTGACAAATGTAATTAATAATTAAAAAAAATATGTTGCATTTAATAATTACAGTGAACACTAATTGTATAAAGTTATAGTTTTTAGAGTATAAATAAACCCATGTCCTGTTATGAGTTAAAAAATAAATGGTCAGTTTAGTCTTTTTAGTTAAATTTAGTTTTAAAAATTTTTAGTTTATAGTAAAAAGTAGGTATATTAGTACTTTTTACCGAATTATAAGTATAGAACACCTTATGTACTCAATTATTTTTTGAAAAAGAAGAAAAAACAAGCAATAAATAATATACTATATTTTAGCAAAAAACTATAACTTAGTAATACTAATTATAACTTAGAACATAAATGAAAAACTCATAACTGACTTTTTGGCCCGCTTTTATGGAATCAAGATTATGTAGAAATATAATGTGTTTTTTATTTGTTGATATATCTTTTAAATAAAAAGTAGATAGCTTCTAAAAACTGCCCAAATAACGACTGGCGCGACATTTTGCTCAACCTGCGCCTTAAGTATTTTCATTAGCTGCATGTTTCTATAAAAAAGCCTACTCACTATTTATTTATTTATTTATTTAAAAAGGTACACCAACAGTACATGTATACATATTATAATGGTTACATTTTTAAAGCACAATTACTTATACATATACCTATTATAGGCGTACACAACATTGATAGGAGATATTAAATAACAACACAATATATATCTGAAAATTTTAAAACAATGAAATAATAAAATTCACCAAAGCAAAACTTAACTGAAAACAAATGCGTGTTCACAAAAGGCCGGCCAGTTTTCGTTTAAATTTAAACAACGCGTCGTGGAAAATGTCTAAGGTATCAATATTCATCTCGTTGTACTGTGCGCAACAACTGGCAAGAGGAGATCACTACACAAACACACAGGCACAGCTCGTCACAAGTAGGGTTACCATATCTCAGGATTAGTCCTGAGATTTCAGGATTTTTAGACTTCTCAGGATTGCGGCTGAATTTTGCAAATCTCATGAAATTTCAGGATTTTTAGAATTTTCAATATAATACAGCTTACATTTTAAAAGATCTCTTAATAAAAAGTTAAACAAACTAAAAATAATTTTCCTTTGGTAATAATTCCACAATTAAAATCAAAACTTATTTATCCAAGTAGGTACTTAAACAGTTTTATCATACTTAATATGTGAAGATACCTTTTTAAGTAAGGTTTTCTTCTCAAACTGTAAAACAATCTCAGGGTTTTTAAATGGAAATCAGGCCTCTTCTCCGGACTTTTAATTTTTTCATCTGGTAACCCTAGTCACAAGACACGTTTACTGTTGAACATGGGCCTCCTTCATTGATTGCCACAAAGTACGGTCCCGAACAATCTGTTTATATCGCCTGTGTGTTTCATGAGGTCGTCACTCCATCTAGTGTAATCATAGTTTGCACGCTGGATTCATTTAGAATTTAACACAAAGTTAATTCAGTCACAAGCAGAACAAAAGTATTTGTTCTGCACGAACTGTTGTTAACGCATTATTAGTGGTCGTAGTTATTAGCGATGAAATCTGACGGTATTTTGTAATACAATAAACTTCAAGCTGTTATCACCATACTTAATGAGCGAATGGACGTTTTCGCGTTAGAATAAGTTTTATTCATATAGTACACTAAATTGTATCCGTGGAATTATTTTAAAAACTTTATTATTTTTATTGAAAATGCTTCGGAAATAGTAATTTCTAGTGAGGGGTAATATATTTAAAAAAAATAAAAAGTATTATTTTTCTCAGCTTTATTTACTAAGTGATTGTTGTCTCAGTTTTTCGATAGTATATAAAATATTGGCTAAGTTTTAATTGAAGAAAAAAAAAAAGAATCATGACTTATAATCGGAAATAGTTTTTTTGAATAAATATAATTGGGCCTAGAAAAGATCTCTGTGGTAATTTGTTTTTAATGTAAAATTATAGAGCGTTTATCATTAATTTAAGCTATTTGAAATCTGTTTCAAAAATAAGACTAATTATTTAAGGTGTGGTTTTCTTTATTATAATATTTTGTTAACTTATCTTATAAAAGATTATCCGTTTGATTTAGAAACTCAAATGGTTTATACTTTGACTCAAAAACAGTTAAAATTCCAATAGTCTATCGGTAAAGGTATCTCTTCATCCGATGCTTCTCAACGAAGCTTCTATCTTTTGATAATATTTCGTAGGCATGCAGAATCTCGCCCGTATGGAGAACCGTCCAATGATACTGATAGGAGGCTAGTGGGTCGGCGGCGTGGTGGGGGTCGGCGCCGCGCCGCTTAGATGTGGGAACGTTACAGCGCGCCGGGCGGCGGGCGAGCGGCGCCGAGCGACCGTCGGCCGTCTGGTCGCGCGCGGGTACTGCACCGCGGCGGGGGCGGGGGGTGAGCGCGGGGGAGAGGAGAGGGAGGAGCGCGAGCAGGAGGAGGGCGGCGTGCTGACGCACCTGGACGCGGAGGGGCGCGCGCGCATGGTGGACGTGAGCGGGAAGGCGGTGACGGCGCGCGCGGCCGAGGCCGAGTGCGCGCTGCTGGTGTCGGCGCGCCTGCTGCGGCTGCTGCGCGACGCCAGCCTGCCCAAGGGCGACGCGCTCACCGTGGCACAGGTGGCGGGCGCGCTGGCCGCCAAGCGCACGGCCGAGCTGATCCCGCTGTGCCACGCGCTGCCGCTGGCCGCGGCGCGCGTGCGCGTGCTGCTGCCGCGCGGCGAGTGCGCGCACGGCGGCGCGCTGCGCGTGCGCTGCGAGGTGCGCGCCGCCGCTCGCACCGGCGTCGAGATGGAGGCGCTCACCGGCGCCGCGGTGGCCGCGCTGGCGCTCTACGACATGTGCAAGTCGGTCGACCGCCACATGACCATCACCGACCTGCGCGTCGTGCGCAAGTCGGGCGGCTCGCACGACTTCGCGGAGGCGGCGCCCCCCTCGCCCACCTCCCCCGCACGCCCCGCACACTCCGTGCGCCCACACAACACGTCGCCGCACAAGCCCGCCGAGACCTACGCGCCTTCGGACCTCATGCACTTCTAGCGCCGCACCCGCCGCACCCGCCGCCGCTCTACTTCGTTCCAAGTACCGAGCAGAAGCTCCTTGAGAGCTTCTGACAAGTAATACAATAAGTAGAGTACGGTACCCAACTGCTGGCGCTTCACACAGTCCCTTCATAAAACTATATAAACAGAATAAATTCTCATGATTTTGCATGATGAACAACAAAACATTTTATATTCTTATTCTTTATACTTTCATCATTTTCTATATTTTTTTTATTTTTTCGTTTTTTATGAGTAAAGCTTTTATTGGCAGTGAAAATACCAATTTATTGGCACCTAGTAACTTTGTAATCATTAAAGAAGCCTATCTTGTCTCTCCTTAAAATATAAATTGATGATCTAATCCAATTAACATTTTTTTCTATCTTAACAGGTGTATAATTTTTTATGTTTTGGTGTACCTCAATTTTACTAGTGCCTTTATCTCCTACTTATTTTCCTTTTCAAAAATAGCTACTGTATACTGTAAAACTCCTTAGAAAATAAAACCCTAAAAATATCATCCCGAAACGCAATAAGAATATTTAATTTTTTCTTTTCCATTTATTTTTACACTCTCATTCTCTTATCTTCACTCCTACTGCTTACTCTTGTATAACCCTGATTTTTTCATTTTCTTAAGCTTTCCATGCCGACGTCGGAACAAATAAGGCTTAAGGTTTAGTAATCTTTACCACTTTTCTTTGAGGGATTTTGGGCCAAATCAAAATATCATTCAATTTTAGTACAATTTGTCATTGTTAAATTTGCTAGTGGTGAATTGTATTAATTTTTCATTCACTTTCTGTATATCTTTAGTTGATTCATCGAAATTGTTATGTATTTCGATTTCGATTCGGTTCTTGAGTGGCAGCCTCATACCGGTAGGCGAAGTGTAGAGCCACCCCCCACAAGATGGAATGACGACGTGCAGGAAGTCGATGGGTGCAGGTGACTCAGGACCGTGCTTTGTGGCATTCCTTGGGGGAGGCCTATGTTCAGCAGTGGACTTATGAAAGGCTGTAACGATGATGAATGATGATGTAGCACGAATGGGTCGGCTCGACCGGGGAAGGATCACGCTCTCACAGAAAACCAGCATAAAATAGCAGCTTAACGCTGCTGTGTTTCGTATGGTGAGTGTAGAGAACCGGAGACCCTTTTTACTGGCAAAGAGGCATTCCATCTTAGTCCGCACGGGTGACAACGCATCTGCATCTTGAGTCTTTATTGAGGATAGATGTAGATGTCTATGGGCTACAGCAACCATGTACCATAAGGTGGACTGTGTGCTCGTTTGTTACCCTATCCTATAAAAAAATGTTCAAGAATTTTGATTTTAATTTGTAAAGTAGATCTTGGCACGTTAAATGTTATGGCAGCAATTTTTTTCTCATAACTGGTTACTTCTTGGAGAGTCTTCAGCATATTCTCTCAGTCTTTTTACGCGACTTTTTACAGCTACCTTTATTTTGCAACGAAAAGAGTATATATAAAGAATATAGGCATGTCGAAAAGAAGATAAAAATGTCAATCATAACAGTAAATTGCGAATTAAAATATAAGAGAATACACTCATAAAACTTAATATTAAGTTACTAATTCCGTCTAAAATTTTTATAGTCTACACCGAAATTTTATTTTGATTAAAAACTGTAGGCCTGTAGGCCAATAAGTTTGTGAAGTGCCAACAGTAGGGTGTTTTACCCTATTTCTTGTATTTTTATTACTTGTAACTTTCTAAGACTTCCTTAATTCTTTATTGGACATACCCTTTCAACAGGTGACCCCCACACCAAAGTACAATTTAATTGAATAGTACATGTTTACTTTATTAACTTTTGAAATTAATGTAAACTTAGATTTTCTATATAAGGATGACACAGAAACACACAGTCAGCCTGATGCAACGTTCATACCATAGCCCATAGACAAATATCTTTCCATGTAGCATCTATAAATGCAAAGGCCTTACTACTTGTCAGCCATGAGAACTAAAATAAAATGGAGTCTTTGGGCAGTTTGGTATTTCCCTTGTCGAGCCGGTCCATTCTTGTTGCAGCATGGCTTTTGGCTTTCCCATGAAAATGTTTATGATCCTTCTTCTCAGTAGTTTGAATGGATAATATAATATTTTACCTATACTTAGTTTTTATTTTATTTTTAAACTTATTTTATTATATTTTTTAATTTAAAGTTATAAATAACATTCCTTATTCATTTATATGGCTTTAAATGAACATACACTGCAACAAAATATTACTCTTATTGTGATATTACTTTGTGGATAATGGTGCTGGTTGTGTAATTACTTGGTTTTCCTTTTTATAAGATCTGTATTATGTGTTATTACACAATTGATTGTTGTCCTGAAGAAAATAAAATAAAAATTAATAAAGAAAATAAAATTAAATATTGTTTGTGAAGTGATAAGTTAGAATTTTATCCTATTTGGCCTTACATGGCTCTATTCAAAGCGACAGTAGCCTAATGGTAAGGTACGGACGGTAAACTCAAAAGGTTGTGGGTTTGAGTCCGCCATTCCACTGCTGAGATAAATCACTCCTAACTTCACATGATATTTCTGTTGTAAAAATTAACATAAAGGGTTATGTTACTACTAATATTTAAATTTTATTTAATTATATTTTATTGTAAACTGATTTTATTCATACTTATTTTAAAGTGTTAAAAAAAGGGACACAAATATTATTTTTAGAAATAACATATTAGCTATTTTAGTTTTAAGCAAGTGAAAGTGTACCTATAAATTTGATTGAATCTTATATTTTTCCAAAAAAAAAGAAAAGCTTTTTGTGTAATCTTTGGTGCAATGCGGCTATTTCTAGTTTAGCAAAGATTTTTTCCATTCAACATGCAATGGTACAGTCTACAGTGAAACTGGTTTTTGTTTTACATTCGTCCCATGATAAACCACTTACTGCGATCACCTAAAGGGTGAGAATGTAAACTATGTTAGCATTTACTAACTTGCTTAATGTATGCAACAGCAACTGTAAAAGAATGTAAACAAGTGTTTTTATTTTATAATTTGTAACAAGTATCTATAGAATAACTATAAAATAAAAAACTGCGGGCCAACTCGCATTACCAAAGATGGCAACTGAGGCAAATATTACGTTCATGAGACAATATGTGGGGAGGCCTATGTACAGGAGTGAATTTTGGTAGGCTGTGATGATTGATGATGGTTCTTTTTAATTCGATAGAAATGATGTGCTCTTTGGTGAAATATCTGGTAGGTAGATGCAGTTATTTACTGACCATATAACTGCTTGTTTGTAATGCCACCTGAAATGATTAGATTGACAAGTCTATTCGTTTTTGCGTTGAAGATATCCACATTAAGATGGAAAGGCTGATATTAGAAAATCATTAGATTAATTTGCTGTATGATGACCGAACAAACCCTGAATTTACGTGAACAACATCTGTACATCTCTTATATCATGGAATATTAAAAACAAGAGGAAGTTCAAAGTAGGCGAAACACGCTGCCATTATTAGGAGCAGTACTGTCTAATTGTCTGTCATTCAAATTTGAAAGATGTTTTTTTTGTGGCTAAAGCCCTATTATACTATTATGCCAATGATATTTATATAATATATAAAAAAGGTAGATATGTTACTAACACGCCAAAATTGAAGCATCGGAAAATGTTCAATTAGCCACTCCAGCCCTTGGCTAACAAATATGAAGTCGTGATTACGTAAGCTTAAAGAAAAGGGCAAAAATAGACTTTCCAGAACTGGTGCGATAAGAACACGAAGAGCGATATAGAATGTAGCAAAATGTAAGTAAAACATTAAATGTGTATGTATGCTGCTGCTGAGACTGGTAACTAATTTTATTTCCATACTTTAACAATTTAACATAGATAGGTTGTTCTTGTATTATTATATCGTTCGAGTAACAAGAAACATACTCTAAAGGAAACTTAAACCGATCTGTATTGTGCCTATAATAGCGTGAAGTTATTATTGTGTCTAGCATCGAGTAACAGTATTTTTGTTCGTTAATCTTGAATCTCTTTGGATATAAGACGTAATGTTCTATTTGTAGATAATATGGTGCGTTTTTAAATTTATCACTATTACTGTGATATCTCATGTTATGTAGCTTAAGTTGATATTTCATTTCTATTTATAATTTTATAATAATTATAATATATAAATTATTATGTAATATAAACAATTTTAATATTTTTTTTAAATTACTAAAATATAATTCAGTCTAATATATAAATTATCTTTTCTTTTAGTTTTTTATAGCTTATGGTTCATAGTCAACTCGACTGTTGGTACACATTTCTTTCCATGCTAATGTGTATAGTAACAATGGTTCTAGTATAAATTATGAGCATTATCAACTCCTCTTGTTTTTAATATTCTGTATATTATATGGTATATTGTACAGTTACATATATTGTATAGATGACAGTATAACTATTACATTTATACCAGATTCTCAGACGGAGGATGGAAAGCAGGATATAGTATTGTAAAGCTTAATCAATTTACACGATATTTTTTTAAATCGTAAATGATGGATGGTTGAACTGTTAAAATTTCTTGCAAAACCTTAGAATCTTAATTATTATTGTCTAATTTTTAATTTTATAAAATTTGTATAGTAAATTTTTATACAGGGTTGTTAAACCTGGTAAAGGTACTAATAATATTTTATACATGTATTGTTATACTAAAATGGGAACACAATTTTTATACTATTTTAAAATAAAAAATATAAAATTTATTAAAATGTTAATTCTTTATTTTTTCTCCTTCATTTTAACATGTTTGTATAAAAACATCTCCATTTGACTTCTTATTAAACAGTAAAATTTTACAAATAAGTAGTTATTTATTTAATGTCATGCACTTTATTAGACTTTATCAGGACCATGCACTGTAGCATTCGTTGGGGGAGGCTTAAGTTCAACAGTGGACTTGTGAGGGGCTGCAAATGAATTCAAGGCCCAGAGGAGTCCTTTTAATCAAGTTGATTACAGCCCCCCCCCCCCCCCTATTTAAAGGGCATTAAAAAATAAAAAAAATCAATTTTTATTTGCAGTTTTTTGGAAATATATTGTTTTCATTTGTTAGATCTCAGTATTTCTGTCTGTATGTCAGGGAATTTTTTCATGTTATTGTTTATGCTGCGCTTAAATTATTTTAAATTTATAAACTCACAACATATATAATTGTTTTAAGCATATATTATGCATGTTATTTACATTTTTTTCATTACAACTTGTGTATATGGTATGTACTGTTATATAAAATAACTAGCTGTTCCCCGCGACATCGCCCGCGTGTAATTTAGGGTATTAATCTTTTTTGTGTGTAACCCTAATTCTTTTTCTACAACAAAAGTAGCCTAAGATACATCTTATAATATCAGCTATCTGACAGTGAAAGTCCCATCAAAATCAGTCCAGATATTTCAGTGATTAGCCAGAAAAAAACACAGACAGACAAAAATTTTAAAAATTGTGTTTTTGTTATAAGTATCATATATATATTTTTTTGCTTGTTGAAGCTTGTAGTGAGCATTGTTTAAAATTTTTGGTCTAATTTAAATGTAGGTATCTTGCCTTTGAAATTTTAGGTAAAATAATATTTTATAATTACAGTTTTACAGAATTTTTTTTTAATTATTTTCAATAGCCTGTCCCATTGTAGGTAGGATTTGTTTTTATTGCCACACTAGGCAGGCCAGTGCCACATATTGCAAACCTATGACACTCCTTGTTGCATGTTATATGTATGGACAAAAAATTTTAATATGTGTTTTAAAACTGTAATCATATTATTTTACACAATATTTTATAAGACAAAACACAATCTTAAGAAAATATATGTTTGTTCACAAGGAAATTATTATATTGGGGTCTGATTTATGGATGTTAATAATTCACCATATATTAATGTTGCAATCCGTAGAGATTTTTTTTGAAGAATAAGCCACAGTTATTAGCAGTCAAGAGCTTATAATAAGTCACTTTTCCTTTATATGATATGAAACATATTTTGAAAACCAATTTATTACTCAGGTTAGCAAAGTTGACTTTCTACAATTGTCAACACTAATATAAAACTATAAAAATGAATAAAAACATCTCTTATTTTTATAGAATTAGGGTTACAAACGAACACAAAGACCACCTGATGGTAAGTAGATGCTGGCCATAGACATCTCTATCTATCCTCACTAAAGAATCAAAATGCAGATTTATTGTCACCCCTGAGGACTAGGGAGGGAATGCCTCTTTTCCAGTAAAAGGGGTCTCTGATTCTCTACACTCACCATTAGAGACACTACAGCATTAAGCTGCTATTAAATACTGGTATTCCTGTGAGAGAGCAGTCCTTCCCCAGTTGTGGCAACCTATTTGTAGTACAACTATAATATAATGGCTCTATCATGTATAAATCTCTGATTAAATAACCCTGACTTCATTCATGTTCAGTTAGAAAGTCAACTTACCTAATACCACTGAAAGTATAAATTAATATATAATAAAGATAAATATAAACCATGCCACTGTAGCACTTTAGAAGAATTACACCTTTGCTGATCACTAAGGGGTTAGTCTAAAGTGGATTTCATGACAGTAATTAAATAGTTGTCCCTATACCTTTTTGCCAGTTAAATCCATATAAGAGGGTGAATTTAATTTTTCTAAATTTAAAATTCTTATAACATGAAAGTAATCATTCCAAATATGACTAATTCATAATATAATTTTAAAAAATTAAGCATTAGCATTCGTCATGAACACTAATTTTACCAGAGTAAAGCAGACAATTTACAGGTCTAGGTCAGGTAAGTTATGTACAAAGGTACATAACTCCGGCATCATTTGATTGCTGTATATTTACTATACATGCACTAACTTGCCTGCTGTTGCTTTATGTTCACAACTCATTCTGCTATTTATACTTTTTTTTCAATCAAGCACATTAAACATTTGTTCCAGCCAAGATTATATTACACAATGTGGGTTATGTTAAGTCATTACTATAGTATGCAAGCTAGAGTTTATCAAAATATACTGTGAAAAAGTTTATAATTAAAAAATAATTTTAACACAAACACATCAACCACTTGCAACAAGCACATTCGATTTGGCAGGCTGCTCAGGGGCTGCATCTGGCGCCCGATCGGTACGCTGTACTTTGATGTCATAAGTCTCAATGTACTCATTAATCTCTTGACCTTTACGAGCTAATTGTTCATTTAGAGCTTGAATAGCTTTAGGTAGACGCTCGCGGTTACTCTCAAGTTCAGGCAAAACTTCGCCCACTGTGCGCTCCACTAGAACACCACCGACCATACGAAAGCATCTACGCGTCTTATCCACGGTTTGTAATGTCTCTATTACAATCCTGTAAAGCAATTTTATAGGTTAGAGTTATTGGATAAATTATGGTTAGTATGCAAGTCACAGTAACTAAATATCATTTACTTGTGCTCGTTTAGGTCCATTTCGAGCTCCGATATTTTATTGGCCAACTGTCTTTGCTCGCTTCGTAAATTCTGGAAGCCAGCGAAAATTTCTTCTGCAGATTTTCCTTTACCTTTGTTCACATTACTTTTGGCCATTGTGTTATAAAAAAAATCTTAAATAACCTTTAAAAGATTTTAGGTTATATTCTCTTACACTTTAACGAAGACCGGAGATGTTTCATACAATGTAACAATTTATATTGCGTTTAGCATACATATACATAAATCAAAGCTTTAAAATTCCAGATTATTTATAATAATATTTTCTTTTTTTTCTTTTCTTCCCTTACGATCGGTCACAGACTACCACAGACTACTTAGTGGATACTACGTAGCGGTGTGCGACTCGAGTTATTTGACTCGAATAACTCGAATCAAACCTTAAACGAGTCTACTCGAGTTCAGTTTTAAGCAACTCGAATCAACTCGGTCGTCCGAACGCAAACCGGACGTTATAGTTATACGCGGTGTTCCGAGTTAGGCCCGCCATATACATACGGAATTCCGTTTCGAGATTCCGTTTCGATATTCCGATTTGGAATCCCGAACGCAGCAAGTCCATATAAAATCTATGACCCGCCACACACGTACGGTAGTTTTCCGTTCGATATTTTGCGGGCAAAACGGGATTCCGTTTGTGTGTGGCCGACCGTTCGAAATTCCGAAACGGAATCTCGAAACGGAATTCCGTATGTATGTGGCGGGCCTTACACACGCGAGTTGTTCCGAGTTACACACGCGGCTCGCACGCGCGGTTCGTTAGGCGTTGTAACTCGCATCAACTCGAGTTGAGTGAATTATTATTTATTATGTTACGATACACACGCGCGCGCGCCGTTCGTAAGGTGTTGCAATTGTTGCATCGTACTTGTATCGACTCGAATAGATTAAAGAACTCGGGTTGAGTCGGGCTCGCTCGGCCAGGATCGGAACGGCAACGGAATTGCGCGAATGAAAAACTGCGTTGAATGTTTATTTTGATTGACATTTTTTTTCTTTTATATTTATTTCGTTTATTTTATTTATAACTACTACTATTTATAACTATTTATAACTATAACTTGCTATAATATAAATTAAGCAATTATTTAAAAACTAAACCATTGACATTTTGTTGTTTAATTTTATTAGTTGATTGACCGTTAGCGATCCGCTCGTCAGTCTCGAGCTCGAGCTGACTCGTGGTCCCCGAGTCGGCCGAGTCGCCTCTCTTTCCCTACAGCAGACATCGATTCGAGTCAACTCGAGTTACGATTCGAGTCAGTAGCCATATGAACTCGAGAAACTCGAGTCAAAAAAATCCAACTCGTCACATCAGTAATACTACGTATCGATCGGTTTTCCTGTACATACTACTAGTACCACTACATAAAATAAAATCACAGACTAGGCATGGGTAAAAATATCGATATATCGAAATAAAGGTACTAATAATATTTTATACATGTATTGTTATACTAAAATGGGAACACAATTTTTATACTATTTTAAAATAAAAAATATAAAATTTATTAAAATGTTAATTCTTTATTTTTTCTCCTTCATTTTAACATGTTTGTATAAAAACATCTCCATTTGACTTCTTATTAAACAGTAAAATTTTACAAATAAGTAGTTATTTATTTAATGTCATGCACTTTATTAGACTTTATCAGGACCATGCACTGTAGCATTCGTTGGGGGAGGCTTAAGTTCAACAGTGGACTTGTGAGGGGCTGCAAATGAATTCAAGGCCCAGAGGAGTCCTTTTAATCAAGTTGATTACAGCCCCCCCCCCCCCCTATTTAAAGGGCATTAAAAAATAAAAAAAATCAATTTTTATTTGCAGTTTTTTGGAAATATATTGTTTTCATTTGTTAGATCTCAGTATTTCTGTCTGTATGTCAGGGAATTTTTTCATGTTATTGTTTATGCTGCGCTTAAATTATTTTAAATTTATAAACTCACAACATATATAATTGTTTTAAGCATATATTATGCATGTTATTTACATTTTTTTCATTACAACTTGTGTATATGGTATGTACTGTTATATAAAATAACTAGCTGTTCCCCGCGACATCGCCCGCGTGTAATTTAGGGTATTAATCTTTTTTGTGTGTAACCCTAATTCTTTTTCTACAACAAAAGTAGCCTAAGATACATCTTATAATATCAGCTATCTGACAGTGAAAGTCCCATCAAAATCAGTCCAGATATTTCAGTGATTAGCCAGAAAAAAACACAGACAGACAAAAATTTTAAAAATTGTGTTTTTGTTATAAGTATCATATATATATTTTTTTGCTTGTTGAAGCTTGTAGTGAGCATTGTTTAAAATTTTTGGTCTAATTTAAATGTAGGTATCTTGCCTTTGAAATTTTAGGTAAAATAATATTTTATAATTACAGTTTTACAGAATTTTTTTTTAATTATTTTCAATAGCCTGTCCCATTGTAGGTAGGATTTGTTTTTATTGCCACACTAGGCAGGCCAGTGCCACATATTGCAAACCTATGACACTCCTTGTTGCATGTTATATGTATGGACAAAAAATTTTAATATGTGTTTTAAAACTGTAATCATATTATTTTACACAATATTTTATAAGACAAAACACAATCTTAAGAAAATATATGTTTGTTCACAAGGAAATTATTATATTGGGGTCTGATTTATGGATGTTAATAATTCACCATATATTAATGTTGCAATCCGTAGAGATTTTTTTTGAAGAATAAGCCACAGTTATTAGCAGTCAAGAGCTTATAATAAGTCACTTTTCCTTTATATGATATGAAACATATTTTGAAAACCAATTTATTACTCAGGTTAGCAAAGTTGACTTTCTACAATTGTCAACACTAATATAAAACTATAAAAATGAATAAAAACATCTCTTATTTTTATAGAATTAGGGTTACAAACGAACACAAAGACCACCTGATGGTAAGTAGATGCTGGCCATAGACATCTCTATCTATCCTCACTAAAGAATCAAAATGCAGATTTATTGTCACCCCTGAGGACTAGGGAGGGAATGCCTCTTTTCCAGTAAAAGGGGTCTCTGATTCTCTACACTCACCATTAGAGACACTACAGCATTAAGCTGCTATTAAATACTGGTATTCCTGTGAGAGAGCAGTCCTTCCCCAGTTGTGGCAACCTATTTGTAGTACAACTATAATATAATGGCTCTATCATGTATAAATCTCTGATTAAATAACCCTGACTTCATTCATGTTCAGTTAGAAAGTCAACTTACCTAATACCACTGAAAGTATAAATTAATATATAATAAAGATAAATATAAACCATGCCACTGTAGCACTTTAGAAGAATTACACCTTTGCTGATCACTAAGGGGTTAGTCTAAAGTGGATTTCATGACAGTAATTAAATAGTTGTCCCTATACCTTTTTGCCAGTTAAATCCATATAAGAGGGTGAATTTAATTTTTCTAAATTTAAAATTCTTATAACATGAAAGTAATCATTCCAAATATGACTAATTCATAATATAATTTTAAAAAATTAAGCATTAGCATTCGTCATGAACACTAATTTTACCAGAGTAAAGCAGACAATTTACAGGTCTAGGTCAGGTAAGTTATGTACAAAGGTACATAACTCCGGCATCATTTGATTGCTGTATATTTACTATACATGCACTAACTTGCCTGCTGTTGCTTTATGTTCACAACTCATTCTGCTATTTATACTTTTTTTTCAATCAAGCACATTAAACATTTGTTCCAGCCAAGATTATATTACACAATGTGGGTTATGTTAAGTCATTACTATAGTATGCAAGCTAGAGTTTATCAAAATATACTGTGAAAAAGTTTATAATTAAAAAATAATTTTAACACAAACACATCAACCACTTGCAACAAGCACATTCGATTTGGCAGGCTGCTCAGGGGCTGCATCTGGCGCCCGATCGGTACGCTGTACTTTGATGTCATAAGTCTCAATGTACTCATTAATCTCTTGACCTTTACGAGCTAATTGTTCATTTAGAGCTTGAATAGCTTTAGGTAGACGCTCGCGGTTACTCTCAAGTTCAGGCAAAACTTCGCCCACTGTGCGCTCCACTAGAACACCACCGACCATACGAAAGCATCTACGCGTCTTATCCACGGTTTGTAATGTCTCTATTACAATCCTGTAAAGCAATTTTATAGGTTAGAGTTATTGGATAAATTATGGTTAGTATGCAAGTCACAGTAACTAAATATCATTTACTTGTGCTCGTTTAGGTCCATTTCGAGCTCCGATATTTTATTGGCCAACTGTCTTTGCTCGCTTCGTAAATTCTGGAAGCCAGCGAAAATTTCTTCTGCAGATTTTCCTTTACCTTTGTTCACATTACTTTTGGCCATTGTGTTATAAAAAAAATCTTAAATAACCTTTAAAAGATTTTAGGTTATATTCTCTTACACTTTAACGAAGACCGGAGATGTTTCATACAATGTAACAATTTATATTGCGTTTAGCATACATATACATAAATCAAAGCTTTAAAATTCCAGATTATTTATAATAATATTTTCTTTTTTTTCTTTTCTTCCCTTACGATCGGTCACAGACTACCACAGACTACTTAGTGGATACTACGTAGCGGTGTGCGACTCGAGTTATTTGACTCGAATAACTCGAATCAAACCTTAAACGAGTCTACTCGAGTTCAGTTTTAAGCAACTCGAATCAACTCGGTCGTCCGAACGCAAACCGGACGTTATAGTTATACGCGGTGTTCCGAGTTAGGCCCGCCATATACATACGGAATTCCGTTTCGAGATTCCGTTTCGATATTCCGATTTGGAATCCCGAACGCAGCAAGTCCATATAAAATCTATGACCCGCCACACACGTACGGTAGTTTTCCGTTCGATATTTTGCGGGCAAAACGGGATTCCGTTTGTGTGTGGCCGACCGTTCGAAATTCCGAAACGGAATCTCGAAACGGAATTCCGTATGTATGTGGCGGGCCTTACACACGCGAGTTGTTCCGAGTTACACACGCGGCTCGCACGCGCGGTTCGTTAGGCGTTGTAACTCGCATCAACTCGAGTTGAGTGAATTATTATTTATTATGTTACGATACACACGCGCGCGCGCCGTTCGTAAGGTGTTGCAATTGTTGCATCGTACTTGTATCGACTCGAATAGATTAAAGAACTCGGGTTGAGTCGGGCTCGCTCGGCCAGGATCGGAACGGCAACGGAATTGCGCGAATGAAAAACTGCGTTGAATGTTTATTTTGATTGACATTTTTTTTCTTTTATATTTATTTCGTTTATTTTATTTATAACTACTACTATTTATAACTATTTATAACTATAACTTGCTATAATATAAATTAAGCAATTATTTAAAAACTAAACCATTGACATTTTGTTGTTTAATTTTATTAGTTGATTGACCGTTAGCGATCCGCTCGTCAGTCTCGAGCTCGAGCTGACTCGTGGTCCCCGAGTCGGCCGAGTCGCCTCTCTTTCCCTACAGCAGACATCGATTCGAGTCAACTCGAGTTACGATTCGAGTCAGTAGCCATATGAACTCGAGAAACTCGAGTCAAAAAAATCCAACTCGTCACATCAGTAATACTACGTATCGATCGGTTTTCCTGTACATACTACTAGTACCACTACATAAAATAAAATCACAGACTAGGCATGGGTAAAAATATCGATATATCGAAATATCGATATTTATTTTAGAGTATCGAATTCGTATCAATTTCGATATATTTTAAAATGTTGTATCGTTTTTTTCGTCGTCCAACCGTCAGTAAATAAAATTTTGAACCTTATCTTTACATCATTCAAATGATGACGATATATCGATATTGTTTAAAAATATAGATTCGATATATATCGATATATTTTTTCCCTTTACCCATCCCTATTTATGACATTAAGATCAGCATTGCCAACACCAAGTTGTGAAATTTCCCGAAAATCCATGTCAAATTCCCCAATTTAAGGACAAGACCAACAGATTCCCCACAAATTTCCTTTAATTTTATTTTGAGAAATGAATCAATTTTCAAGTTATTTTATAAGATTTATTTATTTTATAAGACTAAGATGGAATGCCTCTTTGCGAGTAAAAAGGGTCTCCGGTTCTCTACACTCACCATACGAAACACAGCAGCGTTAAGCTGCTATTTCACGCTGGTTTTCTGCGAGAGCGTGGTCCCTCCCCGCTCGAGCCGACCCATTCGTGCTACAACCATAATATAGCTGCAGCATGGCTCTACCACGTAGTTAAGAAAAGTAAGTGTTAAGATAAGTATTTAAATTTCTTGAAAAAGGTTTTGACTTGGCCCGGGCTATTGATTTTCAAATTCCTCGCATTTTCCCCGCACAATACTAATCCTCAAAAAATCCCAACCAACTTTAAATTCCCCGCTATTCGGGGAATTCCCCACATGTTGGCATTGCTGGTTAAGTTGTGAACATAATGGTGCCTTTCCACGCTTGCCAAGCCTCGGCAAACGTCTTCAAGCTCCAAGCGTCCACAAATCTCGTTTGGCGTTTGGACGTTGTTTACACGCTTGTGAACGCGTCAGTGTGCTACGTATATCCAAGCATGGCGGACACCAAACTTGTGTTATACTTTTATTTGAAATACAAGCAAAGTAATAATAAAATTCTTTTACTGGCTTTCCCGTTAACTCAGCCAGACGACTCTTTAATGCTTGATTTGCAACTTTATTTTTATTTTTATGATTAACGTCTTTGGGGTTCCAAATAGACGATTCGGTCTGGTAATATTTCAGAAACGATAAACTCTCTTCGTTCGACCAGTCACTCATTTTAAACAAAGAACTAAACATGCGCTCTTCGTGAAAACACAATTTCTACTAAACGCGTACCAACGTGTGAATGCGTTGCAAGCGCTTGCCGCAAGCGCCCTTTGATCTGTGTCAAAAAACCGACACTAGCCCGAATCGGGGACAAGCGTCCACAAGCTCACGCAAGCCAAGCCAAACGCCTTCTTTACACACTTGTGCTTGTGGATGCTTGCCGAGACTTGGCAAGCGTGGAAACCCGGCATAATATAATCTACCATAGACATAGAGGTAGAGGTTTTTTTCTACAGTCCGTTCACATTCACAGCTATTTTGCGAATAACACAGTATGGATTTCGTTTAGCATTGATTTTATCATCAGGAGTATTGTTTTATGAGTGTTTAGAACACATATTAAGATGTAAAGCTGTCTAACGGTAAGAACAATACAAATGTCATATACTTTCACGGTGCTGTAAGTAATTTTATTCATTAGTATAACTTTCAAGATCGATCTCCGAGCATGTTCAAGCTAAATTAATTTCGTTTTGTGAGTTTCACCCCAAATGGGCAAACAGTAACTGATGATCGACAGCACTAAACATATAAACATAAACACTCACGCCTGTCACCCAGACGGGTAGGCAGAGACTATGGACTTCCATTTGGCACGATCCTGACACACCTCTCTCGCTTCCTCCACATCCATATACCTACGCATACACGCTCGTCGGCTAAAGGTACTCTTGATTTGACCCATTTTCAATATATCGCCAATTTGGTCGATAAACTTTCGCCTAGGGCGTCCCTTCCCGACTCTGCCGTTCACCTCTGCAACATAAATTTGCTTTGTCACTCTTTCCTTATTCATTCTTTCTACATGCCCAAACCACTGAAGCATTCCCTTCTTAGTCCTGATCACAACATCATCTTGCAAGCCACACTCTTCTCTTATCACACAATTTCTCACTCTGTCATTCAGATTCATCCCTAACATACTCCTTAATGATCGCATTTCTATAGCATATTTTATTCTACTCTCGTGATTCTTTTGCCACACCCAAATTTCACTACCATACATTAAAGTAGGGACTAACACAGCATTGTGAATTGCCATACGCGCCTTTTAGGACACATTCTGACTTTTCACAATAGGGTATAGAGCCCCATTCACTCTATTTCCTGCATTCACTCGTCGTTCTATATCCTTATCATATCTACCATCCCTGCTAAACACACATCCCAAATATACAAACTCATCTACTTGCTCGACCAACTCCCCTTCTATTCTTGTTTGCGCCAAACGCTAAAATAAATTACTATAACTGAGACTCGTTAGCGCGCTTCGTCGATGTAAATAGCTCGGCGGGCACGCGGCTAACAGGCGCCTCCCCGCCCGCGCTCAGCGCGGGGAAGATCCGGTATTTGTCGTCAAGCGGCAGCCGGGCATTGCTTGCTGTGAGTCGAATCGAGCCGCGTGGCGCCGAATTTGTTAACGAATTTGTGCAGCGACGAATAATCGTGTAGTCTAGAACATTAGTTGCCAGGTTGGGTAATTATTGAGAAGTTAGTGTTTAATTGTACCGTTGCGATAAGCGCCTTAAAAGGTCGCGTTCGGTTTTTGAAACAATTTGTTGCGGAGTGAGCGAAAGTGAACTTTGACCCACGAGTCTTGCCGCGTGTTACGCTTTATAATTAATGGGATTTAGTTGCATCTTGAAGTTAGTTAAATGTACGATCAAGTTAATAGACTGACATAGTGAATTGAAGAAGGAAATAGTCCATTGCTGCCGCCGCTGGAGAATACCACGTCGGAGGGCGGCGCCGGAGTCAGCTTGGCTGCTGATTAAAAAAAGGGCTAGTTCCCGTGAGACAAATTTACACTTCTAACACACTACACTGTAGTATCTACCTAATATATATACGTATGTTTGGGTATAATTTAATATATAAACTTAAGCATAACGTAATTACAGACAGTCTTACGTCAACACTCAAGTGTTTCATTTCCCTCGTCCTTACATGGCGACCCTGCCAGGCGGTGCGCTGCGGCAATGCAAGCGCACCGCCGGGCCTATTTAAAATTAAAAAAAAAATGGGAATAAATATTGCTAAGTTAAATAAAGAAGACCTGAGTAAAATGATTGACAATAAAGTAATATTACGACGCAATGAATACAACACCGGACGTGACGAAACATAAATAAATATGAATTCGAGAAGAAGCCACAATAACACAATAAGAATTTTATAGAAGCTGACTGAAAATTTAAAATATATAATATATAGTACTATGAAGACAACTATCCAAGAATGAGGAAATAAAATGTCGATTTTTTTTTAATATGATGACCAAAGTTCAAATATCAAGAAACGGCAGATTAGTTTTAAAAGGAAAGTAACAGTTGTACTTTTGCAAGCTTCATCTAGAAGAATATGAAATATGAGCCAAAAAGAACAAAGAAGAAAATTTGAGGTAACATCGCATCAGCCTATTTTTTGTCATTTCTTTATAAGATTTCTTTAAAAAGTTTTAACTATTATAAAAAAAAAGTTATGTACAAAATATTCTGTATTTCATATATGTTTGAGTTGAAATTAATTATTAGATATTTTATATTAACGATTTATTTCTTATTTTATTATTGTTTTAAAAAAAAATCATATTACAATAATTATAAATTAAGTTGCGTAAGTGCTTCAGTAGCATTTGTATTAAGGCACTAAGGACTAGACGATTTTATATTCACTTTTATTCAGTAATTGATATGCAAAAAAAAAAATTATGAAATAATACGAATGATAAAAATTTTACGTACTTAATTTCACCAAATTTATGGTTAAAATAACATTATGATACATTTCGTTGTTTTTTTCTGTAGTCTTTTAATATAAAATTATACAATTCATTCAACAAACTAATTCTACACATTCAACACCATATTTTTTATTATGTTTTAGACTATATAAAATAAAAAAAGCACATAATGCATTTAATATTAAATGTACGTTATTTACAAGTGACTTGAAAATATTTGTCACATTTTATAATATTTCTACTATATGCAAAAAAAAACAATATATTAAGCTACATTTTAGGATGACCATGTTCGGATTAAAGCAAATATATTTTTAAATTTAACCCAAATTTATTTCTGTAGTAATTTTTATTTAAATGTATATAATTTTGAAGGGTTTAAAAAAATCGCTATTAATAAAAGTCATAATTATTTTTCTTCTTTTCTAAAGGTATGAAAACCTTGAAACAATTTTAAAGTTATAGATAAATAAATATATATTCTTTAATAAATAACCTTAAAGTTAATATAACCTACTTAAAAATTAAAATTGTTCTTCTCAATGTTTAAATAAATTAATGTTTTGTTTATATAAACTTGGTAGCCGCTATAGTGATGACGACTTATGTTCCCATTATTATTTCTTTGTTTAATTTGAATATGAAATGGAATATTTTTGAATTTCGATTTTATATTTATTGAACTTTTAAATCATAAACTTTTAATTTTATAATTCATCATTTCCTGGGAAAATGATAAAGTTTGGATTATTTAACTTATTTGTATACATGAGAAAATAATTTCTTCAATTCATTTATTTAAATTTTGTTGTGATCATTGTGAGCCTCATTCCCTAACTGAAAATGATGTACCTAAATACTACAAGAGACCATAATATAAGAG
This sequence comes from Parnassius mnemosyne, assembly GCA_963668995.1. NCBI lineage: Eukaryota > Metazoa > Arthropoda > Insecta > Lepidoptera > Papilionidae > Parnassius > Parnassius mnemosyne. The sequence goes on along the minus strand of CAVLGL010000079.1, from coordinate 44,766,812 downwards.
ACTCATTTAATAAATTTGTAAAGGCGTGAGTTAATTTATGGCTACTATATTAAAGGCTAATATAATATAACTAAGAAATACGGAATTATAAATGAAAAATATTAATAGAGTGTAGTTAGTAACAGTAAGGCAAGTAAAGAAAATTATCGGAGATTAGCATATCCACATACAATCGGCCTGATCAGCTGAGAGTTTGGAAAACCTAATAACCGAGTAATTTTTTTTAAGGTTGTTCGGATGCGATTAACGACGTAATGAGCTTTAATGACGCAATGATAATTTATTATGTATTGTATATGAATAGTGTCCATATTCTTTATCATGTATGTACGCGACCATGTACGTGAAAGTATATTATGGTACAATTAAATAATGATTAATAAAATATTATAAAAGTAAAGAAATAAATCAAAATTAAACAAAAGTTGACCTTGACGAACAAATAATGGAGAGATACGGGAACGCCCATCACTGGTATAGCATATAGTCCTCGAGCAGGGTATGTTTCCATGATTGGATGAAAAAATCGGAAGTATCGGGTACTAGGGAACAATACCTTCAGTACAAGTGAGATGTGAACAAGTTTACTCACATTAGTACTGTTGGGGACAAGAGAAGTCTTAAATTTGTTACCCTTGATAATGATACATAGAGGTCACATCCTTCATTGGATCATAGTGTGAACTTAGTTTTCCTCCGTGACAATTGTTGGAGTCCTTTTAAAATGACTTAAACGTAGACCTCAAGGTTGTGCGCACAACCCAAGGTACAGTTACCTTGACAATATAGTATGATACAAAAAAAGTTTATGTACCAATAAAATGAAATAAATGTTATGAAAAAGTAATATAATACCCAAGTAAATGGGGGGCCCATATTTATAAAGTACCCGCGTGATAAATATCACGAAGTAAAATATAAATGAAGTGAATTAATACTCCGATTCCCGCTATCTAATTAATAAATAAATATATAAGGGAAGAGAATACTCAAAGAAATAAAGCTAGCTAAACGTCAAAAATATTAAGAAAGAAAAGAAGGCACGTACAAGAATTATGAAATAAATAAATAAGGCCTGACAACCGAAAACAAAGGAAATGAGATTAGTGTTAGCATGAAAATAACTAACATGCAAGGACATGAGAATAATTAAAATGAGGTAATAAGGGGATCTCCGACCAAACCTAAAAGTGAGATATGTAGTTATTTTGCATTTCTGTATTAGAGCTATTAATGCTACCCAAAATCAAAGTTACACATGTACCTAGTAACTATATTATCGATCCACATAACCACACGTAAACAAAAAAATATTAATCAAAAATAATAAACACATTTTCATGTACTTAGTAATTTTACCATATTTTATATGAATTTACAAGATTCTTTCATATTTAAATTGATTTATATTTATGATAACCCTACCTAAAATTTCTCTTTATGTTGTGTTGTTTTTTATGTAAAATTTGTACAATTTAAAACTCAATTGGGTAGTCCAAAGTGTATCAATTCGCTATTATTATAAGTTTTTTTTTTCATTATCTACAATTAAATCAAAAATTATATCATTATATACTTAAAAAACTTTTCTTTTCTAATGTTAATAACATTTTATTAACATACAACATATATTTTCTAATACAGACCTTACATATATGTGTAATAGCCTATGTTTATTTCTTTTACAAATTTGTGTTTCAAATAAGATGAACATGTTCCTTAGAAGTCATGTTTAATAAAAAGTAATATGTATTACGTTTCCGACATTTAATGAAAAAAAAAATAACACATATTACTTGATAATGTAAAAGTATTATAACAATACAATGTTATACTACGTAAATGAAAAAGTGTTTAACACTATTATAAATTTTAGATATTTTAAGTGTATTTATAATAAAACATTTTGTAAGTTATGTTGAAATTAGGTATCATCGTACGATGTAATCGCAAACTTTCTCATAAACATACTTTGGAATTGAAAACAAAAGTGTCACAAATCGCTGACGTGGCTGGGATTGCAATTTGTATTTTGATCTGGTAGTTTGTTATGATAATGAAAATGATGACATTGCCTAACATAGACTTCTTTGTTATGTGTATCTTAAAATGAAATGTAATATTGTCGGTTTAATATTTATTGTACATTCAAATCATATGTTTTATCCTTATAAGGCATTATTTTTTTTTGGAAAAAAAAGTAAAGTATTAATATCTAAATAATTTGTGTGGATCATGAAAGAAATGTTTCATTAAATATAAAGGTATAAAATAAATAAATGAAATATATAACTATAAAATTATAAGTGAATAAATATATTAAGGAAGGGTACTATTTAATGTGAATGTCTACATAAATGACTTAATAAGTAACTGAATAACGCAGTATCAAAGTGTGTTACAGTGAAGTGTCGATCAAAATAATATACGTTCGCGAATGTACACCTGATTTTGTCTAACATAATGCATCCACAATGCAACAATGCATTAAGGCTTAAACATACATAATGTGACTACGGAATTATTATGTACATAGGGGGTTTGGCCAGCCACCCTACCCAAGCCAAGACAAATATTATATATACATAATTATAATATAAGACTTTATTTAACATTGACTTCTACTATATAAAAAAAAAATTATGTTATTTTTATATATATTTTTTTCGGTATTTTTCATAAGTACCAATTGTAATCATTTTAATCTAAATATTATTTTAACTATGCTTTACCCATGTTTACATTTTATAAATTAGAATACTTAGGGATATAATTATTGTGTAATTTTAAATGTTAGTATTATATAAACAAAAAAGAAATGCACGTATTCATTCCTTTTTTTTCTTTGGGAAGGAAGGTGTAGTATCTACCTAATATATATACGTATGTTTGGGTATAATTTAATATATAAACTTAAGCATAACGTAATTACAGACAGTCTTACGTCAACACTCAAGTGTTTCATTTCCCTCGTCCTTACAACATGACAATTACGCCAGAACGAGCCCTGGGAGCCTTCTTCGCCAGCGAACAGGTATGTACTATTAATTCACCTAGCCTTCTCCCTGTTGTGTAGTAGGATAGGACATTTTCCATAAGGCCACTTGGGCCCCGTCCTTAGTTATCCGTCGAGTCTACAGCTGTATGGGCCCCTGTATAGTCAATCTTTGTCGGGACAGCTAAGGGCGTGTACAATTCTTATTTCACATATCGTTTTACTTTCTTCTCTTTCAAAAACTATAACTTTCGCCTTACTTGCATTCACTTTCATTCCCTTTTCTTTTAATGTCCTGTTCATTAATGTAACCATCATTTTCAATTCGGCCGCCGACGACGCAAGTATGACTTGATCATCGGCGTACAAAAGGCATTTGACGGTTAACTCACCCATTCTTAACCCGCATTCTTCTACTTTCAAATTTTCCAAACAACTGTCCATAAATAGGTTGAACAGCCACGGGGAAGCCACACAGCCCTGTCTCACACCTTTATGGATGCCAAACCAGTCCGAGTAGGCCCCGTTGATCCTGACACAAGCACTAGAGTCTCTATACAGAGACTTCAATGCCTGTATCAACCCAGCGCTCAATCCAAATGAGTTCAGTGTTTGCCATAACACATTTCTGTCCACTCTGTCATAAGCCTTTTCCAAGTCCATGAACGCACAAAAAACTTTTTGATTTTTGGCCAAAAACTTCTCCGCGACCATGCGCATGGAAAATACCTGATCCGTACATCCCATTCCCTTTTTAAATCCCGCTTGCACATCCCAAATTTTTCCATCAGTTTCTTTCATAACTCTTTCAATTAGTATCTTAGCATACAGTTTTCCCACAATGCTAAGAAGGCTGATACCACGGTAGTTTTTACAGTCCTGCTGTGATCCTTTTCCCTTATATATTGGGACTATTACGGCTTTGCACCAGTCTCCCGGTACCCGCTTAAGTTCCCAACATATTAAATTAAACAAGGTGCACAGCAGGTCTGCTACCACTCCTTCACCAACGCTCAGCATTTCGAGAGATACTCTATCATACCCGGCTGCCTTCGTCCGCCGACGTCTGAAAAGATCATTAATTCGGCATAAGACGAGGTATTGGTCCGTCCCTACGTTAGTCCCCCGGTAAACCCTTGTATTCACCACCGCGCTCCTCATTCTTTCATCAACAATTATGAAATCTATCATGCTTCTATCATCACCTCTTTCCCATGTATACGTGTGAATCTTCTTATGACGAAAGAAAGTGTTCGTCACAGAAAGATTCTTTTCCACACATACGGTGAGGAGGCTTTCACCATTCTCATTTATACTTTCATCACCAAACGTTCCCAATATCCTTTCATAACCAAGCCTCCTCCACCCTTCCATTAAAATCTCCTAATATCACAATATATATATATATATATACATACATACATAAACACTCACGCCTGTCACCCAGAGGGGTAGGCAGAGACTACGGACTTCCATTTGGCGCGATCCTGACACACCTCTCTCGCCTCTTTTACATCCATATATCTACGCATACACGCTCGTCGGTTAAGGGTACTCCTAATCTGGCCTATTTTTAATGTGTCGCCGATTTGGTCTATAAACCTTCGTCTAGGGCGTCCCTTCCCGACCCGATATATATATATATATATATATATATATATATATATATATATATATATATTAATCAGAAGTTGTCTTTTCGAAATATATCTAAGATATTTATATAACCATATCAATTTTCTAACTATAAGAGGTGTTCTACTTTATAACTAACTATTACTATTTACAGGTGTGCTATAACTGTTAAAGTGTTTGAGGCTTATAATAAAATTTTTGAAAAATTAAACGAAGGAGTCCAAAAGGGATTCCTTCTTTATTAAATCTATTAAGGCGCAGGTTGAGCAAAATGTCGCGCTAGTCGTTATTTGTGCGGTTTTAGGAGCTATCTACTTTATATTTAAAAGATATATCAACAAATAAAAAACACATTATATTTCTACATAATCTTGTTTCCATAAAAGCTATATCCAATTTTTTTTAAAGGAATAAATATTAATATAATCTCCTTACAACGAAACCACATAAATGTGAAATTATTATTGATAAGATGCATCTCCTCGTAAAGTAAGTATTATTTTATTTTGTTATTTACACCAATGGATAGGCAATTTATTAATGAACATTTCTATAGTAAAAGTTTTTTCAAAAGACCAAAATTTGATTTTATTAAGAAATTATTTTTAAATCTGGGCGTATTTACTGCCCACGTGCTTGCTGGAGTCAGTGAGCCCTGAGCTCTTACACGTGGAACCCGTGTCGTTAGAGCGTCTGCCAGCGCACACGCTCACGTCATCTTATCAGTCGATAATATTATTACTTATTAGGTTATTTATAGGTAGTATTATTTGTTTGTTTTGGGTATAATTTTTCGTATTAGTTATACATATATTTGTTGTGTTTTTTACTGCGCGATGAAGCTTTTTGCGTGTATTTTCTTTGAAGTAAATGCAAATAAAAAAATGAAGCACCATTAGCATGTAAGGTTCGAATCCATAATTAAAATTTCGACAAATATTATAATTTACACTATAAAAGACTAATTCAATATTATCACCCAACCACAATATCTTATTAGGTATAGTACTGCCTCGTTGGTCTAGTGATTGTAGTAGTGCGACTGCTGATCATGAGGTCCCGGGTTCGAATCCTGGGTCGGGCCAAAAAGTCAGTTATGAGTTTTTCATTTATGTTCTAAGTTATAATTAGTATTACTAAGTTATAGTTTTTTGCTAAAATATAGTATATTATTTATTGCTTGTTTTTTCTTCTTTTTCAAAAAATAATTGAGTACATAAGGTGTTCTATACTTATAATTCGGTAAAAAGTATCTAAGTAGGTACTAATATACCTACTTTTTACTATAAACTAAACATTTTTAAAACTAAATTTAACTAAAAAGACTAAACTGACCATTTATTTTTTAACTCAAAACAGGACATGGGTTTATTTATACTCTAAAAACTATAACTTTATACAATTAGTGTTCACTGTAAAATTATATTCGGTAATTATTAAATGCAACATATTTTTTTTAATTATTAATTACATTTGTCAGTGGATTAAATTTGCTTTAATAAAGTTGGTGATGATTTTAAATAAGAATAAAATTCTGCTCAAGTTTTTTTATTGTTATCTTTGTTAACAACATCGCCTTTAGAACTCTGGAACCGTAAGCGTTTCTTTCAGACGTCCACAATTTATTCAAAATAAAAAAATACTCTTTCTACAGGAGCATTCGTACCAGTTAGGCATAAAATATATTCGATTAAAAAAAATTATGTTGAAGATTGTTGACTTTGAATACTTCCATCCAACGAGTTACGGGACAATTTTGTGTCCCGGAGCTTTGTTTGGAGACAATGGGACAGGTGACCGAGAAAAGGGACAAGTCCCGTTCAAAACGGGACGTATGGTCACTTTAGATATAACCCGGCGACGGCTCCGTGGCGCAGTGGCTTAGCAATCAGTTGTTGCGCTAGGGACCGCGGATTCGAATCTCGCACGGAACAAGTATTTGTATGGCCTACAAATAATTGTTCCGGGTCTGGATGTTTGTCCTTGTGCAATTTATGTTTGTAAACTGCCTCCACGACACAGGAGAAAATCCTAGTGTGGGGGTAACTTTTTTTTACATTTGAAATTGAATTGAAGAACCCTTATACTTCGTAGTCTTTTGTAGAAATAAAATTGATTTTCATCTTCATCAATCATTGGGGCGAGGATAATGTCTGCCAGCATAAGTAATAAGCAGGCTAAGTTACAAGGTGCTCAGTTCAAAAATTTGTTGGTAGGTATGTTACTTTTCAATACGTGACACGTAAAAATTAACAATAAGCAAAAACACATCTACGAAACATCCTATTTATTTATTTATTCTTTATTGCACCAAATATTGTACGAAAGTACAGATGGGCAATACACCCACCTGGGTTTAAACCCAGGTGGGTAAAAACCCGGTATTTTGGGTGTTTTGGGTTTAAACCCAGTAAACACCCAAATTTTTGGGTGTTTACGATTTTTAACTTAAATTCGAAAACCTATTCTACTTCTCGACCTCACCAAATGCTAGCTGGTACAGTGGGCCACAGTTCCAGCTACCCGTTTCCGTATTTTCTTTCGATAGACCAAGGCGACATGAAAGACCGGATATGGTTAGCTTGAGCTGTGGCCCTGCGAGTGTTTAGAAGAGATCCGCATTAAACAAACTTAATATTCAGTAATAAAAACACGTTAAAATTAAAGTCATGAAGTCATGATTGAAAATTCATTTCAATCATAACATTTACTTGGCATTTATTTATACTCACTATGTGACTCTAAGTCGGACTCACGAACAATATAGTAAAGTAATGTTATTATGATAAAAGAAGCGAGCATTTTGGAATGTTAGTGGCTGACGAATTTAAATATATACGGCCATGTGTGCGCACGAGGTGTTATGAGGAAATTTTAAAATATCTACGGCAAGCAAAAGGCCAACATGTTGGTCAACTACAACATGAAAGCACCGAAAACTAATATTGTGTGACGTTTCTTTAAATTTCTATAGTTGTATTGATCATTATAATCAATAAAAATAAATTTTAAAACTTGTTTTTAATAATACTTAAGTATTTACACAAATTAAATAAACACCCAATTTTTTGGGTGTTTATGGGTGTTTACGAGTGATTATTGGGTTTTTACCAAAGCACCGGGTTAAAACCCGGTGCTTTGGTAAAAACTTTGTAAAAACTTTGGTAAAAACTTGGTAAAAACTTTGGTAAAAACTTTGTAGGGCGAGCTATCTATTTAGTTACCTACAGTGAATAGGTATCTTTTAAACTCACATTTTTCAATGCTTCATTTTTAATATATAATTAATTATAAAATTTCATAATTAATAAAAAAATTAAAATACATTTATCGTTGTACGCTGTGTGTATTTCCATAAATTAGTTTATTGATGTTGAAAAAATAATACTACGTTCTTACCTACAATAGGTGGCGTCTTACATATTTCATATTAAGCAATATATTGAAGCGAGCGGCGAGCCGCAAAATGTTCAAGGTCGTTCGCATGGAGTAGCCCCTTAAACTAAAGGGACGTGTTCTTCAGTTTTCGCATAGAGTTATATGTACGGTACGTAGACGATACTTTCACAATTTTACCATCTGACAAAGTAACTGCATTTTTAAACCACCTTAATTCCATAAACCCTAAAATACAATTCACAATGGAGTTAGAGGCAAACAATACTTTAGCTTTTCTAGATGTTTTAGTCATCCTAAATCCTGATAACACTATTGGTCATACTGTGTACAGAAAAAATACCCATACCAACCGATATTTAAATGGTGAATCTCACCATCATCCTTCACAGTTAGCTACCGTGGGAAAATCTTTGTTTCAGAGAGCACGAGGGATCTGTGACAGAAAACATCTGGCCGCCGAGCTTCAGCACGTCGAGCAAGTACTGCAAGACAACAAGCTTCGGGTCCCGCGCCTACGTCACAGTGACCGAGTGAAGCCAGCCACAGTCGAGCGTGTGCCTGCTGTACTACCCTATGTCAGAGGAGTCACAGACAAGGTTGGCTACATCTTGAAGCGAGCTTCCATTAAAACGTACTTCAAGCCGCTGAAGAAGATTGGTCAATTTTTACCATCCGTCAAGTGTCATATCCCTCTACAAGATGCAGGAGTGTACAAGCTGGATTGTGAATGTGGTCTCTCGTATATAGGACAAACAAAAAGATCTATTAAAACCCGCGTTAAAGAACATATAGCTGACGTGAAGCACCGACGTATCGGGAAGTCTGCAGTTTGTGAACATGTTCAGGATCGTCCCCGTCATTACATTAGATTTGATAGACCACAAATCCTCGCAAAAGAACACCGATTCCTCCCAAGGATGATTCGCGAGGCTATTGAAATTAAAAAACATCCTAATTTCAATAGAGAAGATGGATGGGTGCTGCCATCTGCTTGGGATCCCATAATTAATAAAATCAAATCCAAACCCAAGTATACCACTGCTAGACTTCAAGATACTGTAAGCTCATTCTGCGTAAATCGAACCAAAAATTAATATTAAAAAACTGAAGGTAGCCGGGCTAACTATGACAGCAGGACGTCAAACAACTCAGTCCCCCGTGACCACGGGTGCTGGAAAGCACCCGAAACGTCGGGAATATAAAAATAAGTTAATATACGCGATAAAATCCGTAAAATTAGTTTTATTTAAAAATAGAGTTATATGGTTTAAACGTGGTACAGAAAATACAGGGAAATGCTCGATAAGATATTCCAGCGTCTGTGAGGTGGTATTGTTACACGAGCAATAATCGTTGTTTGTAATTTTTAAACGGTGAAGGTATGACTTGTGGTAATCATGGTTGGTGAGGACCTGCATTAAATAAAAACTGGGTTTTGTAAGAGCCCGTAGCCTGTCGATGTCCCCCAGTACCGGAAGCAGCCTATTTGTATGTTGGCCCTGTCCTGCGCTATAATACCTAGCTTCCCATGTTCTGTTTGAACAACTTAGAGCTGGCATCCACAGTCATGTCCGCTGGCCTCGTTGCCAGCTATTGCTGAGTGACTTTTGACCCATCCCAACTCTACGTGCCTGTTTCTCTGTGTTCGTGTATGATTTGGTGTATTTGTGTGATGATGGTGTGTGTTACTTCTGTATTGTATCACCTGTATGGATGAGAGTGAGTCTGTGTAGATGATTGTGTGTGTGTGTGTGTGCGTGTGCGTGTGTGTGTGTGCGTGTGTGTGTGTGTGTGTGTGTGTGTGTGTGTGTGTGTGTGTGTGCGCGTGTGTGTGTGTGTGTGTGTGTGTGTGTGTGTGTGTGTGTGTGTGTGTGTGTTAGTGTTCCTTAATCCACCTTCATGCCTGCAAAATGGCAAACAATTCTGCTTGAAACTAGCTATATGTGTTATGTAATTTGAATTTCTTGGTGAAAGTCGCTTGTTCAAAGTTCGTGGGAATAAAACACACAAAAGCAGCACCTACCGCACCGTCCTCCTGTTTACCACCGTCCGTAAATATAATATGTGCAGTCTTTCCACGTATAATTTGAATCAATGAGTGATTTATAAAAGTCCTGTTCGTTAAGGAGATACGTTGAGCGGGATGGAGTAATTTGGAGATTAGAGTGGGTTTTTCCAATGAAATGTCGCTGGGGATGTGGTCAGAGATTCTAAGAAGCCGAGCCCTTTCCACAGCGCAAACTTCCCAAACTTTCAAGTCTAGAGGTGTGAACTGAGCCAATGCAAGTGCCGCAGATGTGGAGACCGTGCGGAACCCCTAATAGCCTTAGTGGTGAACTCGCGCTGCATGCTCTCGAGTGCCTTCCTGATGTATCTTTTCTGGGAAACGTGCCCCCAAATCGCTGTGGCGTAGGTAATCGTTGGCACGATCACCTACTGGTAAATAGTGCTGATCTTCTCAGGATAGGCTCCCCAAGAGTGTCTCGAGTACATGCAGTGCATGTTAAAGATCCGCACGGCCTTGTTGATGACATGTTTTACGTGAGTTCTGAAATTTAATTTTTCGTCCAAAATTACTCCCAAAAGTTTCATCTCTGGTACAAATGCGTCTCATTTGGCGAGTGAAAGAAAATTATGTGTGTGATAAAGACGGCAATCATCCCGCGCTCTGTGCGCAACCGTAACGTGAGGTGACGCGATTGACGCCGAGATTGTTCCGCGTTCGTTTACAAACACCGTGACAAAGACAAAACAGTCCTTACAATAAAAAGTTAACTTTTTGTCAATGAAATACAGTCGCTAATGTGTTACCAGTTGTCAATGCTGTCGTTCGTGATGAAAAAAAAAATAATAAAAAAATAACCTCGAATTATGTATATAAAAATGATATTATAAATACGCCTGGCAAAAAAATTAAAGTCTGTCCCAGCCAGTCCTAAGCCTGGAAAAGTATGAAGGGAAGCTCATTTCATCATTTAGTAAAGTCGATCGATAAAACGAATACTTTAGTAAACCATTTCATACATTTCAAATCGTTGATAGTAGTAAAAAACTGCAACCATTTCACTCGATGAAAATGCAATTCTATTCCATGTTCCATAAATTTCGTCATTTAAGCCGTCTTCAAACCAGTTGCAACGACGACCGTTTTCTGCAACCGTTTCGTCGTCGGGAAAACGGTTGCGTTTCTTCCGTCAAAAATTAGACAACGATCCACTAGTTATTTCATTACTGAGGCGTTGGTTATTGGTTACAAAGCATTCAGCCAAAAAGAATACATCAAACACTGCCATTTTATATTTAAATCATCTGAAAATGTTAACAAATTACATAATAATTTGTTGTGCCACACATAAAACAACACGGGCCGCTAACGTACCGGACTCTATGTTGCCACATAAAAAAACATTTGATATCGGCTTAAACCAGCAGATAGTCCATGATGATATATTCCCAAGGTTGTGCCTTAACTGTGCCTGTGCTGTGCAGACAAAATAATTTGAAATTCTTATTACCATCGGAGGACGAAGCTCTGGTTTTCTCTTTTTAAAACCACATGGTGTTCCACCTTCACTGCATATTGGCAGTGTCACGGGATCGGCCCTATCTGCACAGACGGCCTCATGGCAGCACCTCCTTGGGAGAGTAGAATTCTTCACCCTTTTCCTTCTCAGGCATGGCACATCACAACAAAAGGCATTCCTTCCTCTGCGACCTTCAATTTTACGTACTTACGCAGCGTTTTGCTTCGACTTTGTAGAGTTTGGAGATAGTCAGTGGACCACTTTCTCCAAAAGTCTTTGTACATTTTCTCCGTAAGTTGCCATTTTGGTGATACTTGCTGAAATTTATTACGGAAACAAGTGCCCTGATAAACACAGAAAAAAGCAACGGAGATAAAACACCGCCTTGAGGAACACCAGCAACAACGTTACACCAGTCGGAGAACTTATCATCAACACGAATGCGTTGCCGGCGTCCCCGAAGATAGGAACTGAACCATTGTACAACTTCAGGGATTTTAGAACTGCTAACAGAATGTCGTGGTCAACACAATTAAACGCGTTACTGAAGTCTAGGAGGACAAGAAGAGTAAGTTGACGATTATCCATCGCAAAGCGGATATCATCAGTTATTTTAATTAAGGCCGTGGAAGTACTGTGCAGTGGACGGAAACCAGACTGAAAAGGATTGAAGAGGTTGTTTTTGTTTAGAAATTTTGTGAGTTGGTAATGAACAACCTTTTCAAGAATTTTAGAGAAGAAGGAGAGGATAGATATTGGCCTATAATGGTTGAAATTAGTAGGAGAGTTGTTTTTGGGGATAGGAATTAGGAACGCTTCTTTCCACTTGGTAGGGAAGGTACTGGAGGCAAAGGAAAAATTTATTAGATGAGTGACATGGGAAACTATTTGGTCCAAAATCGGCAAAACCATATCGCGTCCAATACCATCTGGGCCAACAGCTTTGCTGAATATAACGGATACAATTTTTTTTACTTCATCATCAGTCACTGGTTCGAAACAGAAAGGAGTCCAACATGGTAAAAGGAAAGAAGTAATATCTTTAATGGTATCGCTTTTGACTGTTGAGTCCAATGTAACTGGCGAAGAGCAAAAGTGTTTATTCAGCGCTGATAAGTCAAGGGAGTGACTAACATTCTGATTCCTTTTACCAAAGCCCAGGCTGCGCAAGAACTTCCATATATTCTGGGTTGAGCAAGTCTGAATAGTATTGTGAATGTATCGGCGTTTGGCATTTCGTATCACCTGGTTGCAGCGATTCCGTGCCTTTTTAAATCTTTCCCAGTTCTCATCACTGGGCAAGCATTTATGTTTTCTTTTTAGGCGGTCTCTACGTGCCATAAGAGATCGAATATATGGCGTTAACCAGGGTGCTGGTGCCCGTTTCGTTTTTACTGGTCTTAAAGGCGCTACTTTGTCATAGGATGTCATTATATTGTTATTGAATAACTCCAGTTTATTGTCAATATGATTAGTGTTATAAAAGTCTGACCAATTAGCACTGCATATCTTATAATTTAATAGCTGGCGATTCAAACGGACAAGGTTACGCTGAAACACAATTTTGGGAGTTGACTTAGTTGATTTAAGAGCATATGATGCGAAAATAAGATCGTGATGTGAAAATCCAGGAGCCACAAGTTGGCCATGTAGAGATATACGATCAGGATTGGAAGTAAGGATCAAATCTAGTAAAGAGTGTGTATTATTGACGTGATAGGTGGATTCAAGATCAAGAGTTTTAATATTGCTTGATGCACATATGAGTTTAAGCTTGTTGGATCTAGCATCATTTCGAATAAGGCAGGTGTTAAAGTCACCCATGAAAATGGAATGAGAATAGTTTGGGAGATGCGTCTCAATCAGCTGTTCCAAATCATTGAAATAATTTACAGAAGGAGGTGCATAAAAAGCACCTAGTAAGAAAGGTGTCTTGCGTACCATTATTTCAATGAGGATGTATTCCATTGATTTAGAATAAATCTCAGGCGATCTGGAAACGATCCTGTATGGTATGTCTGATCGCAGGTATATGGCAACACCTCCGCCTCCCTTGTTAATCTGTCATCTGCCTTTTGCTGTGACGTATGTGGCTTGTTCTTAGGTATCACGTTATTTGAGATCGCGATTTCAACATTGCGGTAAATATCACGCAATGTTGTGTTTTGTTGGTGTGCATCCTTGTTGGAGTTGCATTTATTGTCGTCCTGTGAGAACAGACAATTGCGACAAATATGTTGTTGCGAAATTGACCTCATTTTGTCTTCCGGTGACATGTCTTAAAACGACTTGTAGTATAGGAAAATATGATTGTTTTTACACAACGGGCAATTTTTTCTGTGGTTGTATGATAAGTTCGAGGAAAATTACGCCTATTGGTGTTGTCAATAAAGTCCTTCTTAAATGGAGCTGTTGCCTCCTTGATGGTTGAATTGTTTGACTTGTTAAATGTTTCTCTCTTCTTTTGAACAGATTCAAGCGCAGTAAACTTGTTTTCCAAGAAGTTTATCAGCTCATCGAAGGAAGGTAACTCTCTCGGAGCCTTTCTGATCTCCACGTAGGCTGCATACGTGTCGGAGTCCAATTTGCCAGTGAGAATGTTTACCAGGATCGGATCCCAAGTCGTTGTGTCGATGCCCAGATTGTGAATAGGATGTGTGGTTTCGACACTTGTGTCATGTAGCTTCTTTAGCTCGTATGCATTCTGTGGTTGCAACGCCGGTTGTCCCATAAGGGTTTGTATATGTTTTGTAAACAAAAGTTGTCGGTTGTTGTACCTATGGGTTTGCCCTTGAGGTGCTGCATCTTTTGCGTTTTGTCAACATGACATTGTTGTGGATGGCTTCACAGTAGAGGTCTATGAATGTAGGCCACTGGGTATAATTACCAGAGAAGGAAAGAATCTCAATTGTAGGCACTTGATGGTGCTGTTGAGATACTTAATGGAGCTTACGATTAAAATCCCTTTTTTTGTTTTCGTACAAGGATTCGTAGGCAGAAAACTCTTCTTTGTAGCCCACATCACCGCCAGAAGTCAGGTTATCGATTTGCCAGTGGAGCTCGTCGACCAGTTTCCAGCGAGACTGCAGCGAATTCAGTTTGTCATAAATTTTCCACTTTTCTGTCGACTTTTTTGGTGTCGATGTTTTTAATCACCCTGGAGAGCACCCGGAAATTAGTGTGTTGTTGCCTAAAGAACTCATAATACCTTGATAGTACTCCAGTTTCCGCAGTTTTCACGTCGTAGTTCGTCAGCATGTCACGAATTGCTTCGTACCGCTTTTTGGTGATGGTGTAGGTATCATTGATGAAATAGTCATGATTCAATTCACTGTCTGATTTTTACAGAACGCCAAGATTTATCTTGAACACCTCCCATTGAGTATTCAGAGCATCTAACCTCTTCTGTATGTATGTCCCTGTCTTACGTGAATCAGAATCATTTTTGAAGTTAGTCTCATTTCTAAGGATAGCTTCAATGATTGGTTATCTTGTTGTATTGGATCTGTTGTTAAAGTAGGTTCTCCATGGTTTGAAAACGATGTTGTAAACAGTTGGTTTCTGAAACGTGTGACTGCAACTCTTACAGTAGTATGCACTTCAATCAAGCTGGTGAGACCCGCTTGTGGAAGGCCAGCGACCAAGTGCTACTACAGATCGAGAGAATTACACTTATTTTTTTTATACTGTCTGTTGAACTACTGTGGACGTAATTTGTAGGTTATAGTTCACGTCGAAAGCTCGAAGGACCAAAATGTAGAGGGAGGTTTGTGAGTTGTGAGTTGATGTGTAGGATGTCAATGTAGGTTGTATCTACGTTACGGGATGTGGTAATTAAAACTGTGTCCGATTCCGTAGAGAGCGTTTATTGTACTAAAAATACTTATGAATAAAATGTAATTGCAATGAACGTGTCGCACAAATGTCGTACAATTCAATCCATGTGTGATTAAAATTTATTGTTTAACGGAATGTGCTTTTTATATTAAACTCATTCAACTACGATTTCCCCTAAAAGCCCTGCTTACTTCAATGATTATCACTTATTTTTCTACCTTTACACGTCTGACTAGGCTGTATGGGTATGGACACATATCCATTTGAAAATTTGACAGCCGACATCTGTCTGAATAATTCATGTTTACTCGTTTACTCCTACATTTATTTTGATTTATTTAGCATTATTTAGTAAATAAATAAACTTCATAGATTAATGTATATATAGAAATTACTTAATTTAATATTAAAACAAAGAATTTAAAAATCACTTCGTTTAATTAACACATTGTGAATAAAAAACTTTAATTACATTTTAAAAACACAAATCTTTATTCAGTGACTAAGATGAAATTGGAGGAGGCGGTCGTGGTTCGTGATTGGGAGAGTAAAGAGGTGGCAGGTGTAGATGTAGTTGGTGCAGATGATAGGCGACAACGGCTTAGCGTAATTGCAGCTTCGAGTAACACCAAAATAGGTGACGAGGGGATATTGTTGCTCAGTGAGGCTGGTGCGCCGCTTAGATCCTGGCCGCTACATACTTTACGCCTGCTCGCCGACTTGCCGGTCCGTACAGTTTTTTGTACATATAAAATATTTAATAATTTATTAGGACAAACATCTCAATGATTATCAACACAAGATAAAGTTTTAGCTTTATTTATATGGGGAAAAGCCAAAATAATAAGAGCAATATTTTTAAAAGCTTACAAGAGAGGAATTTAATGTTTAGTATTTTTGAATAATAATTATAAAATAAAGTCATTGATGATTTTTACAGAAAGTTTCAATAATAGTTACGATTTTTGAAATTCTTAGTTAAGAAGAATTAAATTTAATATTTGTGATAATAAATGTTACTTGATACAAGTGCATTTTTGTAACTACTATGGAAAGGGTTAGTTTTAATAGATAATGCATTATGCACCATCCATTAAAAAGGAAATCCGAACAAAATTATTCAATTCTAGGCATGATAATAAATAATAAGAAAAAAATTAAAGTCAAAATATAGAAAGATTTATTACATTTTGTAAGATTAAATGCTGATCTTAACTTTCTTCTCAAATGTAGTTCAAACTTTGGGAAGTCCTCATATGTAAGGACTTACATAAGGCTCAATTTGCAAGCAAACAGTTTATTTGATGTGCTTCATTTGTTTTTCATGCAGACTAAATCCTTCGAGCAAGATCTCTGTTATGTTCTTGTGTAAAATATTTTGTATGTCCCATAGTAAAAAAATGTAGGAGAAAAATATGTGTGAAAATGAATTTGGGTAACAAATTAATTTGTCACAAAAGTATTCTGATGTTAATGGGACCTGGTACAATTGAGCAGAACAATTTGCAGATTACAAATATCACTCGAACGTTTTGTATGTTCCTTGTCAAAACATAATAAATATGCATGTTGCAGCAGTATAGTCTTACTATTGCTACTATTCAATTAGACTGCTAGCTCTTTCATTTTTTTTTACAAAAACATGACTCCCTCAACTAGGATTTACTCTTGTTTTGTGGAGGTATTTTACATATGTAAATTGCACATGGGCAATCATTCAGCCCCGGAACAGCCCATACAAATAATTGTTTCATGTGGGATTTGAATCCGCGGCCCTAGGCACTGCTCAATGTTTGCCCATTGTATGTATATATACAACTCACAGGACAGTGAAATGGATAATAAAAGAATAGTTTATTGACAATTTACCGGCAGGACGGGACGCTGAGTGTGGAGGCGGGCGGGGAGACACTTACGTGGCGGTGCGTTGAGGAGGCGGCGCGGCGGGCCGTGTCGCGCGCGCTGGGCGGGGTGGGCGGCGGGGCGGTTGCCGGGGCGGGTGGGGAGCTGGGTGGGGCAGCGCTGGGCGCGCTGCTGGATGACGCAGCGGCCGACGAGCCAGACGCGGAGCAGTGGGTGCGGCGTCTGGCCGAGCGATTGGCGCGCCTCGACGCGCTCAACGTGGCCGGTATGCTGGCGGCGGCCACCGAGGGTGGTGGCCAGCGCCTCGCCGAACGACTCGAGGTTGTCTGCTCCGCTGTTGCACTCTTTCTTAGCACTACTGTTTATTTGAACATTTGATTGCCTCGTTGGTGTAGTGATTGTAAATGCGACTGCTGAGCTTGTTGCTTTTTCTGCCAAAAGAGCGGCCTCACTTATAAGAGAGGTGAAATATTTGACAGATTTCATAGTGGGGGTACTTAGTTAATTTTTGTTAGAAAAGTGTAAAGATTAATGTTTTTCTCTGAAATATTAGTTATACTTTTTATAAAATAGATTATAAATTAATAAACAAAACTATGAATATTCCTAAAAGTAGCAGGATTAATAAAAAGTTGAAAATATAAATAAATAAAAGAATACAGTACCTACTAAGGTATTGTTTTGTGTATGTACATTATGCAATGTGCATACACTTCTATTTGATTCCTGTGTATTAGAAAGCACGTAAAAAAACCCATGTTTCTGCGTTTGATCTTTTAATGTTTGTGTTGGATTCCCCGTACATCGGCCTATGATAAACTTTCCCAATCCAATACTTGATAAATCTTGAAAAACTTTATTACTAGACCAAAACAATTAGGCGCGTCACCGCTAAGACGTTATTAAAACTAGGGAGAAGAATACCAAATCAGAACACTGATTAATACATGAATATAGTAATTTGTACTTAGTACATAATAGTGACTTATAAAATTTTATTATTTTATTTGACTTATTTGGACTATGAGAACGAGGTGCACCTATGTTTGCACATTCACACGTGCATTATAAGACAGGGTGTCTTGCGTAGTTAGGTAGTCTCCATTTGGATTGACCATTACCGAAATTAGGTGTGGAGGGTATTATATTTCTATTAAATTTAGTTATGATTGTTGACTTCTAGTCCTCAGGGGTGACAACGCATCTGCATTTTGATTCTCAATTGAGGATAGATATAGATGTCTAAGGGCCACAGCATCCACTCACCATCAGTTTAACAGTGTGTTCGTATGTTAGGCGGGTGGTGCGGCGGGCGCGGCGCTGACGGGGCGGCTGGCGCGCTACGAGGCGTGCGTGCGGGGCGGCGGGGCGGCGGGCGGGGCGGGCGGCGGCGCGGGCGGCGGGGCGGCGGGCGTGCCGGCGCGCGGGGAGGCGGCGCGCGCCGGCGCGTCCGCGCGCGCTCTGCTGCAGCACCTGCAACAACTCTACCGCTGGCTCGACGCGCCGCAGCTGCAGCATCTCGACTCACTCTCCGAGGTGCGTCCCCTTTTCACGTGAATATGTGTTTAAATTTGCTTCCATAGTGGGAGGCAATTCAGAAAACTGATGATAACAAAATCTGGGAATACAGTTTGATGTTGCAATTACATATCTACATCCTAAATATAATCTGTGCTCCCCCAGTCGGTCCATTCGGATGAGCTTATGCCACATTATTTATATGTATAAAAATTATACAACTAAAATTCTAAAAATTTTATTAAAATTAGTCCCGTTACTAAATTACAAGAATTAACATTATACACGAAATAAATTAAGAGAATTTACTTCAAATGACATACCACTATTATGCTATTTTACTATTAAATCTACGTTGGCTTCGCAGGTCGATGTACTACTTGATACACCGTGTAGATGGCGCTGTTACAGAATTATTTAATTTATGAGATTTGTTTTACCAGATTTCTGCCATAAAGTTGCGGCAAGTCGAAAACATTTACGAACTTGAAGCTGAGGTGAAAAATATAAGATGGCATATTGTAAGGTTAAGTGAAGTCCGAAGAGATGGGGAGGACACACTTACCCTGCAATCGGACCATATGCTCTACTTTCGAAAGCGAGACGGCCTGTCCCAAGGCGAAGTAGATTTCCTCGTTCACAGGATCTTCACTAACAATACTGTAAAAATCTCCAGTCTGTCGACACGGGTAGCATACCGTACAAGCTTATGCACTGAACTCAGCACATTCTGATGATGAAATTGAAACTGTTTATGAAGACAAATCTATGGTTTTACATAACACCACTAAGGCCCACTACAATGTTGTTATGGGGGATGCCTAGGTGGGTAAGCACACGGGCGTCGAGTCGAATTTGGGTCCCCACGGTTTTGGAAGCAGAAATCACAGGGGGTAAATGCTGGTTAACTTTCTGGAGAAAGGGCTATTTCTAATAAATTAATTTTTCGAGAAAAAGCCCCAAAGGAAGTGGACCTGGCGTAGTCCCGATAACATTATAAAAACGAGATTTTTTTTTTCATAGGATAGGGTGACAAACGAGCACACAGTCCACCTGATGGTAAGTGGTTACTGTGACCCATATACATCTACATCTATCCTCAATACAGACTCAAAATGCAGATGCGTCGTCACCCGTGAGGACTAAGATGGAATGCCTCTTTTCCAGTAAAATGGGTCTCCGGTTCTCTAAACTCACCATACGAAACACAGCAGGGTTAAGCTGCTATTTGACGCTGGTATTCTGTGAGAGCGTAGTCCTTTCCCGGTCGAGCCGACCCATTCGTGCTACATCATCATTGATCATCATTACAGCCTTTCATAAGTCCACTGCTGAACATAGGCCTCCTCCAAGGAATGCCACAAAGCACGGTCCTGAGCCACCTGCACCCATCGACTTCCTGCATGTCGTCACTCCATCTCGTGGGGGATCGCCCTACACTTCGCCTACCGGTACGAGGCTGCCACTCAAGAACCTTTCTTCCCCATCGGTTTTCGGTTCTTCGAGCTATATGGCTGGCCCACTGCCACTTCAGCTTACTAATCCGTTGGGCTATGTCGGTCACTCTGGTTCTACTGCGGATATCCTCATTTCTAAGTTTATCACGCAGAGAAACTCCGAGCATAGTCCTCTCCATAGCTCGCTGAGCGACCTTGAGCTTCCTCATACGGCCAGCAGTGAAGGACCACGTCTCACATCCGTAAGTCATCACTGGCAACACGCACTGGTTGTACAATTTCGTTTTAAGGTTTTGAGGTATGTCTGACGAGAAGATGTATCGTAGTTTCCCGAACGCTGCCCAGCCGAGTTGAATCCGTCGATTGACCTCTCGGTCGAAGTTGGACTTACCTAGTCGGACTATTTGTCCTAAGTACACATATTCCTCAACAACTTTGAGCTCCCAACAACTACCGGCATAGGTGTGACATGGACATTGAACATGATCTTTGTTTAGTCCATGTTCATCTTAAGACCTATCCGTTGGGAGACACTATTGAGGTTATTGAGCATGGTGCTTAAATCGTCCAGCGATTCTGCCATAAGGACTATATCGTCGGCATATCGAAGGTGAGTGATGTACTCGCCATTGATGTTAATACCGTATCCTTCCAGTCCAGAAGCTTGAAAACGTCTTCCAACGCAGCGGTGAAGAGTTTCGGGGATATAAGGTCACCCTGTCTTACACCTCTCTGCAATTGGATAGGTTTCGTACTCTGGTTATATACTCGGATAGTCATCGTAGCCCTACTGCACAAGCACTTCAGCACTTCGATATACCGACAGTCAACTTGACACCGCTGAAGGGACTGCAGCACCGCCCAAATTTCGCCGGAATCAAAGGCTTTCTCATAGTCCACATACGCCAGGCATATTGGCAAATTGTACTCCTCGGACTTCTGTACAACTTGCCGAAGGGTATTATGTGGTCTATGGTGCTAAAGCCCTTTCGGAAACCGGCTTGTTCGGGAGGCTGGAAGTCGTCAAGTCTGCGCGCGAGACGATTCGTAATGATTCTCGAAAACAGCACGTAGACGCGGCTCAGAAGGGAAATCGGTCTGTAGTTCTTCAAGAGAGCGTTGTCACCTTTCTTGAAGAACAAGACCACCGCACTTCTGCTCCACGCCTCCGGTGTAATGCCACCATTGAGGACGGAATTAAAGAGCCTCTGAAGGACTTCAAGTACCGATTTTCCACCCGCTTTCAGAAGCTCCGCTGTAATTCCATCCTCGCCTGGGGCCTTGCCGTTTTTAAGATGCTGGAGAGCCATTCTAATCTCGCTCAGACTGACGTCCGGGATATCTTCGGAATAGTGTCGGATAAGACTCGCTCTTGGATCCTTACTCACACTTGCGTGCGGCTCCAACGATGACGTGTACAGCTGCCCATAGAACCTCTCAATTTCACTCAAAATCTCAGATACCCCGGAAACGATGCTGTCACATTCGGTCCTTAGCTTTGACAGTTGGCTCTTTCTGGCAGACAGATCTCTGGCAAAGACTTTGGAGCCTTGGTTTCGCTCGATCGCTTCGCCGCAGGTTGATGATGATGATGAGGTTCCATAATTTAGTTGACAGAGCCTTATTTTGAGAATCAAAAAAAATGTTGTCCTTGGCCTTAGAGACACAGGTCTGAAAGAGTTGATCTGATACAATGTCGGAATCTGAGAGGTTAATTACACCACTCGATACTTAAGGATCAAAGAATTCACTAAGTTGATTGAGGACAGTGAGGCATCGCGCACGGCGGAGGGAGAGCGCTGTCATTTAGAATTTGTTTCGTTACGTACACGTATTTACATAAAACACAAAGCTGACGACACAGCCACACCAAGACTTTTTTTATAAAGGGGGGGGGGGTAAATGAGCATGCGGCTCGTCAGTTAGTAACTGTTCACCACTGCCCATGAACAATTGAAACACCAGGGAAATTGTAGCTGCGTTGCCGGCCTTTTAAAAAGGAGTTAGTTTATTTCTTGAAGGTCCCTAAGCCGTATTGGTCCGATAAAGGCAGATGTTGTAGAACGTACCGTGAGTTCGTCACGATGTGCGTTAGTGGATTTTGGCGGCTGGAACTTCCCCGACACACTTTACGCTCTTTAATTCAGACTTATTGGATCAGTTAATCGTCAAATTACTTATTCATGTAACAAATTAAACCTCTATATGGAGTGACGCTTGGGTAAGCCGATAGATGTACGTGTCTCAAGAATATGTTTTGTGTCACTTCTTGGGGGATACCTATGGGCAGTAGTGAATTTGAGATGGGCTGTAATGATGACGAATGATGAGTATGTGAGATGCGTCGCAGATTTCGCTGGCGACGGCAGAGGGGCGCGCAAGTGCGCTGGAGGCAGCGGAAGCGCTGCGCGCGGCGCTGCGGGGCGGCGCGGAGGGCGGGGCGGGCGGCGGGGCGGGCGGCGGGGCGGGCGGCGGGGCGGGCGGCGCGGCGCTGCGGCTGGGCGCGGTGCGCGAGCGGCTGCGGCGGCTGGGGCGCGCGCGCGACGCGCTGGCGGCGGCGCTGGCGCGGCACCTCAACAACGCGCTCATCCACCTGGGCAACCTGGGCAGCGCGGCGCACGAGCCCGGCCCGCCCGACCTCCGCGACCAGCGCCGCCACCACGCGCACCTGCTGCCCTACGCGCCCTTCATGCGCTGGCTCAAGGACATGGACGACAAGGCCTACGACGGACTCGTTAAGGTGGGTCAGCCTTTTATATTACACACCGTCTATCTGTTATCGCAGCTACAAAACTAATTATTGTGTGCAGTCGGGAAGAATCCCCCGATGTCTTCACCGAACACTTGATAAATTAACTCATAATATTGTTACGACGGCCAGTTGCGTATTGCATCACTTTTCACAAAAATGTTCCCGACGATAAGGGTCTATAACGTACTTGGCCTAAAATGTGTAACCATAATAATATATAGCGCTCAAACTATTACCTGCAAGACAAAATGCCTACATTTATAAAGCCTTTTCTCTGTAATCGCCGGTATTCTTAGTCCCTTCCGGTTAAAAGAGTAGAATAACCTGGATTAACCTAAAAAGTTCTATATTTTATTTTATCTATATATTTTTTACGTGGAGCCATGCTGCAGCTATATTGTGGTTGCAGCTCAAATAGGTCAGCTCGACTGGGGTAGGACCATGCTCTCACACACTACCAACGTAAAATAGCAGCTCGTATGATGAGTGTAAAGAAAAGGAAACCCTTTTTACTGGAAAGGCATTCCATCTCAGTCCTCAGGAGTGACAATGCATCTACACGTTGATTCTCAACTGAAGATAAATGTAAATGTCTATTAGCACACCATCAGATGGACTGTGTGCCAGTTTGTCACCATTATTCTGTGTACCGGCTATCGGACACTTAATTATTACGGGAACGCGAAAGTAAACTACTTCCGAAAGCGACTACAATCAATGACCTACGACATCTACGATTGTTAAGCAGCCCACTGAAAAAGCTTAGCTACTTTGGGTGACGTAATTGTATACCGTGTGTGTGTGAAAGTATACATCCATTTCTTATCCTAATCGACAATCGCACGTAACAATATTGCAATTTTTTGTACTGCCAGCGAATCAAATTATGACTTCTCGCATGCCATAAAATTTGGATACAAGCGCACAATACTTGAGCTAATTAATTCACTGACCTCTATATGTGGACTGGCTATACACCGTGACATAATGAGGCGATTTGATTTTCGCCATTTTGGCGCTGACAGCAGAAGTGAACGTCCACGGAACTAATAATAGAGATAAGAAAGTGTGACAAGATATATCGATAAGAATTTTATACCCAGGCCCACGCGTAACGTGCATTCTATTTATGTATCATATTAATATAATGCCATAAAATAAATAAATGTATTAATTAATACCTAGACCTGAGACGCAAGCTTTACACCTCATATAAAACCAAGATCGACGCTGCGTTGATCTATCTACGTTTTTATTCGTAACTACAGAACGGATTTTGTTCCGGGTTTCAAATGAGAAAATGCCTACGCACACCTGCATTGCGGGGACAAGAACAGATATGTCGGATTTGCACCTGCTAAAACTCCATGATGTTCCACCTTTACCACACATTGACAGGGCCACGGAAACGCTTTCAAGCACATCCGTGGCCTCACCAGCGAGGACCCCTCCTTAGTTGAGGACTACCTTCCCCGACTTCCCGGGCCCTATATGTAGAGGCCATGGAGCCAAGAAAAAACGAGCATAATAAATTGTTTCGACGTAATAAATTGTTTCGACTCGTGATAGCTCGTCGGCTACTGGATTTTCGGGACCTTTTATATGTTTTATGTCCGTTGAAAATTCGCTGATATATGCTAGTTGACGTAACGCCTAGGTAGTTCTTTACCGTTGTTGCTTTTCGAAAATGCAAAGGTTAGAGGCTTGTGATCGGTAAAAATCACTAGTTTTCTGCCTTCAACAAGGTTCTGAAAGTATCTTATAGCTAAGTAAATTGCCAATAATTACCTATCGTAAGCCGAATATTTTGGTCGGTATTATTCATTGCCCTTGAAAAATAGCCAATAGGTAACCATTTATTATTAACACATTGTTGCAACACTGTGCAGGAATTTAACGCGTCAATCATGAGTACGTTGATTGTTACCCAAAAGTCATTGAAACGTTTAAAAACCTGATCTAAGTGGACAGACAAGACAGCTTTTGTCCACCCGATCCCTAAAAAAGGCGACCGCTCAGACCCATCCAACTATAGGCCTATCGCGATCACCTCCTTGTTCTCCAAAATAATGGAATCCATTATTAACTGCCAGCTCATCCGGTACCTTGAGGATCACCAGCTGATTAGTGACCGCCAATACGGTTTTCGTCGGGGTCGATCAGCTGGTGATCTTCTGGTCTACCTGACCCATAGATGGGCGGAGGCAGTAGAGTCCAAGGGGGAGGCGTTGGCCGTTAGTCTGGACATTGCGAAGGCCTTCGATCGGGTTTGGCACAAAGCGCTTCTTTCGAAGCTCCCTTCCTATGGGCTTCCCGAGAAATTGTGCAATTGGATCACCAGCTTCCTTGCAGATCGGAGCATCAAGGTCGTTGTAGACGGTGCATGCTCTGACTACAAGCCTATTAACGCTGGTGTTCCACAAGGCTGTGTGCTATCACCAACGCTGTTTCTTCTGCATATCAATGATATGTTGCTAACTGGTAACATTCATTGCTATGCGGATGACAGCACTGGTGATGCTCTATACACCGGCCGTGCCAATATTTCTCGGGAAAACGTCGCTGAGTACCGGAACAAACTTGTGTCTGAAGTCGAGTCTTTGCTGAGCAAAGTCTCGGATTGGGGGCGACTAAATCTAGTCCAGTTTAATCCTCAGAAGACACAAGTTTGCGCGTTTACCGCTAAAAAGAACCCCTTTGTCGTATTTCCTCAGTTTCAAGGCACTCCCCTTCTTGCCTCAGCCAGTATCGGTATCCTCGGAGTCGACATATCAAGTGACGTGCAGTTTCGTGGTCACTTGGAAGGGAAGGCCAAATTGGCCTCTAAAAAGCTTGGCGTGATCAGCAGAGCGGGACAGTATTTCATGCCGGCACACCGCCTGCAACTTTACAAGGCGCAAGTTCGGCCTCACATGGAATACTGTTCCCATCTCTGGGCAGGGGCTCCCCAGTGCCAGCTCCTTCCACTTGACCGCATCCAACGCAGAGCTGCGCGAATCGTCGACGACCGAGCCCTTTCCGGTCGGCTCGATTCATTGGCACTGCGAAGAGATGTTGCATCCCTTTGCATTTTCTTTCGCGTCTACCATGGGGAGTGCTCTGAGGAATTGTTCGGATTAATCCCAGCCGCCAAATTTCACGAACGCACATCGCGGCAGAACTCCCGATACCATCCACACCATCTGGATGATTGACGATCCACCACTGTGCGATTTAGAAGATGTTTTCTTCCTCGCACGACCTCCTTGTGGAATCGATTACCATCAGCGATTTTTCCGGACCGATACGACTTAGGGACCTTCAAGAAAAGAGCGTACTCCTTTTTAAAAGGCCGGCAACGCATCTGCGATTCCCCTGGTGTTGCAGTTGTTCATGGGCGGCGGTAGTCACCATCAGGTGAGCCGCATGCTCGTTTGCCCCCTCTCCTATAAAAAAAAGTGGATTTCGTGCTCATCCATCGTAGAACTAGCAATAATTACGTCATCAATATAACAAAAAACATTGTCTAAGCCTTTTAAAACTGTTTGGTCCATAAATCTTTGGAAAGTTTGTGCTGCGTTGCAAAGTCCAAAGGTCATGCGGGGAAATTCGAATAAACCAAATGACATAATTATTGCTGTTTTTGAATATCCGCCGGCTTAATTACTATACAAAGGTATTTACATCAAAACGTGAAAATATCTTTTTATTAGCTAGTAGGTAGGTAAAATCATGAATTATAGTTATCGGATATCGATCCGGTTTAGTAATTGCATTTAACTTACGATCTCCGCAGGGTCGCAAATCGTAGTTCTTCTTTGGCACCATATGTAGTGGGCTAGCCCAAGCACCGTTGGAAGGCCTGCATATTCCCATTTCTTGCATTATCCTAAATTCTTCTTTTACCTTTTTATACTTATCGGGTGGTAATGGGCGTCACTTAGCATGCACAGGGGGACCCGCCCTCTCTATGTGGTGTTATACTGAATGACGAGGAGTTTCCTTGAAAGAGACAGGTATTGTAATGTTAGGATACTTATGTAATAATTCTGTGAGTTCATGGTTGCTGTCGACAGTTTTAATAGAGTGAAGGTTGCAGCTAATTATTGAGGCTATAACGTTTAAATTGCTTTTTTTTGTCAATTAACCTACGAGATCTTATATCTACCAAAAGACCATGGTGACTCAAAAAATCTGCCCCTAATATTAGTTGTCGTACGTTAGCGACTACAAAAGACTTAGTGAAGAAAGTTTTAGTGCCATACAACAGTGGTAGAGCTACGCGGCAGCTTTTGCTGTCGCACGGATGGGCCGGCTCGAACCGGGGTGGTATCACGACCTCACAGAAAACCAGCGTGAAGTAGAGGTTTACCTCTGCGTTTCGCTTGGTGAGTGCAGGTGGCCGGAGGCTCTTTTTACTGGAAAAGAGGCATTCCATCTTGGTCCTCGCGGGTGACAACGCATCTACATTTTGATTTGTAGTGGGGGATAGATGTAGATGTTTATGGGCCGCAGCGGCCACTTACCGTCAGGTGGACTGTGTGCTCGTTTGTCGCTCTTACCCTATAAAAAAATACGTTTCAATAATTGTACTATTAGCTGCGTATAATTTATAATCGTTACATTTTGTATACGTGCGCAATTTATTACTAATTGGAATGACTGAAACATTAGCGCCTGTATCTACTAAATACCTCCACTTGTTTTGTCTTCTACGCATAGGCGGTGTGAAGGTGTCACAGGCGCGGCGTACCCGCTATCGCCTGCACTGCTTCTAATTTTCCGATTTCGCTTGTATCTTTTTCCACGCACATGGTTGTACGCAGTTGGTAGCTCGATGCCCATACTTATAGTCTATAAAATATGTCTAATCCGACCGAAAATGTCAATAGCCTCCGTGGCGGAACTCGGTATATGCAAGCTCCTCACAAGAACCAACACCAAACTATTTTCTGAACGAAATGAAGGAAACCGTCACTAAGGAAAATACAAGCCAATTTAGGAGAGCAGATTATTAAAAAAAAATTGTAAATTACTTGCTGAGCAACTTTTAGCGCTAAAAAATGAATTTTTAGAAAAAATCAATATGGTGAAGAGTAAAATCCAACAATTAGAAGTAACGCTTGTGACAAAAGCAGACACTTATAAAGATGCAATAACAAAGAATTTGACTTTAAATACTACAAAAATAAAAGCTGGTACTAAAACTAAAACTTAGTCCCAGACGAAAGCCAAGCCTGTCGTACAAAATGAAAAACCAAGTACCTCGCTCGTAGCTTCAGTACCTGATGCTGATAGAACTATCCAGAAGTCCCGCTCTACATCTACACCTGCAGCTAGCGATCCTAACTCTGATAACCTCGATAAAGGCGGATGGGTGAAGGTGAGACCCAGGCGGTCACATGCTTCGCTTCCTGGCGTACTTAGAGGTACCGCAGC
This sequence comes from Parnassius mnemosyne, assembly GCA_963668995.1. Taxonomy (NCBI): domain Eukaryota; kingdom Metazoa; phylum Arthropoda; class Insecta; order Lepidoptera; family Papilionidae; genus Parnassius; species Parnassius mnemosyne. The sequence goes on along the minus strand of CAVLGL010000079.1, from coordinate 44,738,414 downwards.
GCCTGGATCGACACCACTTCAGGCTGCCGCTAGGTGGAAATACCTGCATCTGTACTATGTTCAAGAAGATACCCCTGTGGAGCAAGTGCGGAATCACCTCTCACCGCTGAGAAACTGGAGTCTCGTGGGTACTATGCTTCCTTTAAGCTCGGAGTTCCTCTTGAAAGTACTGAAACTGTTATGTCGTCTGTCAACTCGGCCGAAGGCATATGTATTAAGCCTTGGCGTCCAAAAGTTTCTTGCCAAAATCAACAGCTAACAAGCGCCGTCTTAGAGTGCGAGTTAAGGATTTTTTATAAGAATGTTCGAGGCCTAAGATCAAAAACAAGTACATTTATGTACAATGTTACACATAGTGAATATGACATCATAGCTTTGACTGAGATCTTTTTAACTAGTTCAGTATTTGATAACCAACTCTTCGCTCCTGGTTACAGGGTAATACGTAAAGACAGAGAGAACGATACTGGGTGGGGGGAGGGGAGGGTGTACTGCTTGCTGTTCGAGACTGTTATCCTGTTCGGGCTGTTTCTGGACATTGTTCGTATGAGAATAGAATAGAATAGAATAATTTTTTATTCAATATAGATTACATGGGTAATTCTTATTGAAAGTCATTTTTTACTTTACCACTGGTTCGAATAAAACCCTCTGTCCTGGGAAGAACCAGCAAGAAACCCAGCGGGACTTTTTTTAAATAAATTTTACAATATAAATGATTACAAATTATTTACAAAATTTATTTTAGAATCAGCTTGGAAGCGACCACCTCATTCCCAGGGGTTATTATGAAACATGTATTCATTTCTATTATAATAACCCTTGTATATTTTCTAGAACTTTGTTGTAATAGCGTATACATTGCCCCAAGAATGAATTACTGACTCTGTGGAGTCGAGAAACTGGTATAACTAGCTTGTGTTTGTTCGTAGTGTTTACAGAATGTGTATCACTTTTTTTACTAAAACTACCTTTATTTTGTGAACATACATTAAATTTTCGTAAATATACTGAGAGGCCAAAGTTAATATATTTAATTCTTTAAATTTATCTCTGTAAATAGCTCTAATGGCCCACTTCTGTAAAACAAAAATAGTCTCTGAATCAGATGCATTTCCCCATAGCAAAATCCCATAGTGTTCATTAGGGAACATGAATAAAATAGACGACGCACACGATAGGCAAAATTGTATATTTAAATGATAAAAATACAAAATTATTTGGTGGCGATCGTGTCGCGAGCTATCGGCGAGTGCCGGTCTTAGGCGCGGTGGTGAGAAACCACCCTGCACTTCACATACTCCCCGCGAATACCATCGGTGCTGTCGTAACGGAGCCGACACATAGGACATTATGCTATGGAAATAACTGAAGTAAACTAATCTAGCAGTCTCGACACTAGTGAGACCTCTAATCTTTTTTACAGCATAGGCTGCAGAACTTAGTCTGCTTGCTAATTTGGATATATGGGGGCCCACTGAAGCTTTGCGTCGAGAGTGGTGCCAAGAAAAACAGTGGGTACAACAGGGCTCAGTCCCATTTTTTAAAGGCCGGCAACGCATCTGTAATTCCCCTGGTTTCCCTGGTGTTGCAGTTGTTCATGGGCGGCGGTAGTCACTTACCATCAGGTAGGGCCGCATGCTCGTTTGTCCCCTCTCCTATAAAAAAATAATTATAAAGACATTGGTATTCAGATTTTTAACATTCGTTGTTGGAAATTTAACACAATTAGTTTTATCTCCGTTTAAATGTAGATTATTAACGTTAAACCAATGCACTAATTTTGATATAGCATTATTCACTTCGTCACATTTAAATGATTGACGTTTAAGTTTAAAAATCAAGGAAGTATCATCAGCAAATAATACTATATAATGAATATCCTCTACATGGGAAGGTAAGTCATTAGTATACACTAGAAACAGGAATGGGCCGAGAATCGATCCCTGAGGGTCACCCATTAGTACTGGTGACCCGGAAGAACTTTTACCATTGATAATAACTTTCTGCATTCTATTACTTAAATATGAAATAATAAGTTTAAGGTTTAAGCGCTGTGTTCTTGACACCATATTACTGTAGCTTCCTGATTAATGTCTCATGGTGAACACAGTCGAAGGCCTTGGAAAGGTCACAAAATATACCCAAAGCATCCTCTGAATTCTCCCATGCACAAAAAATAAGTTTAATAAGCTCAACTTCAGCGTCAGTTGTCGAGCGACCCCTTGTAAAACCGAATTGATTTTTATGTAGCAATTTATTAATATTAAAGAAAATTAACATTTGACCTATTTTAATTATTTCAAAATTTTTTACTAAATGTTGGTAGTACAGAAATTGGTCTGAAATTGGCGGGGTGTAATGTACTACTAGATTTAAATAAAGGTATAATTTTACTATGTTTCATTAAATCAGGAACCACACCAGATTCGACGCTTGTATGTGTATGTGTGACTAATGACAAAGAATTAATATTTGTAATTATTAATTTTTAAAATATCAAAATATTATGTTGTCTTGGATACTTACCTCCGAACTATAATGATGATCAATATTTAAATGTTTTGGCCTGTATAGAAGATGTTATTTTTACCTACTTTGACATGAAAGTACTAATTTAGGTGATTTCAATTTGAATTGTTGTAGCGTTAATATAAATACCCAATTGGATTTTTTTTTGTATTTTTTGTTGTTTGTTAAATGACAAAGTAAATAATGCTATATCTAAATTAGTATATTGGTTCATTGTCAATAATTTGCATTTAAATGGCACTAAAACGAAATGTATGAAATTCATGACTCCAAATGTCAAACAATTAAATACTAATGTAATTTTAAATAGGGAGAAACTGATTCTTGTAGATAGCACCATTTTTCTTGGAATCACACTAGACGCGAAGCTTCAATCGAGCCCCCATATAACAAAACTAGCAAGCAGACTTAGTTCTGCGGCATATGCTGTAAAAAAGGTTAAAAGTCTAACCAGTGTTGAAACAGCTAGACTAGTTTACTTTAGCTATTTCCATAGCATATTGTCGTATGGTATTTTGCTGACACGCAGATGACACTGAAATTATATTTGTTGTACAGAAGAGGGCCATAAAAGCAATTTATGATTTAATGCCTAAAGAGTCGCTGCGACAAAAATTTAAGGAAATTAATATATTAAATTTGGCCTCTCAATGCATTTATGAAAATGTAATGTACGTACACAAAAATAAAAGTAGTTTTACAAAAATAAGTGATATTCATTCTGTAAATACTAGGAACAGACACAAGCTAGTAGTACCAGTTACTCGACTCCATCGAGTCAGTAATTCATTCTTTGGGTGATGTATACGCTTTTACAACAAAATTCCAGAAAATATACAAAATTTGACCTGCTCAAAGTTCAAAAACTATTAAAGTAAGTTTGTATAAAAAGGGTTATTATAATATTAAAGAATTTATGGATGATAGATAATAAACCCTGGGAATGAGGTGATTGCTATCAAGCTATTTCTAATTTGTTTTGTGTGGTTAATTGTGATTACATGATTGTAAGCTGTTACTAAAATAAGTCCCGCTAGGTTTCTTGCTGGTTCTTCCCAGAATAGAGGTTTTTTCGAACCAATAAGTACTTTCAATTATTATAGCAACCGCTTAGCCCCTGAGCTACCACGGCTCAAAACAGTACCTGTCGTAAATAAAAGTACAACTGCGTGGCATTATGCGTGGCAAGTCTTTGAAGGTAGTGGTATAATATATGGGAAGTGCGGTGTGTGAGATGATTTGGGTGCGTGCAGGTGTACGTGGGCACGTGGGCGCGCGTGCACGAGCGCACCGTGCGCGCGGCCTGCGAGAGCGCGCGCACCGCGCTGGCCACCGCGCCGCCCGAGCGCGCCGACCAGCTGCTAGACGAGGTACCGTGCATCACACGCCACGCGTCATACTACACGCACCACGCTACACGCACCACGCTACACGCACCACGCTACACGCACCACGCCACACGCACCACGCCACACGCACCACGCCACACGTACCACGCCACACACACCACGTTACACACACCACGCTACACGCACCACGCTACACGCACCACGCTACACGCACCACGCTACACGCACCACGCTACACGCACCACGCTACACGCACCACGCTACACGCACCACGCTACACGCACCACGCTACACGCACCACGCTACACGCACCACGCTACACGCACCACGCTACACGCACCACGCTACACGCACCACGCTACACGCACCACGCTACACGCACCATGCTACTCGCACCACGCAACACGCACCACGCTACACGCACCACGCTACACGCACCACGCTACACGCACCACGCTACACGCACCACGCCACACGTACCACGCCACACACACCACGTTACACGCACCACGCTACACGCACCACGCTACACGCACCACGCTACACGCACCACGCTACACGCACCACGCTACTCGCACCACGCTACACGCACCACGCTACACGCACCACGCTACACGCACCACGCTACTCGCACCACGCAACACGCACCACGCTACACGTACCACGCCCCACACACCACGTTACACACACCACGCTACACGCACCACGCTACACGCACCACGCTACACGCACCACGCTACACGCACCACGCTACACGCACCACGCTACACGCACCACGCCACACGCACCACGCCACACGTACCACGCCCCACACACCACGTTACACACACCACGCTACACGCACCACGCTACACGCACCACGTTACACGCACCACGCTACACGCACCACGCTACTCGCACCACGCTACACGCACCACGCTACACGCACCACGCTACACGCACCACGCTACACGCACCACGCTACACGCACCACGCTACACGCACCACGCTACACGCACCACGCTACACGCACCACGCTACACGCACCACGCTACACGCACCACGCTACACGCACCACGCTACACGCACCACGCTACACGCACCACGCTACACGCACCACGCCACACGCACCACGCCACACGTACCACGCCCCACACACCACGTTACACACACCACGCTACACGCATCACGCTACACGCACCACGCTACACGCACCACGCTACACGCACCACGCTACACGCACCACGCTACACGCACCACGCTACACGCACCACGCTACTCGCACCACGCTACACGCACCACGCTACTCGCACCACGCTACACGCACCACGCTACACGCACCACGCTACACGCACCACGCTACACGCACCACGCTACACGCACCACGCTACACGCACCACGCTACACGCACCACGCCACACGCACCACGCCACACGTACCACGCCCCACACACCACGTTACACACACCACGCTACACGCACCACGCTACACGCACCACGCTACACGCACCACGCTACACGCACCACGCTACACGCACCACGCTACACGCACCACGCTACACGCACCACGCCACACGCACCACGCCACACGTACCACGCCCCACACACCACGTTACACACACCACGCTACACGCACCACGCTACACGCACCACGCTACACGCACCACGCTACACGCACCACGCTACACGCACCACGCTACACGCACCACGCCACACGCACCACGCTACACGCACCACGCTACACGCACCACGCTACACGCACCACGCTACACGCACCACGCTACACGCACCACGCTACACGCACCACGCTACACGCACCACGCTACACGCACCACGCTACACGCACCACGCTACACGCACCACGCCACACGCACCACGCCACACGTACCACGCCCCACACACCACGTTACACACACCACGCTACACGCACCACGCTACACGCACCACGCTACACGCACCACGCTACACGCACCACGCTACACGCACCACGCTACACGCACCACGCTACACGCACCACGCCACACGCACCACGCCACACGTACCACGCCCCACACACCACGTTACACACACCACGCTACACGCACCACGCTACACGCACCACGCCACACGCACCACGCTACACGCACCACGCTACACGCACCACGCTACACGCACCACGCTACACGCACCACGCTACACGCACCACGCTACACGCACCACGCTACACGCACCACGCTACACGCACCACGCTACACGCACCACGCTACACGCACCACGCTACACGCACGACGCTACACGCACGACGCTACACGCACCACGCTACACGCACCACGCTACACGCACCACGCCACACGCACCACGCCACACGTACCACGCCCCACACACCACGTTACACACACCACGCTACACGCACCACGCTACACGCACCACGCTACACGCACCACGCTACACGCACCACGCTACACGCACCACGCTACACGCACCACGCCACACGCACCACGCCACACGTACCACGCCCCACACACCACGTTACACACACCACGCTACACGCACCACGCTACACGCACCACGCTACACGCACCACGCTACACGCACCACGCTACACGCTCCACGCCACACGCACCACGCTACACGCACCACGCTACACGCACCACGCTACACGCACCACGCTACACGCACCACGCTACACGCACCACGCTACACGCACCACGCTACACGCACCACGCTACACGCACCACGCTACACGCACCACGCTACACGCACCACGCTACACGCACCACGCTACACGCACCACGCTACACGCACCACGCTACACGCACCACGCTACACGCACCACGCTACACGCACCACGCTACACGCACCACGCTACACGCACCACGCTACACGCACCACGCTACACGCACCACGCTACACGCACCACGCTACACGCACCACGCTACACGCACCACGCCACACGCACCACGCCACACGTACCACGCCCCACACACCACGTTACACACACCACGCTACACGCACCACGCTACACGCACCACGCTACACGCACCACGCTACACGCACCACGCTACACGCACCACGCTACACGCACCACGCTACACGCACCACGCTACACGCACCACGCCACACGCACCACGCCACACGCACCACGCTACACGCACCACGCTACACGCACCACGCCACACGTACCACGCTACACGCACCACGCTACACGCACCACGCTACACGCACCACGCTACACGCACCACGCTACACGCACCACGCTACACGCACCACGCTACACGCACCACGCTACACGCACCACGCTACACGCACCACGCTACACGCACCACGCTACACGCACCACGCTACACCATACAACACGCGAGAGCGCGCGCACTGCGCTGGTCGCCGCGCCGCCCGAGCGCACCGACCAGCTGCTTGACGAGGTACCGCGCACCACACGCCACGCGTCACACGTTCATCCATTCTATTATATGTGTACTTAGATAAATATCAGACATCCTACACACATATTTATACCTAGCATCTTGGAGTCTTCTTCCTGATATATACATAGTTTTCTTTTCATTTCTGATAGGGTAATATTTTTTAATTTGTCATATTGCAGGTATTAAATTTGGTAGAGGAACTTTGCAACGCGGAGCAAGATTTTTGCACGCAGTTCTTTCACCTTGACGTTGATGTTAAGGTACGTGACTCTTTGCTTTGTTAGATTTGATCGATTGTTTTTCGTGAAAAATAATAAAACAAAATTGTGAACAGGCTGAGAGTAGTGACGGCGACGGTGAGAAGAGCGAGAGCGGCGAACGTGGTGAAGTGCCGCGTAAATGTGGCGCGGAGACGCGGCGCTTCATGAGCGAGTTGTTTCCCACACTGGACAGCGAGCTGGTGGCGCTGGTAGCGCACATTGAGCGCAGCGATCCTTAGTGAGTTCCATATACAGCTTCCATAGCTTCGGTGTAAATAATCTTAAGTAAAAAAAAATGGATTGTGGTGACGGTATAGGAATATCTACTACCTTATAATGTTTTGTGGCGTCGTAAGACTCGACAGAGGGAAACTTTGAAATAGGGTGTTTCTAATAAGTACAAAGTAAGAAATGCGGTTGTTAAGCTGTGCCGAGCGTGACCACTATGACAAATACTAATGAAGCAATTTACGTTCACCGGTGGACATGGATAATTTGTAATGAAAGAATGAATGAACGATGTATGGCGAGTGCTCTAATGAACGGTACGTGCAGCGGCGCGATGCGCGCGCTGGCGTGCGCGGGGCGGCGCGTGCTGGGCGAGGGCGCGGGGGCGGCGGGCGAGGCGGGCGGCGGGGCGGGCGGCGCGGCGGGCAGCGGGGCGGGCGGCGCGGCGGGCGGCGGCGCGGGCGGCGGGGCGGGCGGCGGGGCGGGCGGCGGCGCGGGCGGCGGGGCGGGCGGCGGGGCGGGCGGCGAGGAGGCGCGCTGGTGGCGCGGCGCGCTGGCCGGCGTGGCGGTGGCGGCCAAGCGCGGCGCCGACCGCGCCGTGGCCGAGCGCCTGGCCGCACTGCCCGACGCCGTCAAACAGGCAAGCGATTGTATATATGCGCATTATACACCAAACACTTCTACGTGTACTACTAGACGACCTCTGCGGCTATAATACATTGAGCTCTAAGTTCTCTCAATCCTTAATTCCTCCGTAATTCCTTTAGTCAACTGCGTGCAGGCGAACCGCGAACGTTGCTTTATTTTATTGTATTTTATTTTATTTTAACTGTGTAGTGGTGGTGTAAGAATATCTACTACCCCATATTATCCCATGTGTGCATCTTAGCCAACAAAATCCGGATGTGGTTGAGCATTGACCACAAAACAGTTTTAACCCATTTGAAAAAAGCGCGATATTTGGGTACCACACGAGCTCACTGAAAGTTAATGAATCGTGTACTTTTCGATTCTTTATTGAAACATATATATTTCAAATCATTGATAGTTGCAGTTTCTTACAACTATCAATGATTTGAAATGTATGAAATGGCTTACTAAATTATTCGTTTTATCGGTCGACTTTACTAAACGATTAAATGAACCCTTCACACACTTCCAGGCTTAAGACTGGCTGGACAAACACTTATCTTTATTACCAGTCGTATTTAGATCATTTTTAAATGCATATTTTTTTATCCCAGTTCATTGTTCATGCAAATCGACTTTGAACTCCTTGTCAACAACCATAAACTTGCATGGATTTGATCGTCTTTGACTACTGTTAATACATTAGCGACTCTATTTGATCGACAAAAAGTTCACTTTTAGTAAGTAAGTAAGGACTGTTTTGTCTCTGTCTACGTTTATAAACGAACGCGGAACCACTATAATATAAGGCGAAACGTGACAACGACGCGACGAGTGAAATAGATAGTTGAATCATTGCGTTCACTCAATTGATTACCGTCTCCTTTGAAGTCGATAGAAAATACACTTTTAAAAAAGGTTCTCCGGTTCAATACACTCCATACGAAACACAACACACAACAGCATTGAGCTGCTATTTCACGCTGGTATTCTCTGTGAGAGTCCACAGTCCACCCACTCAATTTATGCCGCAATCATAATGTAATTTTAGTGGCTGTTCAGGCGTATCTGTACCAAGTTACCTTCGACGAAGAGATGAGAATTCGAATCTGGGTAAGGACCAAAAACCCAAGTTATACGATTTCGAATTCTCCTTTTCTTGTAAACACTGCAAACACAGTGTTCACAAATGTGTTAGTACTAATTTACAATAATCAATGATTTGAGTTCATTACACTCGCATGATTCTCAACAACAAGGTAATTTGTTAAAGACATGAAGATAGTTTGAAGGAAATATGTAAAATAAAATTGTAGATTTATTTTATATATAATTTATTAATTTCGTCTGTTATTGTGAGTAAGGTTTTGTTAAATAATTATTTCTGGTTTGTTCTTTTTCTTACATTTAATATTTTTTCACTAGATGGATGTCACTTGTAATATTTACATCGCGGTATGGTTTGCCTCATAGAGCATTATATAGCTTACAATTTTCAAAATACAGATAATCGTTACACGAAATACGTCAAGAAGTTTTATTTATTAATCACGGGATCACGGGATTACGGTGTTGGGAAAGTTCTGGGCATTTAACATTGGTTCTTCGATTTAAATAAAACTAATTTTACGGATTTTATCGCGTATATTAACTTATTTTATATTCCCGACGTTTCGGGTGCTTTCCAGCACCCGTGGTCACGGGGGACTGAGGTGTTTGACGTCCTGATGTCATAGTTAGCCCGGCTACCTTCAGTTTTTTAATATTAATTTTTGGTTCGATTTACGCAGAATGAGCTTACAGTATCTTGAAGTCTAGCAGTGGTATACTTGGGTTTGGATTTGATTTTATTAATTATGGGATCCCAAGCAGATGGCAGCACCCATCCTTCTTCTCTATTGAAATTAGGATGTTTTTTAATTTCAATAGCCTCGCGAATCATCCTTGGGAGGAATCGGTGTTCTTTTGCGAGGATTTGTGGTCTAAATCTAATGTAATGGCGGGGACGATCTTGAACATGTTCACAAACTGCAGACTTCCCGATACGTCGGTGCTTCACGTCCATCAGGACGTCAAACACCTCAGTCCCCCGTGACCACGGGTGCTGGAAAGCACCCGAAACTTCGGGAATATAAAATAAGTTAATATACGCGATAAAATTCGTAAAATTAGTTTTATTTAAATGTGTAGTGTTCGCGTAAATGTAAGAAATCATTATTGGTTCTTCGAGTTGGGATACTTAAAGCTGAGGTTACATCATTTTTGCGACTACGGGACACGACGTCGGGATGTCGTAGAGGGATACATCTTCCATTTACAAAATTGGAAGACAACGCTATTAGCGACGGAACACGAACATCCACGAGACAATCTTCGGAGTGTGAAAGGAATCCAACCGCGACGTCACACCACGAAGCAGGCGTAAGAAAAGGACAACAAAAAGTAGTATATGGTGCTGTTTTGAGTACATTGAAGAAAAAATTGTAAGTACCTCGCTCCGTATTACCATAGTGCAATTTTTGGATAAATTCGGACTTAGAAAAATTTCGTTTTAAATTGCTAGAATTTTATAAGTCCTTAGAATAGATTAAGAAATTTAGAACATACGGGGAACCTATGCCCAATTTTCAAAAAAGGTGAGAAAAATACAAACACTTAGAAAATTTTTGAAGCAAATAACATTCTAAAAATTGATTGAAAAAATAGAACCTATAGAATTTGATTTAAAACAAGGAATTCATAAAGCTTCAGACAGAAATTATAAATCAGTTGAATAAAGCTAAAATAAATTATAAGAAAAGTCCTAAAGAACGATTAACAGCTCGTAATATTGAAACCATAATAAAATTAGTGGAAATAAAAATGGACTGAATTTTTATGCAATCATTCTGCAATTATAAAAGCAACCAAGACGTATCAGCGTCAGACTACATTAAAAATGATCACTTTCAAGAAACAGAAATGTTTTATATTTATTTTATTGTGGACATGAAAGAAAAATTAGACCAACTTTTGGTACAACCTGGAATTCTATATGATAAGCCTATAATGTCATCTTCTAATGTAAAATTGCCTAAGATTTCTATTCCAACCTTTTCAGGACAATTTTTCAAATGAACGAGTTTCAGGGATTTATTTGTGTCACTCATTCATAAGAGTTCTATGGAAGATGTACAGAAGCTTCATTACTTGAAAGGATATTTGACAGGTGAAGCGCAAAAGTTATTGCGTCACATTCCTATTACAAATGAAAATTACGAACAGTGTTAAAAAACTTTACAAGATAGATATGACAATCAACAGTTTTTGGCAAATTGTATTTTTTTTTTAATAAATAATGTCCAAATATGTCGTAGACGACATCATTCACTTTTGCATCCCAAAAATGTAATCCCAATAAATGGCAATAATTATTCGGATGTATGTAGAGGGAAGGAATCGGTAAAAACAGAGCATCCCAATAGAACAGCCTTACAACCAGAAATCTTAGAGGAATCTCATCAAAATATAGCAAGTAATTTCTTAAAAGAGCCTATTCATCATGTTTTACTAGCTACAGCTTTAGTGAACGTAAAATATGGTAATGACTATCAAACAATGCGAGCATTGATAGATCAAGGCTCGCAGGCCAGCTTTATCACAGAGTCGGCGGTACAGTTACTCGGGTTAAAAAAGACTAAGACAAATGTTATGGTTTCAGGTTTAGGAGCAAAAAAGAGTTTGGTCTCCAAACCTACAGTAGATTTGACAATTAATTCAAGGTACGATACAAATTCATGTCTACATATGTTGTGACAGCATATGTTTTAGAGAAGTTGACATCGTACTTACCTTCTACTAACGTTGATCTCTTGCATTGGCCAGATCTGAAACAACTCAACTTGGCAGACCCAAATTTCCACAAACCTAATAAAATTGACATTTTAATAGGGGCAGAAGTTTATGCACTTATCATTATGGAAGGACTACTTAAATATCCCTTAGGATCTACAGTAGCTCAAAATACATATTTGGGGTGAATATTAAGTGGACAGTTGCATTCTAATACACCTTACTGTTATGTAGTGAGTTTACATAGTGAAGTTCATCTCGATAGTTTGATTCGCTCATTTTGGGAATTGGAAGCCGAACCAAATTTATCTAAGAAAATTTTAACGGAAGAGGAACAAAGTTGTGAACGATTGTATGAATCGAATACGATAAGGGATAATGATGGCAGATATATAGTTCGACTTCCGTTTCGAAATGAACGTCCATCATGTTTAGAAGGAAAATCAAAACAAATTCCGCTTCGTAGGTTTGCTTCCCTAGAATAAAGGTTACAGAGGAATTCTGACATGAATGTAGAGTTTAAGAAAATCTTTGACGAATATTTGCACTTAAATCACATGCAGCTGGTATCAAAAGAAGAATTAGATTTACCAGCTATTTACTTACCATATCATGCTGTTATAAAAGAAGATAGGGAGACAACTAAAGTGCGTATAGTTTTTGATGCCTCATGTAAGGGTGTAAATGGAAGATCTTTAAATGATGATTTGATGGTTGGCCCTAAACTTCAGTCTAATTTACGCCATATTATCATGAGGTGAAGAACTCATCCAGTTTGTTTTATTGCAGATGTTGTCAAAATGTACCGACAGGTTAAGGTAAATCAAAAGGATACTGATTTTCAACGGATTTTGTGGCTTGAGAATAGCGAACAAGAGTTAATAGAATACAGATTACTAAGATTGACATTTGGTACCTCTTAATCTCCAAATTTAGCAATCAAAAGTTTGATTCAGGTGGCTATTGATGAAGGACAAAATATACCTTTAGCAGCTGAAATAGTCAAAAGAGATTTTTATGTAGATGACTTAATGTCTGGATGTCAAAACGAGAAGGAAGCTACAAAATTATATTATCAGATTAATAAATTACTTAACAAAGGAGGATTTGAATTGCAGAAATGGTCAAGCAATAATGATAAATTTTTGAACACCATACGGAATGAGAAGAAGGAAAATAGTGATCAGAAAATTTTGGAACTAAAAGAAGAGCCTGTAAATAAAATTTTACGACTTACCTGGAATCGAAAAAACGATGAGTTTGAATATGCAGTTAGACTTCCACCGTTATCACTTCCAGTTACTAAAAGAAAGGTCATATCTGATATTTCACGTTTGTATGATCCGTTAGGATGGATACAACCAAGTATAGTCAGCGCAAAGGTTTTTATTCAAAAGATGTGGTTAGAAAAATTAGATTGGGATGAAGAATTACCTACACATTTTTTGAATTACTGGCTTATACAAAGTGACGATGAAGTTATCACGTTAAATGAAAAGACGTATTCAATACAAAGTTCTTTAAACATACACAACTAAAAAAATATATAACAATTAACATTCTGGGCGCGGTAGCCTTTTTTTTGTTTTAATATTAAACAACATCATGTAAATGCATCAGATATCACCTGATAAATACTAGAAGTTCAAAGACCCATGGCCCGTGAAGGCCAAGAGACCTATATTGTATTATGGTGCAACGTTGCCAATTTTAAATAATCAAATAAAGTAATAAATTAAGCAAAAAATGTACTTATATGTAACAAAATAAGGCATAATTCTTATGCGCGATGCGACAAGAATTGGGACGGGGTGTTGGGAGGGTGGGATATGGTCGATTGGCGCGTGCGACGATAAAGTAAGACAGTAAGTCACTTAGTCCGACGCCGGCGTCCTTGGGAACGGTTCATTAATCGCTTGACCTAATTTTAGTTTTTCGCGTACACGTCCTTTTAATTTAAAGTTTTTTTTTGTGGATATTTTCATAAGTTTCTTGATTTGTTTGTGATAGGACACGTTAATACTATAATAATAATTGTGTTGAGGAGGTGGTGTGACTATTTGTGCGAAATTTGACGCTTTCTTTTACTGTCTTGTATTTTTTATTTGTGATAGGACTCGTTAATAATAGATAAGTGATATTTAATAACTTAGTGGTGTGTCAGCCCGTGCGCAATTGGACGCTTTTATTTTTTTAAACGTATAACTTTTTTTATTTTAAAATGCCTCGTATCAATTTTACGTCATTGGAATACACCGATATGGTTTTAATTTATGGAGAATGCCACCAAAACGCGTCCCTGGCATTACGAACATACCGAGAGAGGTATAATACCACACGTGTATGTCCTACACGGATTTTTATACGGGCAGTCCAAAGATTACGTGACGGCGAAAATTTGATTCCACGTCAGGTTGAAATTCCTTCGCGAGTCGCCGTGGCTCAGGAAGAACGAATATTAAATTATTTCGCTCGTAATCCAACATCAAGTCTCCGTAGAGCAGCTCGCCAATTCTGTGTACACCACAAGTCTGTTCACAGAATATTAAAAAAAAACAAGCAACGGCCGTTCAAATACGTAAAGGTACAGGCTTTATTAGATAGAGATAAGCCAGTTAGGGAAGCCTACTGTGAATGGCTCCTGAGCAAAGTAGCTAATGACTCTAACTTTTTAGCAAACGTAATGTGGACTGACGAGAGCACATTCACGCGTTACGGAATATGGAATCGGCAGAACTTACGATACTGGAGTCAAGAAAATCCGCAACTGTGTCGAGAGTCTATGCACCAATATAGATTTGCCGTTAATGTTTGGGCTGGAATACACGGAGATCAAATAATTGGTCCCGTGTTTATCGAAGGCAACCTTAATGGGCCTAAATTTTTGGAACTGCTTGACGACACAGTGGCGGATTACGTTGATGGACTATCGTTGGGGGCCAATAGCCGGTTATGGTACCAGCTTGATGGAGCACCTGCTCATTCAGTGGTGGCTGCCAGGCAGCGCCTCACTGAGATGTTCGGAGAGAACTGGATTGGCAGATACGGACCTTCTCGGTGGCCAGCACGGTCTCCGGATCTAACACCGTTAGATTTCTTTTTATGGGGTTACATAAAAAATGAGGTGTACTCTACTGAAGTAACGACTGTCGAGGACTTAAAAATAAGAATAATGCGGGCTTTCGACAAAATAAAAAATTTTGCAGCCAATGGTGCCCTCTTTCGAAAAGTCCGAAATAATATCATGCGACGATGAATAGAATAGAATAGAATAGAATGATTTTTATTCAATATGGATTATTACATAATACTTATTGAAAGTCATTATTTTATTTACCACTGGTTCGGAAAATACCTCTGTCCTGGGAAGAACCAGCAAGAAACCCAGCGGGACTTTTTTTTTAAACATAATTTCACTTAACAATAATTTTGTTTATACAATTTTAAATGAATTTTCATAGAACCAGCATGGTGGCGATCACCTTATTCCCAGGGGTTATTTTCATTCATGTATTCCTTGATATTATAATAACCCTTTTTGTACAGTTTTTCTTTAATAAAACTTTTAAACTTGTTTATTGACAAACTTTGAACATGTTCTGGGATTCTGTTGTAAAAGCGTATACATTGCCCCATAAATGAATTACTAATTCTGTGGAGTCTTGTAAGTGGCATTACAAGCTTATGTTTGTTCCTAGTGTTTAAGGTATGAACATCCTTATTCTTATTAAAGCTATTTATGTTTTTATGTACATACATTACATTTTCATAAATATATTGCGATGCCAAAGTTAATATGTTTATTTCTTTAAATTTTTCTCTAAGGGACTCTTTACAATTTAGATTATAAATCGCCCGTACGGCTCTCTTTTGCAAAACAAATATAGCTTCAATATCAGTCGCATTACCCCATAGCAAAATTCCATAAGACATTACGCTATGAAAGTAACTAAAATACACTAACCTAGCTGTCTCAACATCTGTGAGACTTCTAATCTTTCTTACAGCATATGCTGCAGAACTAAGTCTGCTTGCTAATTTAGATATATGGGGGCCCCATTGAAGTTTCGCGTCAATAGTAATACCGAGAAAAACAGTGGTATCCACAAGACTCAACTCCTCCCCATTTAAGAGCACATTGGTTTTCGAATGTTTTACATTAGGTATTGTAAATTTAATACATTTTGTCTTATTGCCGTTTAAGAGCGAATTGTTGGCGTTAAACCAATGTACTAGTTTTGACAGAGCATTATTTACATCGTCATATTTAATTGACTGCCGTTTCAGTTTGAAAATTAAAGAGGTATCGTCAGCAAATAATACTATATCGTGATTGTCCCCTACAAGATAAGGTAAGTCATTAATATAGATTAAGAACAGGAATGGGCCAAGAATCGAGCCCTGAGGAACGCCCATTGATACTACCGATCCGGAGGAACATTTACCATTAATGACGACTTTTTGAGTTCTGTTACTTAAATATGAAGTAATAAGTTTAAGCGCCAAATTTTTTACACCGTAATGTTGTAGTTTCCTGATTAATGTATCATGATGAACACAATCGAAAGCCTTGGAAAGGTCACAGAAAATACCTAAGGCATCTTGTGAATTCTCCCAGGCATTAAAAATATATTTCATAAGCTCAACACCGGCGTCAGACGTCGAGCGACCCCTTGTAAAACCAAATTGATTTTTATGAAGTAATTTATTTGTATTAAAAAAAATTAACAATTGATCCAAAATTATTTTTTCAAAAATTTTACTGAGAGTTGGTAGTACAGAAATAGGTCTATAATTAGCGGGGTCCAATGTACTACCAGATTTAAATAAAGGTATTACTTTACTATGCTTCATTAAATCAGGACAGTGTCAATTATGCATTCGGGTACACGGCGGACATTTTGAAAATTTAAAAATTTGATTTGTTTCATAAACTTGAGTGATTTCAAGGTTAAAGTGATTATTTGGATAAAAAAATACCATGAAATTTGTGATTTGTTGATAACATCGGATTAGCATCGCCCTACGCGTGCCTAATTACCTATGTATGGGCAAGTCCTAGGACCTAGGTATTATAATATAATTACCTATATCGATGTCGCATGAGCAATTAACCGCTGGCCGCGACGTTGCCGCTTCTACAAGTCATTTCAGGTCAGTTAAGTAATATTATCAAGGATGATTTCTTTTATGTGATTTTTTACCCTATTTATTTTGTTTGAAAGATGCATTTTTTATTAGTTTTTATTATTGTTTATTTTATTATTTTAACAGACATATATCAACTTGTATTAACTGTTGTGCTATTTAACGTGATAACCTGGGCGCCACCCAGTATATAGAGATGAATTATCCAAACTTACCGAGTTCAGGTTACCTCGTTGGATGAAATGTGAAAACAACAATGAGCTTGTTGAGCTACATGGATTTTGTTGTTATAGTGCAGTTGTCTACATGCGAGTTATTGATGGTGATGGACAATGTAAATCTGGTAACTGGCAAGTCTAAGGTAGCTCCTAACAGTCAATTATCCATACCTAGACTTGAACTATGTGGAGCTCTTTTACTAACTAAATTACTTATAGAAGTTTCTGAAGTTTTTTTTTTATAGGATAAGGGTGACAAACGAGCACACAGTCCACCTGATGGTAAGTGGTTGCTGCGGCCCATAGACATCTACATCTATCCTCGATAAAGAATTAAAATGTAGATGCGTTGTCACCCGTGAGGACTAAGATGGAATGCCTCATTTCCAGTAAAAAGGGCCTCCGGCCACCTGCACTCACCAAGCGAAACACAGAGGTAAACCTCTACTTCACGCTGGTTTTCTGTGAGGTCGTGGTACCACCGCTTCGAGCCGGCCCATCCGTGCGACAGCAAAAGCTGCCGCATGGCTCTACCACTGTTAAGACTAACTGTTCTGGGAATTTCTAAAATCACTTGAAGGCATGGACTGATTCAGAAATATTATTGGCGTGGTTAAGCTCCCATCCAAGTAGGTGGAAAACATATATCGGTAACAGAGTGGCGGAAATATTACAATATTTAGATCGTACTCACTGGTTTCATGTGCAGTCGGAAGACAGTTTAGTTGATTGCGCATCTCGTGGCATTGCTCCATCTGAAATCGCTTATTATCGACTTTGGTTAGAAGGTCCATCCTGGTTACGTAATAAGAAAATTAATTATCCTTTTTCTAAATTTGTGAATACAAACATAGAAGAAAGGATTGTAAAAATACACAGTGCAGCAGTAAATACTGTCGATGATCAGGATGCCATGTGGTATAAATTTTCTTCTTTGATAAAACTGCTAAGACTGGTTGCCTATTGTCGAAGATTCCTGAAAAAGAAAAAGGATATTAGTGAATATTTGAAAACAGAAGAAATAAAAGAAGCTTTACATATAATGATAAAGAAAGCACAAATAAAAGAATTTAATGAGAAAATAGAAACATTAAGAAAAGGTTATTTTATACAAAAGAAAAGTAAACTTATCTCATTTAATCCAATCTTAGACGACGAAGGCATACTTCGCATTTGTGGACGGATTTATCATGCTCCAGTCGAGATAGATACAAAACATCCAACATTGATTCCTCATGATTGTTATTTAGCTGGATTGCTCGTCCGTGAGGCTCATATTAGAACATTACACGGTGGACCACAAGTAATGATCAATTACCTGAAATCTAAATGTTGGATACTTAGAGATAAATCGCTTGTAAAATATCATTTTCAAAAATGCGTTACTTGTATATGTTTTTCCGCTCAAAACCAAACGTTTGGTTTGGTTTTTGGTTTGGTTTGGCCAGTGGCTTAGCCTTACTCTTGAAGGAGGTATCCTTTAAGAGTAAGGCCAAGCAGGGCCTTCTCATGTAGTGGTGTCCATTATGCGGGGCCGATCAACATAAGGGTGTAAAAAGGCCAAAGCAATTCATATAGAGGTAAGCGACATGAGCTCTGAAAGTTTTCTAGCAGCACCTAGGCGATTCACTGCACGACGAGGTAACTGCATGGAATTATTTAGTGACAATGGCACTAATTTCGTTGGTGCAGCTCGGGAACTCAAGCAACTTTTTAATGAAGAAAAGTCAAGAAACAGTAAAATTGGAGAATGGTTGGAATCACACGATACAAAGTGGCATTTAACCCACCACAAGCTCCTAATTTCGGAGGTATATGGGAAGCTGGCATAAAATCAACCAAATTTCATTTAAAAAGAGTGATTGGAAACTCTACATTAACTTATGAGGAGATGTCAACAGTCTTAACGCAAATTGAGGCTTGCCTAAATTCTCGGCCCATGACATCTACGAGTATAATAGACGATAAAGGTGAATATTTTGCTTTAACTCCAAGTAATTTTCTTGTAGGCGAGCCATTAATTCCGGCACCAGATCACCAATATGATACTTCCATTAATCTGTTACGACGATGGCACCTATTCCAGCGCATGATACAGGATTTTTGAAAACAGTGGTCTCAAGAATACTTGACCCATTTTATGCACAGGTACAAATGGGCGCATTCAAATCCTGAACCAGTCAGGTGGTTATTACGGCGTATTGTGGGAAAACATCCAGGTGTGGACAGAGTTACGCGTGAAGCTTACGTTTTAAAAAAGCGGTCATAAAACGGCCTGTGTCAAAATTAATTTTATTACCAATTTGTGAAGATAAGTGATATTTTATTCAGTTAATATTGTTGTGTGTTACTATTAATGTCTTGTACATGGCAACACCAGTTACCACTAGCGCCCTCTAGTATCTATTAGCAGAACTAGGAGAGTCAAGATCCTTCTAGAAATATCGGGACCGATATGTACTCGAACATTCTAGATGTTTCTATAGTAGAAGGTTCTGGAAACTACCTGAGGCCCTATATAAGGCCGGTATAGACCGTGATCGAGTCAGTATTGAATTGGCGATACAGGAGAATACTTCGAAGCGAAATAACTGCGAACTAAATGGATCAGTAGTACAATTGTGTTTTATTATTAGTGTGGTTTTAGATTGTAATTAGTGTTCTGTAATTAAAGTGTCAATTTTGGTAACAGTTTTTAATTGTCTCGAACCCCAAGCTCGTAACAATATTTTTATCTTCATTTGTTGTATTTTACACATTATTACTCAGTGTGAAATGATCGTTTTTATTATTTTAATTAATAGAATGTTGTTATTTACCATGCTTTACACTTCAAACTAAAAGGATTAAGGACAGTTGTCCTTGGTGGGCGGGGTGTTAAAGACATGAAGATAGTTTGAAGGAAATATGTAAAATAAAATTGTAGATTTATTTTATGTATAATTTATTAATTTCGTCTGTTATTGTGAGTAAGGTTTTGTTAAATAATAATTTCTGGTTTGTTCTTTTTCTTACATTTAATACTTTTTCACATAGCTTACAATTTTCAAAATACAGATAATTGTTACACGCCATACGTCAAGAAGTTTTATTTATTAATCACGGGATCACAGGATTACGGTGTTGGGAGAGTTCTGGGCATTGAACATAATTTATACAGCGACATCTATTGATAAAAACCAAACTTTATTTTAACATGTAGTTAATAATGCCATCTTGCAACTTAACACAAAACTTTATTAAAATTTAAATAGTGGCTTTAGCGTGTGTAATACGCTTTATTATGGTACGAGTGTTATTAGGGTGGTGCGTGTGTGCTTGCAGGCGGCACGGCGACCCAAGTGCGGTGTGCTGTCGTTTGTACCGGAGCTGGAACAGATGGCGGCGGAGTGCGAGGCGATCTTCGCGCGTGGTGGCCGGCGCGCCGATCTCGAGCGCTGGTACCTGGCGCTGGGCACCGCCATGCTGCGCGCCATCCAGCGCGCCGAGCACCCGCGCACCCCGCGCGCCGTCGTGCACATGGGTGCGTGCACACTCCCCCCACACCCTCCCCCTCCCCCTCCTGTGTATACTGCCTGGAGCGCTGGTACCTGGCGCTGGGCACCGCCATGCTGCGCGCCACATAACGTCGGTACAAACAATCGACCATTGAATCCAATGGATGCAAACGTATAATTATTGTTCGCGCCAAATGCTGTTGTCGGAATCGACGTCTAGGGGGCGCGACGCTCGGTGCCATACCGGTTTTGACGTCGCTCGAGCGGTGGGGTTGAGAACGCGTAAAGGTGAAGTGGAGTCGTCTGTCAGCGGTGCTAACGTTAGCACACTGTCATTTTTTGTCGAGAACTCGGAATAATTAGGCGCGGACAGTAAATACAGGGTATTTTTGGAACGCTCCCGAAAACTAAGACAGGCGACAGCACCAAGTATACCTTTGATCATGGGTCACAAATAAATTTGATCCTGATGAAAAAAAAAATCATATTTTTACAACGTTTTATTAGCTTTATTCACGCACCATCATGTTAGTACAGCTAAATGAATCGATAATTTCATAAAAAAAAATCATGAAAATACTGAAACATAAAACCAGCAGTGGAAACTGAATTGATATCACCTGACTAATGGAGGTTAATGTACGCGCGAACGGTGAAAAAAGAACGCTGGCCTTGAACTTGGGCACTGAGCGATTTATCACATATAGGTACGAAGGGGCGCGACGGGGGAACAATCCGCCAGTATTACTGTGCCTGCATGCTATTGGTTCCCGCGCTTTGTTCGCTCCAAAAATACAGTCGCATACACAGCTTACTTTGCGACTCGCGACGATGTTTTAAAAAGGAAGGAAACAAAAATTATTTATATCTATTGTTTTATGACTAAACTAGTGAACGAAAAGGTAAATATGATAGGAGAAGGTGAATGGGGAAAATTGTGCAGTAAAGTGTTGAGGGAGAATACCGAAAAAATTACCATGTGATCGACCTGATGACGGAAGCTCAAGCGAAGATGAAAGTGATGATGAAGTAGCATCCAGTAACACCAACACACCATCAACATCTGACTTTCATGTGACCCAAGACGTCATAATGGACGGCGTGTCACCCTTAGCTTAAGTTTTTTTTTGTTACAAACTACTTTATATTTTACGATAGAAATAACAAATAATGCTCAAGTAAACATTATCCATTTTTAATTCCCACCTCTTCCAAAGTTCTAAGTAAATAGTAAAACACCTATTATGATTCTACAATTAAACAATTAATTACTATAATATTATAAAACAATAGCCCAATACCATGTAGTACTTTAGAACGCGACTGTACCCACACTCTCTCCGCTGTCGACCTGTATCTAGCTCGGTACGAAACAATGCTGCGGTCATAAGAAAAAAGGGCGCATCTAACAATTTTTGAATAAATGATTTAAATATACCATGGACTCATGATAAGAAGGCGCATCTACTAAATTTTTTTAATATTCACAAATATCAATATTTTAGAAATTATCGTAAGAATTTTAGACGTAACTGTTGATCACAGATGACATCTTTTTATTAGAAAAGACTTATACAAATTCAACATAAAAGGAAAGACTTATTTAACCAGTGGCTACGTCATCTTTAACAATATTTGCATCGATTACTTAAATTTCAATTATTCTTGTCTTTTTATTCTATATCTTATTATTAAGAGCTTATATCTTATTACTAAGAGCTGGTGTTTCACATGTGGTCCCATATAAATTTGATCGAGGTCAGACCAATAGTTTTTGAGTCATCCTTAATTATTTATATTAAAGTCGGTTGTACAATATTTTTAATTTTTAATTATTATCGTAGTAAGTCTTGTATGATATCCCCTTTAAAATCATTACTCAAGAGTTGCGGGTTGTTATTTTTTGTGTCTGACTACCAATGCTTTTCTAATATTTACTAAGAAAAAAGTAGTAAATTACTATTAGCGTCCTTTCAACTTCAAATGACCTTTCCAAAATATGTAAAAATGTTAAATGAATGGCAGTTTTTTTTATTTATTAGGTTGGGAAGACGCAAATAGTTATATGCGTCTTTCCTTCGATGTTTTTGTGTTGCCAGGTGTATTTTTTAATCTAAGATGAAAAGGAAAATTCGTTTTATTTAAATAAATAAACAAATTATCAAAAAAATAAGTTCGTCCTTAAAATCTTCATGTCTCTACGTACATATTTCAATTTTCATATAGATACCTTTTAATATACTTTAGACACGGGGTCTGAAAGAAAAATTCATAAATTTATTTTTTATTTCCATTTTACGTTTTTGTTAGTTGCGTCCTTCTTTATTATGACGGCAGAATGTAATCCGGCCGGCTCGTGTCGCCTCACGCTGTGACGCAGTAGGTTTCAGTTTATTCGTCGGGGTTCGTTATTAATTGTAGTTTTTGAAACAGTTCCGTGTTGATTTTGTACACGCGTGCGCGAGCGACAGTTCAATCGTTTTCTTTATTAAATTGTTAATACTTGTGATTACCTGTTGGTATTATTCTTGTTGTTACGTTTTTTGTTTTAATAATGCTTAACACGTACGTTTATAGTGATTATGAATACGGCAACATGTTAGGTATCCGAACCTAGGTACACGAAGTATCGCTAAATAAATTGTTAAGACGTCGGGATGGAACAAGTGTGTCATACTGTGCAGTGCACAAAGTGTTGAAGCGTAACCGAATGCGCCCATACAAATTGCACAAAGTGCAAGCTTTAGTTCCCGGCGATCACGACCGCCGACGAGTTTTCTGCCGTTGGTTATTATACCAGCAACAACGTGTGCCTGGTTCCATTGAGCACATTATCTGGACGGATGAGTCGACATTTACCAGAAACGGCCTGTGGAACCGAAGAAATACACACGTGTATTCAGAGGTTAACCCGCACGCTGTTCGACAAACCGGGCACCAAACCCGATGGTCGGTTAACGTATGGGCAGGTTTATTTAAGGATCGCATACTGGGACCAGTGTTTCTGACAGAGCGATGACGGACAGCGATACCTAAACTTTATAAATGAACAGTTGGTTGACATTTTAAACGACCTATCGTTGGCTGAATATCGCCGCACATGGTTCCAACATGATGGTGCCCCTCCACATTTCGTGAGGTTCGTCCGTGAGCGCCTCAATGAGCTATTTGATGATCGCTGGATCGGCAGACTAGGACCACACGCTTGGCCACCTCGCTCACCAGATCTGACTCCGTTAGACTTCTTTTTGTGGGGTATGTGAAAGAAAGGGTTTTTAATCGTGAATGTGATAGTGCTGAAGAAATGCGCCAAAGGATCGTGGATGCTTTCGAGAAACTACGTACGGACTGTGTCGAAGACCACACGATGATGCCCCGCCTGCACCCAAATCTACCTTGAAATGAATGGAGCACAATTTGAGCCGCATCTCATAAGACCACGGAGGATTTAGAGCGGTAAGCTGTTTCATACCTATTTTTTTTAAATAACTTAGTACTAGACTAATCTGAATAGGTACATAACTGAATACATGAGAATAATAAACATACCTACACGATGAATAAAAACTCATGACTCCAACCTTGGTTACATTTCATTTAAGTATTTTTTCATTAGCGGGGAATCGAACCAGTTATTTGGGTTATTTAACCTGTAAATTCGGATTAAAGTGGCTAAGTGGAGACAAGCACAGTGGCAAAATAGTAGGTTAAGTAGATAAGTTAGGTATTTAGACAAGTGTTGTAAATTATTAGATATTGTGGTATGGCCCGCTAGTTGCGGGCAGCGCGAATTTGCGTTCGCGCGTACATTGACCTTTCAGTCAGGTGATATAAATTCAGTCGTTCCACTGCTCGTTTTATGTTTAAGTATTTTCATGATATATTTTATGAAATTATCGTTTCATTTAGCTGTACTAACATGATGGCGCGTGAATAAAGCTAATAAAACGTTGTAAAAAGATGATTTTTTTTTCATCAGGATCGAATTTATTTGTGACCCATGATCAAAGGTGTACTTGGTGTTGTCGCCTGTCTTAGTTTTCGGGAGCGTTCCAAAAATACCCTGTATACGGTCTAGGATTTGTGGCGCGCATTCCTACTGGAGAGCTTCCCAGGGACTCATTGTGTCTGACTCAGAATCTATATAAGTGCCTTCGACAATATTAGCTAGTGCGACCTTTGATATTCTAGAGATAACTGTTGCTACGCGAAACGGTAGTGACCTTTGACCTCCGTGTTCGTTTTGTGCGTTAACCTTATAACAAGCGAGAGTTAGTGGCTTCTGTAAGTTAGTTAGTACGATAGAGTTAATGGACTGTCATCGTGACGAACGAGGAAAGTGATTGTGGACAACGCCGCGGAAGGTTCCCTCAATTTGGAGCGGTGTCGACGCCCGGGCTGCTGCCGACGGCCAAGGATTACTCGGGACAATCACCCTCAGTCACACCCAGATACACATCACATCACCTTATTTCCCTTGCACTACACAACCACATGCGACCTGACCGACTCCGGAGGGACCAGTCGCCTCGGATATAGGTAAGTAAGCTCCGTCTAACATCCTCCCAGTCGACTGGCCGTAGTATCGAACGCTCCCCCATATAGTTTAGTGTAATTAGAGAAATTCCACGTGGCCACATTGAGGCCCGACCTACGTCTGCTCGTCGAAACTCAGTAGAATGGGCCCCTGAGGATTTGACCTTTAAGGGAGCAGCCGTAGGCCGTAACAAACTGGTAGCAGAGCGTGGTTCCGGGTTCGATTCCCCGGTCGATCCCGACCATAGTGTTTGATAAAAATTAAACAATTCTGGTGGCAGGGAGCGTTGGTTTGATTGGTTTAATTTGTATTTACAATCACGCCCGTCCGTAATACGTAAAATATTTTTTTGTCTGTAATAATAAAATTATTTTCCTTTGTTGCTTTGTTGCTTGCTTTTTTTTTTGGTAAGTGGGTAGTTTGAAAAGCCGCGCCCTAGGTTGCGCAAGCGGGAGTTTTTCTAGAGATATACGTCATGTAGGTAGATGGTTATTTTTACGTAATCGGTTAATTATCGTTGTCGGATAGTTGTAGTGGATTACTTATCGAAGGGTCGATTTCCGAGCTAGGCATTTTTTGTTGACCGACCGTGATGTGTATCTTATTTGTATTGTAATTTGTATTTGAACTAAAGAGTAGTAATTGTATTTGCTTAATTTGAATTTAACTTGACTTGATCGCACTACTATTTGTTATTTGTTAATTTGATTTGTGTCTTTTCTTTTGTGCTAACTTTAACTTGGTTGATATGTAGTAATTCGTATTTGTGTAATTTCTATTCAACGCGATTTGATAGGAACTGCATTTATTAACTTTTAATTTTTTGTTGTATTTTTTATTTGTTATCTCTGTAATTTGTGCTCGAGCCGCGTCGTAATTTGTATTTAGTAGTGATGTCATCGCCCAAGCTACTAATCCGTTGCCTGCGGACTGAGTTACGCTGGGCCACAAGCGCCCATGCTTTGATAGGTCGACCGGATAGGGTCCATAACTTGATGAAGCGGTTCGGGCAGGTGGATGCTCGAAGGGCTGCAGTGGAGGAGGCTTACGCTGAGCTCGAGGATTCGGATGTGGAGAAGGGAGTCCTGGACTCCTGCTTCGCGGACTATGAGCAGTTCTTTTCGCTCACGGACGAGTTGATCGAGGCTGAAGGCAGGTATGCCGAGGAGGCGCGTGAAGCTCGTATGAGTGACCTGCCCGAGTCCTCTCGGAAGCAGCTTCAGCCGGAGCTGTTGGGACGACGCCCAACTCTGGACCTGCCAAAGTTCTCCGGGGACGTCCGGCGAATTGCGGACGAACATGTTAAGCAGCTTATAAGCCTCCCGCTGCTTAGTGACCGGGCCAGACTACGTCCGGACCTGTTGGATCCAGTCTTGGTGGCCTGTAATACGTTGAGGCGGCTGGATTTACCAGTGGGCGAAGGGGCTTTTTTGTTGCTCCGCATCGTAATGTCCCGTCTACCTCTCGACCTTCGAATCCATTTTGAGGAGAGGTACGGCGGGCACGAGGCCTTCGACGAAGACGAAGGTTCCCTCAATTTGGAGCGGTGTCGACGCCCGGGCTGCTGCCGACGGCCAAGTATTACTCGGGTCAATCACCCTCAGTCACACCCAGATACACATCACATCACCTTATTTCCCTTGCACTACACAACCACATGCGACCTGACCGACTCCGGAGGGACCAGTCGGCTCAGATATAGGTAAGTAAGCTCCGTCTAACATCCTCCCGGTCGACTGGCCGTAGTATCGAACGCTCTCCCATATAGTTTAGTGTAATTAAAGAAATTCCACGTGGCCACATTGAGGCCCAACCTACGTCTGCTCGTCGAAACTCAGCTGAATGGGCCCCTGAGAATTTGACATTTAAGGGAGCAGCCGTAGGCCGTAACAATTATTCCCCTCTGTCAGTTCTCTTAATTTATTAAATTCGTACATACTGATTTTACTTTTTGTGATCTCCTACTTTAGGTAAGAAATTTCGATTAAAAGTAAAAGTTCGTCGTCTATGTTCACAACCTCTGATAACACGACACACTCGCGCAAATGCCTGACGGCCAACGTGAACACAAGCTCGCCTAAACCATCGCGCCGAATTTTTTCATTGTTAATAGATTCAAGGCGGTGTAGTGGCAGTGGTATCCATTTGTGCGACTTTATTATACCTAGTATTATATGCACTGCATTTGTTATGTAGTTAAGTAACTGTAACATTAAAATATTGAGTGATGTGACAACATTCTGCCGTGTTTTGTTTATTTAATTTTGCGCCTTACATTATACCCTGTTAGGATTCTACTAACCGCCTTTGAACCCTAGAGCCGTCACGTGGCATCCAACTATTCAGATCGTGACGGGTAATCAATCGCCAAAGCTAATGGTTGTTAAAAACACACTGCCACATATGATCCTCTCCGAGCCGGATGGTTTGCCGGCCGCATCCGTTGTGTGTGCAGAGAACTACCACCGACGGCAACCATGTACTCAGATCGTTACTACTAATTGGTCGGCAAAGTTAGTAGCTTTCAAAATGCCAGTGTTGAAGCTGGTCCCCCCCGAGGCGGACGGCGGGCTAAGTGCGCTGGTGGTGTCCGCAGAGAACTACCACCGGCTGCACGGCGCCGTGAGCTCGCTGCGCGCGCCCGCGCTGGACGCGCTGCGCCGCGAGTGCCGCGCGCGCTACGCCGACGCGCTGCGCGCCTACGTCACGCAGTACTTCGGCCGCCCGCTCGACAAGCTCGCGCAGTTCTTCGAGGTGAGCACCGCCCGCTCCCACTGTGTGCACGCGCACGTCACGCGCACGTCACGCGCTGGACGCGCTGCGCCGCGAGTGCCGCGCGCGCTACGCCGACGCGCTGCGCGCCTACGTCACGCAGTACTTCGGCCGCCCGCTCGACAAGCTCGCGCAGTTCTTCGAGGTGAGCACCGCCCGCTCCCACTGTGTGCACGCGCACGTCACGCGCACGTCACGCGCTGGACGCGCTGCGCCGCGAGTGCCGCGCGCGCTACGCCGACGCGCTGCGCGCCTACGTCACGCAGTACTTCGGCCGCCCGCTCGACAAGCTCGCGCAGTTCTTCGAGGTGAGCACCGCCCGCTCCCACTGTGTGCACGCGCACGTCACGCGCACGTCACGCGCTGGACGCGCTGCGCCGCGAGTGCCGCGCGCGCTACGCCGACGCGCTGCGCGCCTACGTCACGCAGTACTTCGGCCGCCCGCTCGACAAGCTCGCGCAGTTCTTCGAGGTGAGCACCGCCCGCTCCCACTGTGTGCACGCGCACGTCACGCGCACGTCACGCGCTGGACGCGCTGCGCCGCGAGTGCCGCGCGCGCTACGCCGACGCGCTGCGCGCCTACGTCACGCAGTACTTCGGCCGCCCGCTCGACAAGCTCGCGCAGTTCTTCGAGGTGAGCACCGCCCGCTCCCACTGTGTGCACGCGCACGTCACGCGCACGTCACGCGCTGGACGCGCTGCGCCGCGAGTGCCGCGCGCGCTACGCCGACGCGCTGCGCGCCTACGTCACGCAGTACTTCGGCCGCCCGCTCGACAAGCTCGCGCAGTTCTTCGAGGTGAGCACCGCCCGCTCCCACTGTGTGCACGCGCACGTCACGCGCACGTCACGCGCTGGACGCGCTGCGCCGCGAGTGCCGCGCGCGCTACGCCGACGCGCTGCGCGCCTACGTCACGCAGTACTTCGGCCGCCCGCTCGACAAGCTCGCGCAGTTCTTCGAGGTGAGCACCGCCCGCTCCCACTGTGTGCACGCGCACGTCACGCGCACGTCACGCGCTGGACGCGCTGCGCCGCGAGTGCCGCGCGCGCTACGCCGACGCGCTGCGCGCCTACGTCACGCAGTACTTCGGCCGCCCGCTCGACAAGCTCGCGCAGTTCTTCGAGGTGAGCACCGCCCGCTCCCACTGTGTGCACGCGCACGTCACGCGCACGTCACGCGCTGGACGCGCTGCGCCGCGAGTGCCGCGCGCGCTACGCCGACGCGCTGCGCGCCTACGTCACGCAGTACTTCGGCCGCCCGCTCGACAAGCTCGCGCAGTTCTTCGAGGTGAGCACCGCCCGCTCCCACTGTGTGCACGCGCACGTCACGCGCACGTCACGCGCTGGACGCGCTGCGCCGCGAGTGCCGCGCGCGCTACGCCGACGCGCTGCGCGCCTACGTCACGCAGTACTTCGGCCGCCCGCTCGACAAGCTCGCGCAGTTCTTCGAGGTGAGCACCGCCCGCTCCCACTGTGTGCACGCGCACGTCACGCGCACGTCACGCGCTGGACGCGCTGCGCCGCGAGTGCCGCGCGCGCTACGCCGACGCGCTGCGCGCCTACGTCACGCAGTACTTCGGCCGCCCGCTCGACAAGCTCGCGCAGTTCTTCGAGGTGAGCACCGCCCGCTCCCACTGTGTGCACGCGCACGTCACGCGCACGTCACGCGCTGGACGCGCTGCGCCGCGAGTGCCGCGCGCGCTACGCCGACGCGCTGCGCGCCTACGTCACGCAGTACTTCGGCCGCCCGCTCGACAAGCTCGCGCAGTTCTTCGAGGTGAGCACCGCCCGCTCCCACTGTGTGCACGCGCACGTCACGCGCACGTCACGCGCTGGACGCGCTGCGCCGCGAGTGCCGCGCGCGCTACGCCGACGCGCTGCGCGCCTACGTCACGCAGTACTTCGGCCGCCCGCTCGACAAGCTCGCGCAGTTCTTCGAGGTGAGCACCGCCCGCTCCCACTGTGTGCACGCGCACGTCACGCGCACGTCACGCGCTGGACGCGCTGCGCCGCGAGTGCCGCGCGCGCTACGCCGACGCGCTGCGCGCCTACGTCACGCAGTACTTCGGCCGCCCGCTCGACAAGCTCGCGCAGTTCTTCGAGGTGAGCACCGCCCGCTCCCACTGTGTGCACGCGCACGTCACGCGCACGTCACGCGCTGGACGCGCTGCGCCGCGAGTGCCGCGCGCGCTACGCCGACGCGCTGCGCGCCTACGTCACGCAGTACTTCGGCCGCCCGCTCGACAAGCTCGCGCAGTTCTTCGAGGTGAGCACCGCCCGCTCCCACTGTGTGCACGCGCACGTCACGCGCACGTCACGCGCTGGACGCGCTGCGCCGCGAGTGCCGCGCGCGCTACGCCGACGCGCTGCGCGCCTACGTCACGCAGTACTTCGGCCGCCCGCTCGACAAGCTCGCGCAGTTCTTCGAGGTGAGCACCGCCCGCTCCCACTGTGTGCACGCGCACGTCACGCGCACGTCACGCGCTGGACGCGCTGCGCCGCGAGTGCCGCGCGCGCTACGCCGACGCGCTGCGCGCCTACGTCACGCAGTACTTCGGCCGCCCGCTCGACAAGCTCGCGCAGTTCTTCGAGGTGAGCACCGCCCGCTCCCACTGTGTGCACGCGCACGTCACGCGCACGTCACGCGCTGGACGCGCTGCGCCGCGAGTGCCGCGCGCGCTACGCCGACGCGCTGCGCGCCTACGTCACGCAGTACTTCGGCCGCCCGCTCGACAAGCTCGCGCAGTTCTTCGAGGTGAGCACCGCCCGCTCCCACTGTGTGCACGCGCACGTCACGCGCACGTCACGCGCTGGACGCGCTGCGCCGCGAGTGCCGCGCGCGCTACGCCGACGCGCTGCGCGCCTACGTCACGCAGTACTTCGGCCGCCCGCTCGACAAGCTCGCGCAGTTCTTCGAGGTGAGCACCGCCCGCTCCCACTGTGTGCACGCGCACGTCACGCGCACGTCACGCGCTGGACGCGCTGCGCCGCGAGTGCCGCGCGCGCTACGCCGACGCGCTGCGCGCCTACGTCACGCAGTACTTCGGCCGCCCGCTCGACAAGCTCGCGCAGTTCTTCGAGGTGAGCACCGCCCGCTCCCACTGTGTGCACGCGCACGTCACAAGTGAGTCAAGTGCCGAGGACCTAAAAATAGTAATTCTATGAGAGAACGATTTTAGAATAGTGAAAAATAACACTGAATTGCTTTCTAAATTATCTTCTTTCTGTTTTAAAACGTAACCTCCACACTAGGATTTTATCTTGCATTGTGGGGGCAGTGTACAAACATAAATTGCACAAGGACAAACATCCAGACCCGGAACAATTATTTGTAAACTGTAAACTTATTATTTAATATTTAAGTAATAGAAAGCAGAAGGTTATTATCAATGGTAAAAGTTCTTCCGGGTCACCTGTACTAATGGGTGTTCCTCAGGGCTCGATTCTCGGCCCATTCCTGTTTCTGGTGTATATTAATGACTTACCTCACCTTGTAGGAGATAGTCATGATATAGTATTATTTGCTGATGATACTTCCTTGATTTTTAAACTTAAACATCAATCACTTAAATGTGACGAAGTGAATAATGCTATATCAAAATTAGTGCATTGGCTTAACGTTAATAATCTGCATTTGAACGGAAATAAAACTAATTGTGTTAAATTTATAACAACGAATGTTAAAAATCTTAATACCAATGTGTTTTTAAATGGGGAGGAATTGAGCCCTGTTGTATCCACTGTTTTTCTTGGCACCACTTTCGACGCAAAGCTTCAGTGGGCCCCCATATATTTTAATTAGCAAGCAGACTAAGTTCAGCAGCCTATGCTGTAAAAAAGATTAGAGATCTCACTAGTGTCGAGACAGCTAGATTAGTTTATTTTAGTTATTTAATAATAATACATTTTGTAGCAAAATCCCATAAGACATTATGTATTATATATTTAATAATAATACATAATGTCTTATGGGATTTTGCTATGGGGAAATGCGGCTGATTCAGAAACTATTTTTACAAAAGAGGGCCATTAGAGCTATTTACAATCTAAAACCGAGAGAGTCTCTTAGAGATAAATTTAAAGAAATAAATATATTAACTTTGGCCTCTCAGTATATTTACGAACATTTAATGTATGTTCACAAAAACAAAGATAGTTTTAGTAAAAAAAGTGATATACATTCAGTAAACACTAGGAACAAACACAAGCTAGTGATACCAGTTTCTCGACTCCACAGAGTCAGTAATTCATTCTTGGGGCAATGTATACGTTATTACAACAAGGTCCCGGAAAGTGTACAGGTTCTCTCAATTACCAAGTTTAAATGTTTTATTAAACTGAAACTGTATAAAAAGGGTTATTATAGTATAAATGAATTCATGGTTGATAATAACCCCTGGGAATGAGGTGGTCGCTTCCAAGCAGTTTCTAAAATAAATTTTGTAAATAGTTCGTAATCTTTTATATTGTAAAATTTATTTTAAAAAAAAAGTCCCGCGGGGTTTCTTGCTGGTTCTTCCCAGGACAGAGGGGCTTTTTTTCGAACCAGTGGTAAAGTAAAAAATGACTTTCAATAAGAATTACACATGTAATGTATATTGAATAAAAAATTATTCTATTCTGTAGGCCATACAAATATTGTTCCATGCGGGATTCGAACCCGAGGTCCTTAGCGCTGCAACTCAATTGCTAAGCCACTGCGCTACGGAATTAAAATACAACGCTGCATGAGAGTTTAGGCTTTCAGTAAGTTAAATATTTGATTCTTAAAATTATTGTAATCTTGATTCACTTCTTTTAAACACGCCGTTTTTAAATTATGTTGTCGTACTGATTGCCTCTTAGGTTTAGCAGTTCATTATTATTTACAATTACAATTAAAATGTTATTTGGCCAATTTTAACGGTGGTAGAGCCTTGCAGCAGCTTTTGCTGTTGCACGTATGGGCCGGCTCGAGCCGGGTTAGTACCACGACCTCACAGAATACCGGCGTGAAGTGGAAGCTCTGCTTCCGCGTTTCGTCTGGTGAGTGCAGGTGACCGGATGCCCAATTCCCCCCCCCCCCCCCCCCCCATCAACATGGTAGCGGAATTACGTCATAAACTACTCCAGGAGGGGACTTCACTCGAACCTAAACGCCGTCCACTACCATCTTGAGACGGCGAAGCCGGCCTTGCTCTTTCTGACCGAGACGCAGGTGTCCTCTCCGGCTGATACTTCGTATCTCTCCTACCCGGGGTACAAATTGGAGCACTCCTTTGTGCCTCGGGCTGGAGTTTGCGTGTATGTCAGAGAGGACATCTGTTCTCGACGCCTCGGCAGTCTTGAAGGTTCGGACCTGTCCATCCTTTGGCTACGCGTAGACAGCGACGACCATCCGCGCGTCTACGTGTGCCTCTATAGGTCT
This sequence comes from Parnassius mnemosyne, assembly GCA_963668995.1. Lineage (NCBI taxonomy): Eukaryota > Metazoa > Arthropoda > Insecta > Lepidoptera > Papilionidae > Parnassius > Parnassius mnemosyne. The sequence continues at coordinate 44,704,625 of CAVLGL010000079.1, read as the reverse complement.
CATAGCGGTAATGCCGAAACAGACCGACTCATCGACCACGTCCAAATGGCTACAGATTCCTTGCTACAACAGGTCCCATCCGCAGAGATCGTGATCCTTGGCGATTTTAACGCCCACCACGCCGAATGGCTCGGTTCACGTTTAACCGATCATGCGGGGAGATCTGTTTATGACTTTGCCTTGGCATATGGTCTGACACAACTGGTTACATCGCCTACGCGGATTCCAGATGTTGAGGATCATACACCTTCCCTGTTGGACCTTCTGCTGACCTCTCATCCGGACGGATATCAGGTTTCCGTCGATGCCCCTCTTGGCTCTTCGGACCATTGTCTGATCCGGAGTGTGGTGCCACTCACGCTCCCCTCGCGGTTGCGTTCTGCAGGTTGCCGCCGTGTTTGGAATTACAGGTCGGCGGATTGGGACGGAATGCGGTCTTTCTTTGCTTCCTACCCATGGGGGCGGGTTTGCTTCTCGCCGGATGATCCCAGCGCTGTTGCTGACTCTGTCACTGATGTAGTGCTACAGAGAATGGAACTATTTATTCCATCATCTGTGGTACCCATCGGAGGCAGATCTCAGCCTTGGTTTGGTCGCTCCTGTAAGACTGCATTACGCAGTAAGCAGGAGTGTTATCAAGCCTGGGCTGCGGCTTCGGTGACTCGGGATGTAATCACCAGCACACTCAAAAAGAAGTATAACTTCGCCTCCAGGTCCTTCAAAAGAGTTATTGCCAAGGCAAAGTCAGAGCACATAGGCAGAATTGGCGAGAAACTAGTTCGCCTTCCTTCGGGAACCCGTGCATTCTGGTCTCTCGCCAAGGCTGTCCAAGGGAATTTTTGTAAGCCATCACTACCATCTCTACACAGGGAGGACGACTCACTGGCCCACGACGCAAAAGAGAAGGCCGACCTTTTAGGCTCCCTTTTTGCGTCCAACTCGACTGTTGATGACGGGGGGAACATACCGCCGACCATCCCGCGGTGTGAGTGCTCCATGACGGATGTGCGATTCTCACAGCGCTCGGTTCGCAGAGCACTCCTCTCCCTTGACATCCACAAGTCGAGTGGGCCTGACGGAATCCCCCCAATTGTGCTGAGGACGTGGCACCGGTTCTAACGCGTCTTTTCCGGTACTCCTACTCCCTAGGCGTAGTCCCGAAATCATGGAAGACAGCTTTTGTCCACCCGATCCCTAAAAAAGGCGACCGCTCAGATCCGTCCAACTACAGGCCTATCGCCATCACCCCCTTGTTCTCCAAAATAATGGAATCCGTTGTAAACTGCCACCTCATGCGGTACCTTGAGGATCACCAGCTGATTAGTGACCGCCAGTACGGTTTTCGTCGGGGTCGATCAGCTGGTGATCTTCTGGTCTACTTAACTCATAGATGGACGTTGGCAGTAGAGTCCAAGGGGGAGGCATTGGCCGTTAGTTTGGACATTGCGAAGGCCTTCGATCGGGTTTGGCACAAAGCGCTTCTTTCGAAGCTCCCTTCCTATGGGCTTCCCGAGAAATTATGCAATTGGATCACCAGCTTTCTTGCAGATCGGAGCATCAAGGTCGTTGTAGACGGTGCATGCTCCGACTACAAGCCTATTAACGCTGGTGTTCCACAAGGCTGCGTGCTATCACCAACGCTGTTTCTTCTGCATATCAATGATATGTTGCAAGCTGGTAGCATTCATTGCTATGCAGATGACAGCACTGGTGATGCTCTATACACCGGCCGTGCCAATATTTCTCGGGAAAACGTCACCGAGTACCGGAACAAACTTGTGTCTGAAGTCGAGTCTTTGCTGGACAAAGTCTCGGATTGGGGGCGACTAAATCTAGTCCAGTTTAATCCTCAGAAGACACAAGTTTGCGCGTTTACCGCTAAAAAGAACCCCTTTGTCGTATCTCCTCAGTTTCAAGGCACTCCCCTTCTTGCCTCAGCCAGTATCGGTATCCTCGGAGTCGACATATCGAGTGACGTGCAGTTTCGTGGTCACTTGGAAGGGAAGGCCAAATTGGCCTCTAAAAAGCTTGGCGTGCTCAGCAGAGCGGGACAGTATTTCATGTCGGCACACCGCCTGCAACTTTACAAGGCGCAAGTTCGGCCTCACATGGAATACTGTTCCCATCTCTGGGCTGGGGCTCCCCAGTGCCAGCTTCTTCCACTTGACCGCATCCAGCGCAGAGCGGCTCGAATCGTCGACGACCGAGTCCTTTCCGATCGGCTCGACTCATTGGCACTGCGAAGAGATGTTGCATCTCTTAGCATTTTCTTTTGCATTTACCATGGGGAGTGCTCTGAGGAGTTGTTCGGATTAATCCCAGCCGCCAAATTTCACGAACGCACATCGCGGCAGAACTCCCGATACCATCCACACCATCTGGATGATTGGCGGTCCACCACTGTGCGATTTAGAAGATGTTTTCTTCCTCGCACTACTTCCTTGTGGAATAGTTTACCACCAGCGATTTTTCCGGACCGATACGACTTAGGGATCTTCAAAAAAAGAGCCTACTCCTTTTTAAAAGGCCGGCAACGCATCTGCTATTCCCCTGGTGTTGCGGTTGTTCATGGGCGGCGGTAGTCACTTACCATCAGGTGAGCCGCATGCTCGTTTGCCCCCTCTCCTATAAAAAAAAAATGCAAATTCATAACATTTTGTAACGAATATTGCCTATTGACATTGTATCATAATCAATAAACAAAATTATTTAGAGTCGAAGGTCCAAAGCCCGAAAAGTGTGATTGAAAGATGCAATCAAATGTTTACTGGACTTAAATAAACAACTCAATGCACGGAGTTCTGACATCTGTTAATGTTCATAGGTAGGTATTTCTTTAACGTAACCAATCATGTATTGTGAGTCGGCTTTTTTCGGCACTAATACCTACCTACAGTTGTGTCAAGCGGCGGCGGCGTTAACTCGTCTCGAACGCGAGCGAATACCTACTAGGCTAGCAAGACCTATACATAGCGTTCGTAGTTTTGTACGGTGACCACAACATTCTTCCGGAATTAGTATAACTAATTTAATAAATAATCAATGCATAAACATTTTTAACTAAGAATTCATTGTATGTTTTATGATTATATAACATAATATACTAATTGGGGTGTCTGAAGATGTTCGTTAATTACGTTATATGTTGTATAATGATTTTAGCACAAATAGCTAGCCTCCATCTGGGAAGGACCACACTCTCACAGAATACTAGCGTGAAATAGCTGCTTAATGCTGCGTATGGCGAGTGTAGAAAACCGGAGTCCCTTTTCACTGAAAATGAAGCATTCCATCTTAGTACTCTAGGGTGTTAAGGAATCTGCATTTTGATTCATACTCAAAAAAAGATGTCAATTTCTATGAACTTCAACGTCCACTTATCACCAGGTAAACTTTGTGCTCGTTTGTCCCCTTTATTTTTAAAAAAAGAACGTAGCCTTAAAAATTTAAAAGTTGTCAGAAATCAATGAACAAGCAAATTATTATTCAGAAAACAAGCCGACTGCATATTACTATTTAAAAATAAATACATATAATAAATACGTAGATTAATATACACGGTATTGGATTCCACCACCTGGTGCAGTATTTTATACAGGATGGAACAATCGAACGGGACATGAAAGGAAAGTACATTTAATATTGACGATATCAAATTTCTTTCAAAGGAGACATTCCTTTGTTTTTCAAAATAAGAATAATATCATTCAAATATTTTTTTAAAAGCTTTTTTGAACCAGTTAAAAATGAAAAAATAGACTGTCGTTATTTTATTCAACCAATCGATAGGGTCTATGAAAGGGATAAAATCTCTCTAATAATCGTATCTAATTCTACTATTCTATTCTAACAATTCGTAAATATCGATGCGAACTAACATCCTTACCTAGATTGTATATTTTTAAATTTCCAAAGACTATTTTTAATTTTCTTATAAGTCCACAATAAGAGTACCTCGATCTACGTTTTATACGTGGTAGAGCCATGCTGCAGCTATATTTCTGGTATAGTTGTAGCACAAATGGGTCGGCTCGATCGGGGAAGGACCAAGTTCTCACAGAATACTAGCGTAAAATAGCAGGTTAATGCTGCTGTGTTTCGTATGGTGTGTAGAGAACCGGAAACCCTTTTTATTGGAAACGAGGCATTCCATCTTAGTCCTCACGGGTAACGACACATCTGCATTTTGATACGTAATCGAGTATAGCTGTAGATGTCTATGGGCCACAGTAACCACTTACCATCAGGCGGACTGTGTGCTCGTTTGTCATCCTATTAATTGATGACATTAAAATTGTTATTGAGTTAAGCAGTGCGTATTCTACTGTTATGGGCAGGAGCACGGTCTTAAATTCATTTCTTTGTATTTTTTAGTTTTATATATTATCCAAAATAAATAAAATCCTCATGATATAATTACATTGTATGTCAACGTCGCGATTTCGTTTTTGTACAAAGCCATCAAGTATCGTAAAGGTGAACTACTGTATCTTAACAGGTGTTCGTGGTATTTTATGATACTCACTAAACGAAATGGAGTGATGGATTCTTTGATGTCGCCATGAATTTATATTTAGTTAACTAAATGGTGGTAAAAAATTAAATTTGAAGCATCAGTAGCCTAATGGCAGGGCGCGGACCGCGAACTCCGAAGGTCGTGGGTTCGAATCCGCCATTCGACTACTGTCGTAAACCACTTCTAACACAAGCATTTTAAGCTTACCAGAAGTGGTTAAAGGGAATATTAGTAATGTTTAATAGCATTACTAGTATCTTTTTTAAAGAAAAAAAAACAATAAATGTGAAATGCGGTGGTGGCGCGTGTTGCATGTGTGGCGTGGCGTGGCAGGGCGTGGCGGAGGCCGTGGCGTCGGGCGTGCGCGAGGACGAGGTGTGCTACCGCGCCGCCTTCAGCAAGCACGAGCTGCGCCGCCTGCTGGCCATGTACCCGGCGCACGAAGGTACCCACTCAGATCGTAATAGCTGGTAAAATTCCGCTGCTGAGGTTAGCACTTCCCGAGCCCTATGGCGGATCGATTGCACGTGCGCTTTCCGCAGGGCAAAGTTAATACCTAAAAAATCCGCTGCCGAACTGGGTCTTCCCCGAGTCCGATGGTATGCCGGCTGCATGTGTCGTGTTCGCTGAGGACTACCACCACGGAGCTCGTTCTTACGACGGTCTTTACTATCAAAATTCCACCGCTGCACTGGGGGAATTTGCCTTAACGATCACGCTTGGCTACTGCCATGTTACTTCATCAGTGTTAACCAAACCAGCTGTAAAAAATAATGGAATCAATGTCAAGTCACGTGACGCTCACGTGACTTGACATTGATTCCATAACACCATAATTTTTCTCGTATTTCCTAAAGTCATCTCTTACAACAGCCACGAGACAAAATGGCGTGATGATTTCGCCGGCATATATTGAGAGACTACGTACATGTGATGTTTATGTTTGTGATGTTTTTGTTAAAAGTTATGAGATTAGACGGTAGGACTCTATTTCCACTTGGGTCGATATCATCCCCGTACTTATTTCTGCCATTGGTACAATGTGTACCACCTACACCGCTATTTTCCGGTTTGAAGGGTATAGAGAAGCAGTATAACAGTGTATGAAGCATTTCTTTTTTTTTTAAGTAATGAAAAGGGTGCAAACAAGCATGCGGTTTACCTGATGTTAAGTGTCAACAGGTTGCAGGTGTGTTGTGTACCTTTTAAAAAGAAGTAAGGTTGTTTCTTGAAGGTCTCTAAGTCGTATAGTTCCATATAATTTACCGGTAGTAAAGATTCCACAAAGACGTCGTGCGAGGAAGCAAACTCCTAGTAAATCTCACAGTAGTGGACCACTAAGCATCCAGATTATCATGGGTTTTGTCACGATGTGAGTTGGTGGAATTTGGCGGCTAGAATTAATGCATGTGTGTGTTGTGTTGACTGCAGTGCGCAAGTCGCTGCACCGGCTGTACCGCACGGTGGAGAAGCACCTGAGCGAGGAGGGCGGCCTGCTGCAGGTCGTGTGGCGCGCCATGCAGGAGGAGTTCATCGCGCAGCACGTCGCTCTTCAGGTAATCCCCTCCCCCCATCCTTTCCATTTAAACTCATTTTTGATCTCAGCGTAGGGTGGATAATTTTTGTAAATACGTCCAAATATGTATAATTGGCTGCTTTTAATACCCGATTATTATATTAAGGAAAATTTTGTTTTCTATTAAAATACGTATTGAACGCTTTATATAAAAACGAAATTTTCTTAAACATGTTGCTGGTCCTGAATGTTTCTAAAACGACATCTAAAAGTAGTAGTTTGCTTTAGAAGCAGTTTTATAAGCATTTGTTTGTTGTAATCGGATTATAAAAGATGAGCGAGATCAGATCAAGAAAAGCAAGCATTAATAGAGCCACGCTAGAGCTGTATAATGACTGGCAGCATGAATGGGTCGGCTTGACTGCTGACGGACTACGTTATCACAGAATACCAGCGTAAAATAGCAGCTTAATGCTGCTGTGTTTCGTATGGTGAGTGTAGAGAACCGGAAACCTTTTGTACTGGTAACGTGGCATTCCATCTTAGTCCTCAGGGATGACAACATATTTTCATTTAGATTTTTAATCCATTCGCCGCCAAGCGTCCGGACGCTAAAACAATGCTTCGGCGCCACAGTACTTTGCGCATTCGCGATATTCGCACGACGACCTGTGCATCGTAGGGGCGGCAGCAACGCAAAACGCTCTGTCGCCTATTATTACGTTATCATACTGGATGCCATCATGCAGTTTTTTTGTAGCCAAGCGCTTGTCACATTTACGTATACAAAGAAGGTGTTATGAGGTGTGTTTGGGGTGTGATGTGTAGGCACGAATAGCGGCGTGTTACCCGGGTGCCGGGTTGACGCTGCCGCTCAGCACGCAGGACATACTCGACGCCTTCTCGGACATCGCGCGCGAGCACTGACCGGGCCGGACCGGACCGTGCTGTGCCGTATCGTACCGTGCTGCACTGTGCCGGATCACATCTCCACAAGGCATAAACAACAATGGAAATATTCCTTCACATGTATATAATGTTACAAATAATATAAAGGAATATATTATGTATAGTAAGATTAATAAATCAAAGTATTTAGCTAGCTTAGAAGTTTTATTATTTATAAACATTTATATTATGTATATACTTGTGTAGCAAATAAAAGATTTCTATATATGCAGTTGTTTTACTATTTAGATATGACAAATATCGCACATTTAGAATTCCTTTTTCTCTTGCGTGTATTCAAAGAGACACAAAACAATATAATTTTTAAATTATTAAAGACACAAAACCATATAATTTTTAAAAATTATAAAACATAACTTTAAAAGGCTGACATTTAAGCAACGTTGTACAACAACTTTTTGTATATCATTTCATTCATTACAGCCTATTAAAAATCTACTTTTGAAGTTAGGCCGTTTCCATAGATTGCCTCATATAGTCATATATATCATAGTTATCACGCTCGCGCCGGCGTGTCAAGTGTCAAACTGCGGCAAAAACCTCCCTGTAGGTATATAATTCTCCGGGGAGGCCTATAATATAACTTATATAGGTTGTAATAGATGGGATTTAGGTTTACTATTCTCGGCGTTTCACTGCGTGGTAGACTTCGTAATGAGGTGGCAACAGCACAACCAGAAAAACCGACAGCCCCATGCTAGCAGAAGTGATAAAGGGCCAGCCATATAGCCAATGGTGCAAACTTTCTCGACTGCGGCCTATGGCGGATTAATGAATGAATGAATAATGGTGACAAACGAGCACACAGTCCACCTCATGGTAAGTGGATGCTGCGGCCCATAGACATCTACATTTATCCTCGATTAAGAATCAAAATGCAGATGTGTTGTCACTCCTAAAGAATAAGATGCAATGCCTCTTTTCCAGTAACGTCTCTGTAGATGGGAGTGACGATCTGGTTTGACATACAGGATGGATGCAAGTGACACGGACCATGTTTTTTGACATACCTTTGACGAGGCCTATATTCTGCAGTGGACTTGAGAAGGGCTGTAATGATGTGATAGGGCTCTTTTTTAAGTCTGTCTGGGTAGGTTCCGGTCTCTTGTTTATTTCTATCGCTAAGCAGGAGTGCATTTGGCACTCATTATTGTGTCCGGGTAACCCAGTATAAATTATAGGTTATGAGGTAATCTATCTTAGTCCTCGCAGATTTGTTAGTCTGTGTTTTACGATATTGTTTGTTTTAATTGATTTAGAGCTGGCTACAGCTGTAGTGGCCATGGGGTCTTACCATCAATTGGACTGCTAACACGTTTGCCTTTCATGTAATCAAATAAATATTAAGCCAATGGATTTTTTTTATGAAATTATATATTTTAATGGGAGACTGGCAGCATCCTGTTAACAAATCATAATTATAATAAACTGCAGTTGCAAACTCGCCTGCCAAGCTTGGCCACTATGGCAAAATTCTTCATTAAAGGATTAAAATCTATGTTCAGCAGTGGACTTTAATATATTACAGTCAGAATGTAATGGATATTTTTATATTTTATTTAATCGAAGTATCTACCTTTGTAACTTCTACTAAAAAATCCTGGGGTCTGTTCCCCTTCTTATAGGCCGTTTATTCAACTCTTTTCATTTTTTCATGTGAAATTTATCACCTATAAAGAGTTATTCAAATTCCGAAAATTGAGTTTTATCCCGTAATCGCATAGGAAAGGAGCTAATTGTTTAAATGGTAACTTGGATTAAGTACAGTGAATAAAACAAAAATTATGTTTTCAATTAAATACTATTATATATTTAAACTATAGTTTGTTTCAATACATACATGACAATATTAACAACATCGAGTCATTTAATCCAGAGATTTGGGAGGGGAGTAGTTGAGGTACACCAGCCCAGAAGTTTTAGCCTGAAAAACATAAAAAATAGTGTAATATTTAAATTTTTATCATTAGTAATTACATGTTGACAGTGTAGTGGAGGTGGTAAGGATATCCACTAAACTATATCGTCCTGTGGATGTCGTAAGAGCGAGAGAGGGATACAAACCAAGAGATGGGCAGTAGTGTCTTTCTAATAACAGCTAAAAAATAAAATGCAGTTACCAAACTGCCTGCCAAGCGTGACAACTATGGCAAAAATCCCACCTGTGAGGCACTCTATGGGCAAACCTATGTGGAGCAGTGCACTTTTGATAGGTTGTAACGGTATCGGGTAACTGAAAGGTACTTATAAGATTTTAAGATATTACAAAAAGTAAAGTAACTCATTTGCAAGAGGGGTTTGGTAAGAAAGAGTAAATGCTTAAATGTTGAGACAGCTAGATTAGTTTATTTTGGTTACTTTCATAGCATGTCTTATGGAATTTTGCTAAGGGGTAATGTGACTGATATTGAAGCCAAATTTGTATTGCAAAAGAGAGTGATGCGGGCGATTTATAACTTAAATTGTAATGTCTCTCAGAGAAAAATTTTATGATCCACAAGCAAACAAAGTTCCACACCTACCATCACTGACTAAATTATTAATATAAATTTTAAGTGATAATTTACCTTATGCTTGGTAGTGGAGGAAATATTTGTGGGAAAATCTGTTTAGGAATTACAAATATTCTGTGGATATGTGAAGTCCACCAACACAGCTTTCCCGGAAAGGAGAGAAAGCATGTGTCCAGCAGTGTAACTAACTTTTCTAGAAGGTAGTGATACTGTACTAGTTATTATTTTATATTACAGCCTATAAAAGTCTACTGCTGATCATAGGAATCTCCCATAGATTGTCTCATATTTTTTGAGGATGACATTGATTGAGGATGCATGGCAGGCAGTTTCTCAGCTGCAGTTTTTTTGGTTATTTTGACTTATCAGGAAGATGCTGGTGACTATCTTCTGTTTCAATTTCTCTTTGTCACCTCTTACGACACCCACGGGACGATATGGGGTAGTGGATAATCTAACACTGCCACTACACGGTTAATACTAATGATATGGTATGATTGGAATACTTTTACTTATTGTACTTCTAATGTGTAGTTCTTATTATGATGCACCATTTTATATAAAATGCTATGTAATTCCGGTGTCCTCCCCCAAACCAATTTTCAACTACATGACATATAGTATAAGTGCAAACAGAGGCAGTCACTTGCGTAAACCTGCCAATTCATTCAGTCAACTTTGCAGTCAACATTCTGCAAAATCAGAGTTAGACTAGTTTGAAGTGTTAAAAGCATGAGACAATCATACAAAAAAAATGACATGAAACCAAAAAATATGTATTTGTTCTCTTGCTGTGATTTGAACCTTGTGCCAGGGGTAGTATTGTATTTTGAAGTATGAAAGGCATGCAATCATCTACAAGTATTTTTTATAGAATAAGTGTGACAAACGAGCACACAGTCCACCTGATGGTAAGTGGATGCTGTGGCCGATAGACATCTACATTTATCTTCGATTAACAATCAATATGCAGATGCGTTGTCACCTGTGAGGACTTTGATGGAATGCCTCGTTTCCAGTAAAAAAGGTCGCCTATTACCTACACTCAACATACAAAACAGCAGCATTAAGCTGCTACTTTATGCTGATATTCTGTGAGAGCGTGGTCCACCCTGGTGGAGCCCACTCATTCATGCTACATAAGATAATTAATAAAAGTGATATACATACCACAATTAGAGTAAAAGCTGAGAAAGCGACGCCGAAGAGCAGTACGGCGTTGTAGCGGCGCTGATTGGCGTCATAGCGGGCCTGCCACGAGCCACTTGGTACAGGCAGCTCGTCCATGCTAGGGGGCTTAAATTCGCCCGCATGGTAGCGACGCACTGAAAATATTTTTTATTATTTATACCACTACTTCTACTTATTTTTATAAACAAACCTATCTATAGTCCACCAGAAGGTTACATTGGCCACTTCCATTGACATCTGCATCTAACTTCACACACAAGGTTACAAATGCGTTGCACCTTTGAGGAATAAGATAGAATGCCTCAGACTGTTATTATACTGGCTTTTTTATACCTTTTAGATTGGAAGACAACAGTGCAAGCATTGTTATTTGACAGCAGAAATAGTTAAGAGGCTGGTACCAACCACCTACATAAATAGGCAGAAAAGGAGTCCATTGAGAATTATATGTATTTACTGTTGTATATTGTATTGCATGTATTTTAAAAGTTATAATAATTATTAAGAGAGTGTACACAGAGTCTGCTTCAACTGACCAGTATCAAGCCTGCTTGAAAAATAAATAACAAATGCTTATGTACAAATATATCTTTTTCTTTTAACTTTGTTACTACACTGTGAGAGCATAAATTGTAAAATGCACACACTAATCATCTTCCTTGTAAAATAACTGTGAACAATATCCTAACCTGAATTTTAATTTTAAAAGGGATTCAAAAGGTTCTAAAAATACCAGTTAGGAACCAGTTCTGATATCAGTACTCAGTGACAGTGGGTACAACAATACCACTAAGGTTTTGCATTTAGATGAGTTTTGATAAATTGATTGTTGGACCTGGACCTTTTAGTATTTTGGAACTGGTAAGATACTGTCTAGTAATACTGATACCTTAAATGGAACTATACTCTAGTGTGACGCTTTACAATCCCTAATTTTTAAGCATAAAACTTGGATACAACAGGTACATCTATTGAATTTATATACACATCTTTAGACACTAACCAATATTAAAACTTTTTTAATGATTTGATTTAGTCTAAATTTAACTTATTCCTCTTGGCTAACATTTAAATGCATCATAATCATTGTAAGTTTGCTTGCTTGCTTGTATTGGTGACTATTGTGATAAGAATTAAATTGTGAGGTTATTGCAGTTATGTAATAACTATGACAATTAGAATACTTTATCTTGTAATGAAATGTTCACTTTTTTAAATGTAGAACATAATATGTTAAACATTTTATATACTAAGAAAAAAGTCGGCGAAAAAGTTAAAACAAAAATATTATATCATTATTTATTGTTTATTATTCGTAATATAGAAAAATTGAAATTGAGCAAAAGTTACCTGTCTGTTGAAGAAGACGAGAAACCACCGGCCTTGTGATAAACATGTTTTATACACAATCTTTTACAAACTTTTGTAATAAAATCTTCTATCGAAGATGGTTCTGGTCCTGAGAAAATGAAAATTGTAGAGACAATACGATTACGAATTCGAATTCGTAATCGATCGATCAGTGTGATAATCTATGGTATTTTTTTTTTTGGAGTTTATGGCCTGGTATCTAGACCTTTAGGCCAAGTCTTAAGTATTTTTATTCGGTTTATTGTAATTTCCCCACTCCTTCATAGTATACTGCTTCACAATATGTTGATGCGTCACATTGTGCAGTTCTTGGGAGATTTTGGCGGCAACTTGATCCAGCAGACAGCTGATAGTTGGCGATGGTATCTAAAGGTGCCTATGCAAACAAACAGCTTATCTTGAGAATCCATCACCATCAGAGCACTTGTTTCACTGTTTCCACTAATAGTTCACATGCGTAGACACTTAATACACAAAATCGCAACACTTTTACATATCAAAGTCCACTTCAAACCATTATTTAAACAATAATACAGGAGCAGCAAACCGCCGCCGGTCAATTTCCCGCCAAAACCCCCTAATCTATGGTATGATTCGGTTCGGTGTTGCCCGGACCCGGACTAGGCTTGAACAAAAAATATCGATATTTTTAAATAAAAATGTCAATACATAAATCGTAGATATATCGATATTTATTTTAGAGTATCGAATTCGTATCAATTGTGATATATTGTAAAATGTTATATTTTTTTATCGGATAAGGGTGACAAGCGAGCACACAGTCCACCAGATGGTAATTGGTTGCTGTGGCCCATGGACATCTACATCTATCCTCGTATGTGAATCAAAATGCAGATGCATTGTCAGTCGTGAGGACTAAGATATAATGCCTCTTTTCAAGTAAAAAGGGTCTCCGGTTCTCTACACTCACCATACGAACAGCATACACAGCCGCATTAAGCCGCTATTTTACGCTGGTATTCTGTGAGAGCATGGTCCTTCCCCAGTCGAGCCGACCCATTCGTGCTACAACTATTCAATTAATATAGCTGCAGCATGGCTCTACCACGTAAAAAACAAACAAAATTAATGACAAAACATGTAACAACAAAAGGAGGTACAAAAAAGTATTCATGTGTGGTTGGTTGGTTGTCGATTTTTTTCGTCGTCCAATCGTCAGTAATATAAAATTCATCATGCAAATGATGAATATATCCATATTGATTACGCGATATATATAGATACTGTTTAATATCGATTCGATATATCTTTTTCCCTTGCCCATCCCTAACCTAGACAATCGGATCTACGCCGAAATCGGCGTTGCCAACACCAATTGGTCAAATTCCCCGAAAACCCATGTGAAATTCCACAATTTAAGGACAAAACCTCATCAGATTTCCCCTCAATTTTATTTTAAGAAATGATACAATTTTTAACTAATTTTATAAGATTTATTTTTTAACTCACATTCTTTTCTTTTTTACTGTATTTTTTTCACACATGATATTTTAGTAACAAGCATTTTACTTCATGTAATATTTTTAATTCCTTCCCTTGTTGCCATTAAAAAGTACCCCAGTATCTGCATCTATATGCATGCGGATCTCTGCTTTAAAATTAAAAAATAAAGAAATAAAAATCATTAAATAATACGCAAAAGTTGCTGAAATAAATCCGAAAATTAAATGTGGTGTAATGAAGATAATTAAAAAAATGGGAGTCATTCGATATTCATAAGTAACCTAAAAAAATTGTTAAGATAATTATTTAGATTTCTTGAAAAAAGGTTCTGACTTGACCTGGGCTATCAATTTTTAAAATCCCCACATTTTCCCCGCGATACCAATCCCCAAAAAAATCCCCAACTAACTTTAAATTCCCCGTAATTTGGGGAATTCGCCACATGTTGGCAACGCTGGCCAAAATACTCAAACGCTACTCAGTTTTAAAATGCCGTTAAGTCTCGTGATGTCTCTATCACTTTAAGTCAAAGTGACTGTGAGCGTTTGAGTATTTGGGCATGGCAGTTAAAAACTTAAAACAGAAACAGAAACTTTTTTATTCAATATAGATTATAAATAATACTTATTGAAAGTCACTCTTTTTGATTGAGATTTGCCCTTAAGTGTAAGGGCGCGTTCCGACGACACACACCCGCTACGCGCGCGCCACGCGTTTCAGCACCCGCGTCTAACTCGCTTTGAAATTTGTTGCATATAATTTAAGTCTTATGACAAATCAATAAATATGAAATTGTATTTATCGACGTTCAACGCCTCGCCCACGCCACGCGCACGCCTCGTTCCCGCTCCGCGCTGATCCCGCACACGCGCTTTTTATACAATTTCAATTTATTGATTTGTCATAAGACTCAAATTATATGCAATTCAAAGCGAGTTAGACGCGGGTGCTGAAGCGCGTGGCGTGCCGTAGCGGGTGCGTGTCGTCGGAACGCGCCATAAAGAAAAGGAGAAGATAGAAAATAAGCTTATTTAGTAACACATTATAACAATTTAATTCAACAATAACATATTTTAAACTTAGTAAAATAGTTACTAAAAGCTTATAAACATTACACAACACTATTACATACATATTAATAATAAATAAATATAATAATGGTAATTAGGCATAAAATTAAAAAGAAACGAAATAGAAAAGTATGTAAGACGACACATTGTACATTTTTTATTATGTTGACTTTTGAAGATTTAGTATTTTGTCTTACTTACTCATATTTTCAAAAATTGCAATATTATGATATATCATTGTTTATGTTACATATAATCACGCCTCTTTCCCGTAGGGGTAGGCAGAGACCACTTCTTTCCACTTGCTACGATCCTTACATACTTGTTTCACTTCGTCCACTTTCATTATTCCCTTCATACATGCTCTTCGGTTTAGGGTACTCTTGACCTGGCCTTTTTTCAAGACGTCCCTGATTTGGTCTAGAAACCTCCGCCTAGGTCTACCACTTCCAACACTTTCATTCACACTCGCCTTATACACTTTTTTCGTCAATCGTTCTTCATTCATTCTCTCGACATGGCTAACCTACCTTTCTCAATTTTTGTCATTACATCTTCTTTCAGACCACAACGTTTCCTTATCTCACTATTTCTTATGCTGTCACCCAGTTTAACTCGTATCATACTTCTTAACGCTCTCATCTCAACTGCATTTACTCTGATTTCATGTTTCTTCTGCCATACACAACTTTCACTTCCGTACATGAGTGTCGGAACCAACACCCCCTCATGCACAGCCAAACGACCCTTGTTAGACACCTTCCTACTGCTGATAAAAGAGTGCAAAGCTCCATTCACCATGTTTTCTGCTTTCGATATCACTCTCACACTTTCCATCTCTTGTAAACTTTGAACCCAGATACACAAACTCCTTCACCTGTTCAATTTGTTCATCTCCAATCACGATATTGCTAACTTCAACCGCCTCATCTCTTTCAAACACTATCACTTTCGTCTTCTTTACATTCATCTTCATTCCCTTTCTAACAAAAGCTCCACTCATAGCAGTTACCATATCCTGCAACTCCTCGGTCGAAGACGCAAGTAATACTTGGTCATTAGCGTAGAGAAAACCTTTGACGAGTAACTCATTCATTCTCAACCCACTTTCATTATCTTTTAAATCTGTCAAGCAATTGTCCATGAAGAGATTAAACAGTCACGGTGACGCTACACATCCCTGTCTAACACCTTTTTCGATATTAAACCATTCAGTGTATGCCCCGTTTATCCTTACACAAGCACTAGAATCCCTATAAAGAGATTGTAATGCTCGTATGAGGATACTGCTCACATCGTTGCTGCACACAGAATATCTATGAATCATCTGACATACTTCATCTACCTTACCATCCATTCCTCCTCTTACATTCAACGTAGCGAAGCGGCTCTAAGTGGTCCGCTTTTCGCCCCCGCGAGAAACGAGACGTGATGAGTGGCGAACCACATCGCCGCCATTTTGGTAAGTTAAATTATTTTTATGAATATCCATTGCGTTTCCACGAAATGGAGGGAAAATTTGCCCCCCCCCCCAGCAGGACCCCGCATGCCAGGGTAAGGCTGGCCTAATTCTGGGGTCACCCGGTCCCAGGGCAGTGTAGCACACTAACGACTAAGCTTGCCCCTAGCCATGCATCCATCCGCGCGGCAGACGTTGGATTGGCGGTGAGGGTAGGAATAGGGAAAGGGAAGGATAAGTGGTGTGAAAGGAAATATTGGTAAGTTAGAGTGGGAAATAGGAAATGTAGGATATTACCGCCCTAGAGGGCAAGGGATAGGACAGTAATATCTAGGGAAGCCGGGGTCGCATACCCGTATACTATACCACAACTACCGAACAGGTAAATTGGGATGAGTATCCCATGACTACTAATATATATGTCGTGGATCGATGGCGCCATAGTGCAACAAGCAGCGCCATCTAACAATTAGCTTTGCGAATCAATAATATCGTTATCGGAAACGCAAGCGCGCCCTACCGCTTGGACACGATCGTCGGTAGAGGGGATACAGCGAGGGCTAGAGAAGGAACCGAGTGTTGTGGCAGTTTGGTTCGGACAGCCGGAGCGGACGCTCGCTACCGACGCACGTGTTTGTTTCTCGTGTACAACCACTAGTCTAAATAAAGTTATTTTCATTTTAAATAATCTTTCGTTCGTGTGCCCACATTTACGTAAAACCATGTCGGAGCGTGAAGAAAACCCGAAGCTTCGCATCTCGGCCACCCTTGATCCGACATCAGAAGTGGGATAAAGTCCCTGTTACTGCCCACCTGTTATAACCTTTGAATAGTGTGAGGGTTATTACGTTGGTGAAATACTATGATGTGCTTCACGTTTTGTTATTGTGTTCAATTCCTTAAATCAAATTTGTTGTCGTATTTACAACACTGACGAATCATTAAAGTGTAGAGTGAAAGTGTACAGTGAAATGTTTTAAGCCGAAAGTTAAATCTTTTTGTTCGAATTATAATAAAAAGTACCCGCAAGTACTTTCATTATTTCTTAACGTACCCAAACATGATAACAAATGTCGAAAGAAATATTGGAGGAATTCTAAATGAGTTATAGTTTGCATTCAGTGGAAGTTTAACTTGCTCAAGTTATGTTATAATTTGATACACGAGGTGTGATTTACGTGGGCTAGTTTTAAAATTCAAAATGTTTAAACGATGTACCGAAAAAAATGTTTAACTTTAACGTGCTATTAATTAAAAACACTAAGTTGTACTTCTGTGTTCTAATGTGTTGATAAGTGTGACAGTTTACTGCGAGTATTACGTAGTCGACAAAATTGGGATTTGATGTTGAGGGTCTAGTGGAGAGCGTGGAGCTGTAGCGGTCGCTCTTGAGTGGAACTATACTGTCGGCTTATGACGCCGCGGACACATTATTTGCTGCTGCTACCGATCACCATTTGATACACGAGTTGGTAGCGAAAAATGCCAGAAAACCAAAGTATAACAGACGAAATTGAAGTAGAGCAAATTTGTTCTGACATTGAAGTTAGTATTTAAGTTTACATGCGGATCGGACCGTACCAGAGGTTGTCGTGTAGCTGCGGCTCGGTATATGGTGCCCTGGAAAGATGAATAGTGTCCTGAGAGTACTGCTGCATTTTTTTTTAAAAAAGTTCCTACTGAATCTTTTTAATGTTTTCTTCTGTGTTACAGTAGCACGTGTGATGTGACTACATGTGCGCGAGTTTGAGATCCCGATGACGGCAACCCCGAAGATGCCTGTGAAGGCTCAGGTGCTCCTGCTGCTCCCGTTAACGCTTCGAGTGCGTGGTACGGTGCAGCGTCAGGCTGGCGCTGTAGCCACGTGCGGCTAGCCCTATGCCTACCGTAGAGGCGAGCAATGAGCGTCGTGTTGACGTTTGCTATGTGAGCAATCCTAGCGGTATGCTAATGAATACTGGTGAGTCGTACCCATTTTATTATGATTCTGGGCCGAATTACCCTCTCATCAAAGATGGTGCTGAGGCAAAGTTTAAATACTATCGTAAATTCAACCGGAAGCGGTCATGTTAGTGTGCAAAGTACCCCACAAATATCCCCACGATCATGTGAGGAAGATCCCCGATCACCAAGTTCCTCTAGAGTTAGATGTCATAGTTGATGACAGTGGTAGTGAGACCAAATTCGATTAAGAATGCTTGTATACTCATACTCAAAACTTTAGACTGCACCTTATGAGTAACATGTGGCGATGGGTCTGTAGGAAATCGTTGGTGCGATTTCTGTCTGTGTTGGTGCATATTTGGCGGCAGATATGTAGGGAATCGTTGGTGCGATTCTGCCATATGTGGCGGCAGATGTGTTGTAGCATATTTGGCGGTGGATATGTGGGGAATCGTTGGTGCGATTCTGGCATATGTAACGGCAGATATGTAAAGAATCGTTGGTGCGATTCTGGCCTGTGTTGGTGCACAGAGCCCCTTGTGTATTGTAGCATATGTGACGGCAGATATGTGGAGAATCGTTGGTGCGATTCTAGCATATGTGACGGCAGATATGTGAAGAATCGTTGGTGCGATTCTGGTCTGTGTTGGTGCACAGATTTCAATGAAAGTTTCACGAGTTGAATATACATTGCTTATGAATTGTAAAGAGTAACAAAATTGTTAAAATTACTGTGTTGGAACTTGTTGATCGGACCTTCCACGATAAATCATGTTGTGCAGGAAGTACTGTGTAAGAAGCCTTAATAACAGGGCATTGTCAATTATGACATTTGACTATTGTACTTAGACTTAGGAGAAGTAAAGTACCATTTAGGATCGACTTATTTTTATTGGCAGGATAGCCGAGCTATGTTATTCTCTGAGCATATTTTGTCCATAGGCGCTGCACCCGAGGACGGGTGCTAGTCAGGGATGGCCGTGTCGTGGATCGATGGCGCCATAGTGCAACAAGCAGCGCCATCTAACAATTAGCTTTGCGAATCAATAATATCGTTACCGGAAACGCAAGCGCGCCCGACCGCTTGGACACGAGCGTCGGTAGAGGGGATACAGCGAGGGCTAGAGAAGGAACCGAGTGTTGTGGCAATTTGGTTCGGACAGCCGGAGCGGACGCTCGCTACCGACGCACGTGTTTGTTTCTCGTGTACAACCACTAGTGTAAATAAAGCACTTTAACTGTCCCAGAGTATGGCGAAAACTAATTTAAAAGAACTTCCGATTCAGGATTGTTACCATAATACGTGGTTTGAGTGGCTGTTGTGTCTGCGGATTATAGATGTATTTTTGCAGATGTGGACTGTGGTGGAATCTCAATATGGCATAAGTGCTTATACTTAGCCCATAACATATAGAGTCCTATGTCCTCAGCAGGTAATTCATTTTCTAAATCGGTTCTCCGCAGAAAGAAATATTTTTTGAAGGTATTTAATTTTTCGTCAGAAAATAGTTTTACGATTTCAGCCTTCAGCATCCGTAGAAACTCCACATTTTGCGACGAAGCAGCTTGAGCTTCCATGATTTCTGCTGATTAATTTTTTGAGTTGAGCTTACTAAAATCAACATATTCCGGTCCAAATGGACATATGCTGCCAGCTCGAAAACCATTACTAATACAATCTTTAGTAATTTCATCTAAAGCGCTTTTCAGTATGGGTGCAAAAGAAGTTTTTGAAACCTGTTGACCCAGATTTTCAGTCTTCCACTTAATGACCTGCCTCTTCCAAAATACTTTTAATGGTCGGAAGACAGCAACATCCATTGGCTGCAGTATATGCGTACTATTGGGATATAAAGCAATTAATTCTATTCCATTTTTTGCACAGAAGTCTGAGAGATGTATCGTCAAATGTGATCCGTGGCCATCCAAAAAGAACAAGACTAATTCGATTTTTTTCTCGATCAACCATGGGTGGAATATATTTGTAAAATATTCATAAAAAGTCTCTCTACACATCCACCCTGATTCTGATCTCCCGATCCACCACATAGCAGGTACGCTATCAGATATAGGTTTTGGCACACGCTCATAAACAAACACTATCAAAATCTTTAACCAGCAAATTTTATAAAAAAATTCAAAAATTTAATATTTGACTAGCAGCATTTGCAGTTAGTAAAACAGTCAAGTTTTCTTTCTCATTACCAGATGTGGTATACACAGTCTAACCACCCCGTCTTACTAAGACACGACCAGATTTTGGTGAAAAGAAATGCACTTTCATCTGCATTAAATATCCTGCTAGGTTGTTTCAGCAAATGCTCAAGGTTTTGCTCCTGAAGGTAATTTTTGATCTCAGTAAACCAAGATTTGATTTGTTGTTCAGTGTTGTGATTGTGTGTTCAACAACAAAATTAGAATTTTATTTGAAATCCATTAATGAACAACCAATGTTGGACATCCATGTCCATGACTGGATTGCGTCCACGTAACAGTACCATAAATAGAATGTACCCAAAAGACGGTACAACAAACATAAAACGAAGGCAATTGCTATAAAAACATAGATACTCAATCATGGACATTTTGTCCATAACTAGTTCTAGTTGAAAATCGATATCCAGTTATGAACATTCACATTTAACAAAATATACAAGCACCTTTAAATAGTTTTAGGTTAATTTCGTACCTACAATATTTCTATGAAATAAACTATCCAATATAGTAATGAATTATTCTAAAGATTTTCCAGAAATATCTCAAAATATCTACTCACCTCACTAATGAATTCCGTTAGAAATAATCAAATTGGTAAATCACTAGAATAGAATAGAATAGAATAGAATATTTTTTATTCAATATACATTACATGTGTAATTCTTATTGAAAGTCATTTTTTACTTTACCACTGGTTCGAAAAAACCCTCGAAAAAACACTCTGCACAGTGCTATTTAATCTGTGACAATTTTGCAACGAAATGTCAGAATAAATCGAAATCGCGACAGTTGACAGCTTGACATAATTAGTTTATAGTTCAATGTTACCATTATGAAAATATGTTAAATTATTCTTATTTTTTTTTTCATTTTTCTAAGCGTGTGTCCATTACTGGGGTATAGTCCATTACTGGTGACATTACCTTAGATATTGATAATTGGAATAAAGTGGTGTTTCTGAATGAAACATGGCTGAATGCAAACCACACGGTATCTAAAACTTGTACTGATGATAAACCCGAATACTAAGGTACCTGAGGTCAAAGGTTAATAATTTGCCATGCTGGTACCTCGTCTGAATTTGTACCAAATTGTTTACTGGCATTCTAGTCTGTGAAGACGACGGAGTACCATGAAGAGATGAATTTTGAAAAATTCGAAGAATGATTTATAAAACTTTTAAATTATTTAGATGAACCCCATGTGATACTAATGGACAATGCACTCTATCATTCAGTTCAAAATTATAACTCTCTGACAGCGTATAACCGGAAGATTGAAATAATTTCGTGGTTGCAAATCAATGGAATACAAGCCGACGGCACTATCTTGAAAAAAGAACTTTTGCGTTTAGTGGGAATACACAAGCCCCAAACGCCAATATATGTTTTGTATAAGGTGGCAAAAGAAAAGGGACATATGGTTATCCGCCTGCTACCATATCATTGCCAGTATGACGCAATAGATTGATTTGGGTGCAAGTTAAAGGTATTTAATATACAAATGAAGTTGATGAATTAGTGCATCCGTAATAAAAAAAAATAACTCAAGAAGGTGGTCGACAAAACGCGAAGAATTATCACAGAAGATTGGCAACGTAATGTCCGCTTTGATTTTTTGTGTAATCTGGAATTAATAATTAATCTCGAAGATTGTTCCAGTGACGTAGAAGCCTCTCAGCAATACAACCTTCCTTGCCTACACTAGTAGAATACCCCAACAGTAGTATACATAGTAACGACAATTAGAGACTAGAATTAAAGACTGATGCCTCTTAGTTGCCTGTGCGATACTTTATACTGCTAAAACAAATGAGAGATTACCATTCTACGTTCATTTGTTCGTATTTCCTTTTATTTTTTACCCTCATTGCCAACACTAGATATTCCGCTTTTATCATTTTAAGGAAATTCCAAATATTAAATCGATATATCGATAAAGTATTCATATATATATATATATATATATATATATATATATATATATATATATATATATATATATAAATAAATAAATAAAAAATGTGCACCCGATACTTATTTTAAACAAGTATTTAAGCATTGGGACTCATTTTGGGCTAATAAAAAATATAGCAATAATAAATTTATTGACACAAAACTTACATCCTAAGTCACAATCATCATCATCAGAAACAGAGTCACTGGAACAATCTTCGAGATTAATTATTAATTCCAGATTACACAAAAAATCAAAGCGGACATTACGTTGCCAATCTTCTGTGATAATTCTTCGCGTTTTGTCGACCACCTTCTTGAGTTATTTTTTTTTATTACGGATGCACTAATTCATCAACTTCATTTGTATATTAAATACCTTTAACTTGCACCCAAATCAATCTATTGCGTCATACTGGCAATGATATGGTAGCAGGCGGATAACCATATGTCCCTTTTCTTTTGCCACCTTATACAAAACATATATTGGCGTTTGGGGCTTGTGTATTCCCACTAAACGCAAAAGTTATTTTTTCAACATAGTGCCGTCGGCTTGTATTCCATTGATTTGCAACCACGAAATTATTTCAATCTTCCGGTTATACGCTGTCAGAGAGTTATAATTTTGAACTGAATGATAGAGTGCATTGTCCATTAGTATCACATGGGGTTCATCTAAATAATTTAAAAGTTTTATAAATCATTCTTCGAATTTTTCAAAATTCATCTCTTCATGGTACTCCGTCGTCTTCACAGACTAGAATGCCAGTAAACAATTTGGTACAAATTCAGACGAGGTACCAGCATGGCAAATTATTAACCTTTGACCTCAGGTACCTTAGTATTCGGGTTTATCATCAGTACAAGTTTTAGATACCGTGTGGTTTGCATTCAGCCATGTTTCATTCAGAAACACCACTTTATTCCAATTATCAATATCTAAGGTAATGTCACCAGTAATGGACTATACCCCAGTAATGGACACACGCTTAGAAAAATGAAAAAAAAAATAAGAATAATTTAACATATTTTCATAATGGTAACATTGAACTATAAACTAATTATGTCAAGCTGTCAACTGTCGCGATTTCGATTTATTCTGACATTTCGTTGCAAAATTGTCACAGATTAAATAGCACTGTGCAGAGTGATTTACCAATTTGATTATTTCTAACGGAATTCATTAGTGAGGTGAGTAGATATTTTGAGATATTTCTGGAAAATCTTTAGAATAATTCATTACTATATTGGATAGTTTATTTCATAGAAATATTGTAGGTACGAAATTAACCTAAAACTATTTAAAGGTGCTTGTATATTTTGTTAAATGTGAATGTTCATAACTGGATATCGATTTTCAACTAGAACTAGTTATGGACAAAATGTCCATGATTGAGTATCTATGTTTTTATAGCAATTGCCTTCGTTTTATGTTTGTTGTACCGTCTTTTGGGTACATTCTATTTATGGTACTGTTACGTGGACGCAATCCAGTCATGGACATGGATGTCCAACATTGGTTGTTCATTAATGGATTTCAAATAAAATTCTAATTTTGTTGTTGAACACACAATCACAACACTGAACAACAAATCAAATCTTGGTTTACTGAGATCAAAAATTACCTTCAGGAGCAAAACCTTGAGCATTTGCTGAAACAACCTAGCAGGATATTTAATGCAGATGAAAGTGCATTTCTTTTCACCAAAATCTGGTCGTGTCTTAGTAAGACGGGGTGGTTAGACTGTGTATACCACATCTGGTAATGAGAAAGAAAACTTGACTGTTTTACTAACTGCAAATGCTGCTAGTCAAATATTAAATTTTTGAATTTTTTTATAAAATTTGCTGGTTAAAGATTTTGATAGTGTTTGTTTATGAGCGTGTGCCAAAACCTATATCTGATAGCGTACCTGCTATGTGGTGGATCGGGAGATCAGAATCAGGGTGGATGTGTAGAGAGACTTTTTATGAATATTTTACAAATATATTCCACCCATGGTTGATCGAGAAAAAAATCGAATTAGTCTTGTTCTTTTTGGATGGCCACGGATCACATTTGACGATACATCTCTCAGACTTCTGTGCAAAAAATGGAATAGAATTAATTGCTTTATATCCCAATAGTACGCATATACTGCAGCCAATGGATGTTGCTGTCTTCCGACCATTAAAAGTATTTTGGAAGAGGCAGGTCATTAAGTGGAAGACTGAAAATCTGGGTCAACAGGTTTCAAAAACTTCTTTTGCACCCATACTGAAAAGCGCTTTAGATGAAATTACTAAAGATTGTATTAGTAATGGTTTTCGAGCTGGCGGCATATGTCCATTTGGACCGGAATATGTTGATTTTAGTAAGCTCAACTCAAAAAATTAATCAGCAGAAATCATGGAAGCTCAAGCTGCTTCGTCGCAAAATGTGGAGTTTCTACGGATGCTGAAGGCTGAAATCGTAAAACTATTTTCTGACGAAAAATTAAATACCTTCAAAAAATATTTCTTTCTGCGGAGAACCGATTTAGAAAATGAATTACCTGCTGAGGACATAGGACTCTATATGTTATGGGCTAAGTATAAGCACTTATGCCATATTGAGATTCCACCACAGTCCACATCTGCAAAAATACATCTATAATCCGCAGACACAACAGCCACTCAAACCACGTATTATGGTAACAATCCTGAATCGGAAGTTCTTTTAAATTAGTTTTCGCCATACTCTGGGACAGTTAAAGTGCTACGTGTTGAAATACCGATAACTGCAATTGTCAGTCTCTTACAATGTATACTGTTCACTGAAACACACAATGCCCAACACTCTACGATCGATGTCGACTTGGAATTGCCTATAAATAGTGGGGAATTCATTGAGCTTCCGCTACAGACCCGATCAGAACAAATAGATCAAGAATTCGCAGAAACAACAGCTACTCAGACCACCTTTTCCCTACTAGCCCAGAATCGGAAATTCTATTAAATGAGATGCCGCCATTCTCTGGAGCACTTGAAGAGCTTTCTGTGGAAATGCCGATCGATGACAATTCTCCTATCACGATCTTTACTGTTAAATTACAAAATGCTACACACTCTACGACAAACGTCGACTCGGAATTGCATATAAATAGTGACCAATTCAATAAAACAATACCAGCTACATCTAAGGTAGAGTCAGAAAAAGATTATGATATTATTATGGAATCAGAACAACCTGAGTTGACCACAAATGTTGACTCGAATAAGGACTCTATACCAGGTGACTTATTAGTTGTTGAGCCCCCTTGTCCCCATCCTAGACCTATCACTCACTGTTCCGAACCAGAAATCCAACATTGTACACCCACAAAAAGTACATTAAGCGGTGTATTGGGTGTTGTAGTACCGTCCCCTTTAAAAAAAAAGTATTTTTTGGCCCGTAATTGAAAACAAGAAAAAGAAAGAAAAGTTACCATCGGCGATTACAAGTAAGGCGTGGAAGGTGTACCATGAAAAGAAAGACGTAGACTACAAGATGAAAAAGAAAGCAGAGCCAAGGTGAGAGCAGAAAAAAAAGTTTCAAAAGAAAAAATCTTGGAAGAAAATAAAAATAAGAATAGGAAAAATGAAAAAGGTACAGAAGTCTTCATCTTCAGACGACACCGACTTAGAAATTGATTACGCTGAAAGTGGTGACAACGATTGGAATGAAGATAGTGATTCAATTGTAGAGAATACGGAAGGCGAAAATAAAGTGGTGACTGGAAAACGAAGACTGCAACTTGCTTTTCATAAAAGGTAACAAAAAAAGAGTGAAAGACCTCTTTCGTACTCTGGATCGGATCTTGAAAATATGCTTTTAAGTTCACTGGCGTCTTCTAGCAGTAAAGTTTCTGTTAAAGATTTAAAAACAGGTTGTTATGTAATAGTTACATATGAAAGTGAATATTTTCCGCGTAAAATTGAAGACAAGAATACAGGGATGTACGAAATTAGTACAATGGTACTATCAACTGGGAACACTTTCAGATAGCCGGACAAAGCGGATAAAATCTGGTATAAAATGACATTATTGAAATAATTAGATCTCCTATAAAACAAAATAATAGAGGATTCTTTAAAGTTACAGAGATGAATAAATTTTTACCTGACATATTCATGACAAAGATTTGAAATATACACGAGAGACAAAGGTTTAATGATTATTAGGAGGTGCGTCTACTATTTATTATATGTCGCTTATTATGTGTAATTTAACTAACTTAAGTAAGCTATCTTTATATGTAATTTTATTGTTTTCGTCTTTTAAAGTTTTATATCTATGATTACTAAAATTATTGTTGTTGTTTGTTTAAACCACCACTGACTGATTTCGATGGTATGAAGATATATTGTAAGAGCACTTACTAATGTTTAGTAGTTCTAATTTGTGCATTTTATTTCTGCTTGTACCAATATCTTTCCTCAAAGTTTAATACTTACTAGTCTTATCATTTGTATTGAACAAGTCAAAGTAAGTAAGGCAAACATAGCCTAGTGATTTAAAGAAACAGCTTACCTTTATTATTGTTATTATTTGTTGTCTCTGTGTTCATTACTAGAAGTCCATTACTGGAGATTGTCCATTAATGGGTGTCCATAATTAAATTTTGCCTCCATTTTGCGTCCATCACTAGTGATTAGGAATGACTTTGATTTAACTTTTTTTTAAAACATATATAACCTGGTATTATATTTTTCTTTATTAAAAATATTTGCCAAGATACTATTCTTTTATCATATCGAAATATCTAATTTCATTAAAAGTGGTTGTCAGTGTTATATTATCTGAAAATGTTTTCTAAAACTGTCCATAACTGGTTCCATTACCTTATGTCTTTTCGTAAAAAATCAATGCGTGCAATGTCGTTACGTTCTATAATATTTTTCCTTTGTAACTCTTTTTAAAATAGAATCCAATTTTTTTTAATATTGTTGATAAAGATGGTAGGCTCCCACTGAACAAATTTGCATATTTCAGAGAAGCTGCTAATTTTGTTAATATTGACAGCTCTTTAAGTGTGTAGTATGTGTAGATGTGAAGTCTATGTCAGTTACAGGCCTACGCTTTTTTCTCTTTTTATTTGGAGTAGATAAATTATTCTCCTCTGTTGATGTACCTCCAAAATTTTCTTTGCTGATTCTAGTCACAGTAGCTCTTCTAATTCCAAGAACCTCAGCAACTCTGTAACACACTTGTGACACTGGCAACAGCGGTCCGCCATTTTGGTCCAAAATAGTCGCGCAAACGAATCACAAACTCGGGTGATTCGCTATTTAAAACAGTTTTTCTGGTTCTTTTTGGCATTGTAACAACAAAAAGGCAATAACGAAACAAAAAACAATAACAAAATAGGAACAACAAATACCTACTCAAAACAAAGAAATAAACGAAAATTGGGGAACACAAAGCGTGTACAAGGTGTCTGGCTTCGGCACTCGTAGTCTTTGGGCACTCGTAATGAATAGTGCTGACTAGTGACTAGGCATGGGTAAAAAATATCGATATATCGAAATATCGATATTTAAACAAAATATCGATATATATCGTCGATATTTTAATTCGCGATACATCGACATATCGATATTTATTTTAGAGTATCGAATTCGTATCAATTTCGATTAATATTTAAATGTGGTATCGTTTTTTTCGTCGTCCAACCGCCAGCAGAGAAAATTTTGGAACTTATCTTTACATCATTCAAATGATGACGATATATCGATATATCGATATTTATCACGCGATATATATCGATACTGTTTCAAAATATAGATTCGATATATATCGATATATTTTTTCCCTTTGCCCATCCCTACTAGTGACTAACCAAAGAGTATATAGTAACTGTGACTGACTCCCAAACAAACAAAATGGCGGCTCGATGTGCTCAGTATTAGCAATATTAATAAAAAAGAACCCATGATTATTATTTATTTGAAAGGAAAAATTTTTTCTGAAACAATAATTAAAATAAATTTATTTTAATTTAATAAATTCACATTTTTGTTGATTTATCCCATCTCTAACATTTTTGCAACTTGGGGTAACCTTGTAAGGTGGTAGTAAATTAA
Source organism: Parnassius mnemosyne (assembly GCA_963668995.1). Taxonomy (NCBI): domain Eukaryota; kingdom Metazoa; phylum Arthropoda; class Insecta; order Lepidoptera; family Papilionidae; genus Parnassius; species Parnassius mnemosyne. The sequence goes on along the minus strand of CAVLGL010000079.1, from coordinate 44,676,356 downwards.
TAGGCTTATTTTTTGTGTTAATTAATTAATACTGACTGGTTTAATTTTAAAGTCGAATTTATGTGTTATGCACGTTTTTAAGTGAAGAACTGTCATCAAAAATATTGTTCCCTCGCCAGAAATTAATGATTTTTTGTTTTCCAATATTAATCAATCACTCCTTACGTTGGACGCTACTATAAAGTTATGCTGTCACTTTTCAATATAGCTGTCATTCTAATCAAGCTATAATATTTAAAGAACTTAGAGTATCCGGGGTTTCTCAAAGTTGACATATACGTAAGACAAAGTGGCAGGATTACATTTCTCGGTCTTTTGTACAATTTGTCGAAGGGTATGTATGTGGACAATGATATTTGCTAAAATTTTTAGGAAAGAGATGATTAGTAATGATTGCCCAAAAACACGGTGGTACGACTTTCCATTGACGTCCGTGGAGTTAGGGCTTGATATTTTTTTCCAGAAAGGTTACGGTCGCTGCCGGGAACAAAGTCAATGGTGCCCTGACTGCGTTAGTCAAAAGGCAAGACGTAGTGAAGAGTGCACGCCTTGCAATACATAACGCAGTGTTGGTACCGACTTTGTTATATGGCAGCGAAACCTGGGTATGCCAGAAGAAGCATAAAATCAAGTAGAATGTAGTGGAGATGCGATCTCTTCGTAAAATGTGCGGCGTTACCATGGCCGACCGAAAGTGAAACGAAGAGATTCGCAATATGGCAGGTTTGAAAGATGACCTTATCACAAAAATTGATAAGGGCGTGCTTCGATGATTTGGGCACGTTGAGCGAATGAGTGAAGACCGAATGGTGAAGAAAATATATAGCGTGAAAGTTAATATTAAAAGGTGTCGAGGTAGACCGAGACTAACTTTCGAAGACCATGTGAGCAAATTGCTCCAAGAGGGGAGGGTCAAGAGTACTCGGATACCTAGACGTGCATGTATGAAGAAGATAATGAATCTGAAAGAAGCGAAAGAGGTATGTAAGGATCGTGACACTTGGCCATCTGTTCTCTCTGGCTACCACGTCAGGGATTGTGCGTGAAGATAAGTAAGTAAGTAAGTAAGATTTTTTGTGAATCGATACATCAGCTTACGATTCGAATCGATTTAAAAATAGACCTTTTACGGAAAGAATCGACATCCCTACTGACGATGACAATGACAATACAAAATAGCGTCAGTTTTACAGTAGGAATTGACATAAATATTGCAAAAATAATTGATTTTCAATATTTTTTTTCTCAAAAAGTATGCGTTTCTGCATGTTGCCTGTGTGTTTGTAATAATGTATCCTTTCTGTAAAAAAATATTAACCTCCAACTCGACGGACGTCAATGGAAAGCTAAGCCAAACAGTCCACCTGATGGTAAGTGGATGCTGTGGCCCATAGACAACTACATCTATCCTCGATTAAGAATAAAAATGCAGTTGCGTTGCCACTCCCGAGGACTAAGATGGAATTCCTCGTTTCCAGTAAAAAGGGTCTCCGTTTCTCTACATTCACCATACGAAACACAGCAAAATTGAGCGGTATTCTGTAGGAGCGTGGTCCTACCAGATTACTACATTCTTACTACAACCATAATATAGCTGCAATATGGCTCTACCACGTATAAAACCTTTCTCCTTTCGCCTTCAAGACATGATCACTGCACTTATGATCCACGCTGTCGGAGTAGTGCCACAATGGTGAATGGAATTGAAGAGCTTTTTCACCCGCTTGCATGCTCCACTGTAACTCCATCCTCACCTGGGGTCTTATCGTTTTTAAGGTGCTGGAGAGTTATTCTAATAAAGAGAAACAGAAACAGAAACTTTTTTATTCAATATAGATTACAAATAATACTTATCGAAAGTCACTTTTTTGTTTAATTACCACTGGTTCAAAAAATACCTCTGTCCTGGGAAGAACCAGCAAGAAACCCAGCGGGACTTTTTTTTTCTAAATAACAGTTTACAATCATGTAATCACAATTAACCACACAAAACAAATTAGAAATAGCTTGATAGCAATCACCTCATTCCGAGGGTTTATTATCATCCATAAATTCCTTAATATTATAATAACCCTTTTTATACAAACTTAGTTTAATAAAGTTTTTGAAATTTGAGCAGGTTAAATTTGGTACATTTTCTGGAATTTTGTTGTAAAAGCGTATACATCGCCCCATGAATGAATTACTGACTCGATGGAGTCGAGTAACTGGTACTACTAGCTCGTGTCTGTTCCTAGTATATACAAAATGAATATCACTTATTTTGTAAAACTACTTTTATTTTTATGTAAGTACATTACATTTTCATAAATGTATTGAGAGGCCAAAGTTAATAATATACTCATTTTCTTAAATTTTTGTCGGAGCGACTCTTTAGGTTTTAAATCATAAATTGCTCTTATGGCCAAATCTCGCTCAGATTGACGTCTGAGATATTTTTATATATACATATATACGAATTTATATAGTATAGTGTCGGATGAGACTTGCTCTTGGATCGTCATTCACACTTGCGTGTGGTACCAGTAGTACAGATGTCTATAGAACCTCTCAAACTCACTCAAAATCGCAACTTTAGCTCTGTCCGGTAGACAGATCTCTGGCAAAGACTTTAGAGCCTTGGTTCAGCCCGCTCTTCAGGTAATCACTTCTTCAATACAAGCTGTATTGAAGTTGTATAAGTCTCGGCGCATCGGTATATTTGGAGATCTATCTGTTCAGTTGCGTGTATCCTGTCATTACTGCTGAAGACTGCAGCTTCATTTCCCGTCTAACACCTATGAGACTATAAGTATGGCCGGAGATTTTGCTTTCTTATTCGATGGATCTTGCAGAAATTAGCTTCGAACGAACGGACCTTGTCATTTATCGTCCAACATAATCGACTTTTAATAAGGCGGCATTTGACCGGCATTGCACCCTATAGCGGACAATACTAATTAGTAGGTGGGTAACCAGTCAAGAACGTCAGGAACTTAAATCGTGTATAATGTTAACTTCGGCGCAATCAGATTCTGAACCTGGATCTGATACGTTAGTGCTTGTCATGCTCGCAGAACGTGCCGCTTCGCTCTATGTACGAGTACATCTTCGCTCGAACAGTGTGTGTTGTGGGTATCTAGTTTCTACACGTACCTGATACATGTCTTAGTTTTCTGCCTAAAGTTTCAAATTGCTCGCAATATAATTGATCGCGCTAATGGGAATTTTTAGTCTTAATATATTTTTAATTAATTTAAGTAATTCCGTTTAGCATCCGATCCAGCGCCGGATTTAACATTTTGGTAGCTTTGGGTTTTTTTAGCAAATGGTACCCAAGGTTTTTTTTAGTATTTATAGCATTTGTAATAGCGAGAGATTCATTTCGATTTTGATTGACGAATAACATGCATTTTTTCCATAATAAAACATAATTTTTTACCAAAAGTAAGTAATGCTTCATTATTTAATTTGTTTGTATGTTTTAAAGATGACTTTTTTAATTTCATTTTGATTTAAGCACAGGAGTACTGTTTGATGGTCAGTTAATGTAGAAGTAATCACCAATGTAAGTGCTGCTTTTTTTGTTATCGTCATACGATGCCCTCCCTACGGGGACGCCCCAGGCGTAGTAGGCCTAGTATTATTTTATTATAAATCAAATACTGATCCGATCCTTACTTTCTATTATTTTCTACCTTACTTTCTATACAATCAATTATATTTCACATTTTCAGATAGGCACTTTCGGAGATAAGGAGTTTCTAAGAAAAACGTGTAGAGTGAGTGTAATTACGTGGTAGAGCCATGCTGCAGCTATATTAGTAGTATAGTTGTAGCACGAATGGGTCGGCTCGACCGGGGAAGGCCCACGCTCTCACAGAACACCAGCGTAAAATAGCAGCTTAACGCTGCTGTGTTTCGTATGGTGAGTGTAGAGAACCGGAGACCCTTTTTACTGGAAAGGAGGCATTCCATATTAGTTCTCACTGGTGACAATGCATTTGCATTGTCATTCGTAATCGATGGACAGATGTAGATGTCTATGGGCCACAGAAATCACTTACTATCAGGTGGACTGTGTGCTCGTTTGTCACCCTTATCGCATAAAAAACGTCTCTGAGGGATAAACAGAAAGACATCGAGTTAATTCCTTACGTGATGTGTTTAACTAATATTGCCACGGAACATTAAAAAAAATACTTTTATTTTCGGGATTACATACTTTGACGTGATAGAGCCAAGCTGCAGCTACATTATGCTTGTAGTACGAAGGGGTTGGCTGGACCGGGGAAGGACCACGCTCTCATAGAATACCAGCTTAAAATAACAGCCTAATAATGCTGTGTTTCGTATAGTGAGTATAGAGAACCGGAGACCGTTTTTACTTGAAACGAGGCATTCCATCTTATTCCTCAGGGGTAACAACGCATCTGCATTTTAATTCTTAATTGAAGATAAACGTAGAAGTCTATGAGCCACAGCATCCTCTTACAATCAGGTGGACTGTGTGTTCGTTTTTCATCTTTATTCTATAAAAATATATATTGCATGCATGTATTTTCATATTCACTCAATGTAATGGCTTGTATTGCATATATGGAAAAAGAAATATCCTGCAGTTAAAAAAATAGGGACGGTTAAAATAGACACGGTTTCTCAGATCTGTTTGGACATGGAAAATTATAATATTAATATATAATATATAATTATATACATAAAAATTAAAGGAATATACAGTTTGTCGGAAATATATGTCGAATGTGGATCTTTCAAGTGACGTCGACGGGTAAAACGTAGTGATTTTATTCCTTTGGCTCTAGGGTATAAAGAAACACGTTTGTTTGTGTTTATATGACAAGGACAAGAACATTATGATTATGAAACTGTATATTTATTTCAGGGGCTCTATCATTTGCTATTGTTGTCGTCATGCATGACGTAGATAGAGAGGGAAGTCGTGCCAGCGAAATCTCAAGCTCCAAATACCAATCACCTTCACCCAATCAGTCCCACAGAGTACTTTATATCAGTCCAGTCATCAGTCCGACCAAGCGAAGCGCGGTGGAAGTACGTGTCGACGCAACTTGCCGCGTTCGCTTCTTTGTTTATTTTTGTTTGTGATGTGAATCATTTTTATAATGTTGCTAGGCGAAACTAGCTTTTATACCAATAAAAGTGTAGTGTGCAGATAGCGAAGCAACGAAATGGAGTGGTTGAAGAGATGCTTTAGTCAAGAAGGGCGCGAGGACACGGCTGGCCGGGAGTTACAAGATGCGGACGCCCTCGAGACGCCGCTGGAGCGACGACAGCGCTGGCGCAGCGTCTACGTGATCTACTTCACCATGTTTCAGATGTCCCTGGGCTTCAGTATCGTGCTCACTGGCGTTTGGCCGTACCTCGACAAGGTAGCCTTTAAATTTCCCTTACATTTTCTACACGGACAATACATAGTAACAATTATTGATAAATGAGTATGAGATAAGAATAAGGAAGTATTTTTTTATACGTGCAAGTATAAGATAATATATATTCTTGTTCGATTGAGCTACGTATTTAATTATAGTACGTTACAATTCAAGCAGTTAGCTAAGAGCATTTAGAAAGTTATTTGTTTTTAAGATATCTTTTAAGGAATCAATGACTATGTTTCCCTATTGCATTGGTCCTTAGTGTCAAAGATAACACAATTTACTGAGTGGTAGGACTCTTGTCTGGCTAGCAGTCCGTCTAGACAGGTATTCTACCTTCTCACTTATTTTTGCCGTGTTTCGGTCTAAAGGATATAAGAGCCAGCATAATTTGAGGCTGTGAGGCATACCATCTTAGTCCTTACAGTTGACAACCCATCCAGAAGAAGCAGAAGGCTACTTCTTTGGTTGAAGTTGCTTGCAGGTGTCCAAGGGCTGCAGTAGGTACTTACCAATAGGCAGGCTGTAAGTTCGTATGTCACTTCAGTTTTATTAAAAAAAAAATTAAAGTACCTACTGAAATATTAATATTAAATGGAGCAAAGTAACAACACAATAAAATTCATTGTTCATAAATAATTTAAGTAACAAAGTAAACGGTTGATTTGCATAAGCTAGAACGCGGTAAATAGTTCATGAAGCATGGCAAGCGAACAAAGCCATGTCTTATTTACAAATAATTTAATCGAATTCCTTCGCCTTTCTATTTGCGGTCTTTTATCTGGCATTCATTCCGGATTTGGCATAATGGAGATGTTTTGCTGTATACAATACAATGATGTGATATCTCTACTATCACTAACGAAAACATTGTTTCTGTTCTGGCCCGTGCTTCCATCTGCGACTTTAAAAATTATTATTTTGGTTTTCTTATCATAACTTGATCAACACTTTCAATTCTATACACGCTCAATATTATCCTCCGTGACTAATAACCAAACAAGCGGTATAACTACTGTTATACCCCTTGTTTGGTTATTACGGCCTTGAAATTTGATTTATAGCAACGTAGAGCTCAATAATCGACAGATACATTAAGAAGAAGGCAGGTTGTCTTTATGTTTGTATAATAGGTACCTAATCTACACATACAATACGTCCTTAACAGCATATTTAGTTATAATAAAATTTAAATATGTTTCACATTTTGTATGTGTACCACAACTAAGCAATAGCTTGAGTTAGGAAACATCAATTAAAATGATTGACATGTTAGATTCTAAATTCACTGATGTGTGACTAAAGGAGTCACTCAGGGATTTTATTGGGTCCCCTTATTTTAATTGTATACGTGTTCGTAGTTTGAGGTAGCAATCTCTTGCGATAAAAATGAATTTAAAAAAAGGAATTTTAACTGTAACACTACAAATGATTAAAGAAAGTTTAATATTTCTTTAAGAATGAATTAGCATGTAACCGCGTTTCTCTTTGGTGTCGTTAAATGATATGGCACGAAATACTAATATTGAAAAACAAAAACTACACTAACTATTACACGATTAACTACAACATTATCCGTAGTAGTTTTAAGTGTTGGTAATCTTTATTGTAAATCCTACGTTTGTGTAGGTAAACCATTTCAAAATTTGAAGGAAGGTCTAAGCAATTTTAATTTAGTACCCAAAATAAATAAATAAATATTGCTCGTAAAATATAGTTAAGTAAAAGTAGTAAACGCTGTAGTAATCCTGCGGCAGCGCATGTAGAGTCGACTTTTAAACTTGGAATCACATAATTCATAACCTTAAAATTATTTTACAAATAATAGTATCTTGGTAAGCGGCTTATCTATATCGAGGGACCATATGATATTCTTTCTCTTTTTTCTTTCATTCGTTCACAATTTGCTCTAGTCATACGTTTTCTAATAACGGTCCTATTACATTTAAGCGAATGCTAAAGCTAACGAGCAAGCAAATGGAGTTTATAACGTAATTAGACCGTTTTGTCTAGAGCAATTTTATCGCATTTTGTAACAACAGACATACCTCAAAACCTTAAAACGAAATTGTACAACCAGTGCGTGTTGCCAGTGATGACTTACGGAACTGAGACGTGGTCCTTCACTGCTGGCCGAATGAGAAAGTTCAAGGTCGCTCAGCGAGCTATGGAGAGGGCTATGCTCGGAGTTTCTCTGTGTGATAAACTTAGGAATGAGGATATCCGCAGTAGAACCAGAGTAACCGACATAGCCCAACGGATTAGTAAGCTGAAGTGGCAGTGGGCCGGCCATATAGCTCGAAGAACCGACAACCGATGGGGAAGAAAGGTTCTCGAGTGGCGGCCTCGTACTGGTAGACGAAGTGTAGGGCGTCCCCCCACGAGATGGAGTGACGACCTGGTAAGACATGCAGGAAGTCGATGGATGCAGGTGGCTAAGGACCGTGCTTTGTGGCATTCTTTGGGGGAGGCCTATGTTCAGCAGTGGACTTGTGAAGGGCTGTAATGATGATGATGATGTAACAATGTTTCAAATACATTTATATCACTGACTCTTATTGAATTTTACACAGAAATTTTGTCTCCATGTCAATTTAAAATTATGTAACACCGAGCTCTAACTTCTCAAACCTGATGCTAACTAATGTGGTACACCTATATAATTTGCATTGAAGATCTGCCGGTTTTGTTCTGTCATATATACGAGTACTTTTATTATATAACATAACATAACGTACATGTAATATAGAATAATATGTAATGAGAAAACAAATAACTTAATACGTCTTGTATTAAGTTATTTGTGTTCTCATTATTCTGAAATTATCTAAAACAAAATTGTTACTAGCTAATATTTTGACCTGTGTAATGTGATTGTATGTATTTACGTTTTGTCAATTTAAGAACAAAAATATAGGCGTGGGTGTAATTTAGTGTGTCGTTACTATCAACTTAAAAAAAATTCACTCAGAGCCTAGTCCGTACGGGCGATTTATAACCTAAATTGTAAAGAGTCCCTCAGAGAAAAATTTAAAGAAATAAACATATCAACTTTGGCATCGCAATATATTTATGGAGGTAATGTATGTACATAAAAACATAAATAGCTTAGATAAGGATAAAGACTAGGTACTTTAAACACTAGGAACAAACATAAGCTTGTAATGGCAGTTACTAGACTCAGTAATTCATTTATGGAGCAATGTATAGGTACTCTTTTACAACAAAATCCCAGAACATCTTCAAAGTTTGTCAATAAACAAGTTTAAAAGTTTTATTAAAGAAAACTTGTACGAAAAGGGTTATTATAATATTAAGGAATACATGAATGAAAATAACCCCTGGGAATGAGGTGATCGCCACCATGCTGGTTCTATGAAAATTCATTTAAAAATTGTATAAATAACTTTATTGTTAAGTGAAATATATTTAAAAAAAGTCCCGCTGGGTTTCTTGCTGGTTCTTCTCAGGACAGAGGTATTTTCTGCCGACTTCCAAAAAGGAGCCGGTACTCAATTCGACTGTATGTTTTTTTTTTTCGTTTTTTTTTATGTGTGTTACCTCAGAACTTTTTTCTGGGTGAACCGATTTCAATGATTCTTTTTTTATTTGAAAGCTGGTACTTCTCGTGTGGTCCCATATGAATTTGATCAAGGTCAGACCAATAGTTTTTAAGTTATTCTTAAATAACTTATATTGAAGTCGGCTGTACAAAATTTTTAATTTTAAATTATTCGAACCAGTGGTAAATAAAAAATGACTTTCAATAAGTATTATGTAATAATCAATATTGAATAAAAAATCATTCTATTCTATTCTATATATATAATTTTTATAGATATAATTTTTAATGATATATTTATTTGCTATTCATTATGCAATTAAACACCGAATGAAATTAGTTTAGAGTTCATTGATTAGTATGAATTTGTAAACATATTCACACATAATATACATGCACGCGAATACAAAAATATAAAAAGTAATTTGGAGATACTAAATTATTATCACGTCCGCCCGATAGCGTAATAAAAAGCTGCGATTGCAAACTCGCCTGCAACTGTGCCAAAGATCCCCTTACGAGACAATCTAAAGAGAAGGACAATATTCATCAATAGCCTTTGGATAGGTTATAATGATGATGATGATACCAACGTGAGCTATATACACATTCACAAATCCGTGAAAATATTCCAAATTTGACAGCACATAGATTTCTGATTGTTCGTTCCGATAACTAACTAGATGCAGTTAACAGCAGTTATTGGCAACGAGGGACCGGTTTTATAACGATCTACAAGTCATCTAATGTATTTAACTAATCATACTACTATTTTTTTTTAATTGCATTAGTGGCTGAAGTGGAAATGGGCTGGCTATATAGCTCGAAGTACTGAAAACCGATGGCGACGAAAGGTTCTCGAGTGGCAGCACTCGTACCGCTAGACGAAGTGTAGGGCGGCCACCCACTAGATGGACTATTAAGACATTTTTTACGTGGTAGAGCCATGCTGCAGCTATATTAGTAGTATAGTTGTGGCACGAATGGGTCGGCTCGACCGGGGAAGGACCGCGCTCTCACAGCAAACCAGCGTAAAATAGCAGCTTAACGCTGCTGTGTTTCGTATAGTGAGTGTAGAGAACCGGAGACCCTTTTTACTGGCAAAGAGGCATTCCATCTTAGTCCTTACGGGTGACTACGCATCTGCATCTTTATTGAGGATAGATGTAGATGTCTATGGGTCACAGTAACCACTTACCATCAGGTGGACTGTGTGCTCGTTTGTCACCCAATCCTATAAAAAAAATGTAGGAAGTGGGTAGATGCAGGTGGCTCAGGACTGTGCTTTGAGGCCTTCCTTGGGGGAGGCCTATGTTCAGCGGAGGACTTGTGAAGGGCTGTAATGATCATGATGATGATTTTTTGAAAGGCGCCCGGGGCATGTGCCTTAACAAAATGCTGCAGTTATATTACTGGTGTAGTTGTAGCACAAATGGGTCGGCTCAACCGGGGAAGGACCACGCTATCACAGAATACCAGCGTAAAATAGCAGCTAAATGCTGCTGAGTTTTTTATGGTGAGTGTAGAGAATCGGAGACCCTTTTTACTGGAAACTAAGCACTATACCTTAGTCCTCGGTGGGAAGAACGCATCTGCATAAAAATGTAGATATGTATGGGCCATAACATGCACTTACCATCAGGTGCGATGCGTGCTTGTTTACCGAAGGACTGAATGTAAGACAACTATAACAACCTCATTGATAGATGGACTGTGTCAGGGGCGACATGCGTAAGAAAGGAGTAAGTGGGATGACGATTAATAAAAAGAAAGAAAGAGGAAGTCATGCTGTGCAGCCGCAAGTAACACAACAGGAAGAAGGGAAGTATAGCGCAGTGAGTACGTGTTAAAATAAGTTTTTTTTTTTTTTTTATTTATTTACCATATTACAAAGCATTACAAAAAACTATACTAAAAAGTCGCATACAGAAAACCACTAAGGTTTGTGATGACGCGACCAGAGTAGACGTTACATTAAGTATAATTAATATAGTTTGTAAAAAGGAAACATTACAGCCTAATTAGGACCTGAGCAAACGCATATACGCTGTTTCAAGTAGTAATTTTTTTTATAAATTACATAAAAAGTACATTTTAAGTTTTTTTTTAATGTTTTTGATATTTAAGTTATCGCGGAAATCTGGGGGTAGCTTGTTTATAAGTCGTGGAACAATGTAACTTGCTGTTCGTTCCCCGTACATATTGTTTGCCTGGCTCGTCTGCAGCTTGCGGCTGCTTACGGCGCGCGTACACACGGGGTGCTTCATTTCTAATTTTAACTTTTCATTAAAAAAGTGTTTTTTTAAAAGTAAATATTTGACTTGTGTATGAACTGGTAGTATATTGCAGTGCTTAAAGAGCATACTATCGTCATCATGAAATTGACGTCGAATCTTGTCTGTTACAATGTTTTTAAGGATTCTTATCTGGAGGTTATATATTTTGTTTAAATAAGTATTAAATGTACGACCATAGCTACCTAGACCATACTGTATATAAGATTCTGCCAGAGAGTTATATAACATCATCTTAACTGGGAACGGAATTCTGTTCTTCAGTATTATAATATTAGCTAAGAATTGTCTTAACTTGTTACAAACACACTCGATGTGGTTATGCCAAGCAAACTTACTATCGATCTGCATTCCTAGATATGTATGGGTATTGACGAGATCTATAGAGGGGCAACTGCAAGTGCTTTTACAAGACGAGTGAAGGCAATTATGATCGTGAGCAACAATGTTCTTGGATAAAGTACACTTGATATAAGGAGACTTTATGTGTAACAGCTTGGTTTTAGAGGAGTTCAGAACCAATCCGGCGTCATGACACCATTTTGCAAGCATATTAAAGTCAGACTGTAACAGGTCACATGCTATATCAGGGTCTTTATCGGCGACTAGCAAACATGTGTCATCAGCAAACTGGTAGCATGAACAGTGATTTATGTAAAAATGCATGTCGTTTACATATGATAGAAAATGGAGGGGGCCAAGCACAGATCCCTGTGCTGTGCCTTCAGTTACAGTCACTGGGTCGCTGTGTGTGTCATTTATTCTCACAGAGAATTTCCTATTTTTGAGATAATTTGTACACCATTTCAGAAGAGGTCCCCGTATTCCACAATCGTCCAACTTAGTGATGATTTTTTTATGATCAAGAGTGTCGAATGCCCGTGAAAAGTCAATAAATAGGACGAGTACATGGTTTTTGTTATTTAGATACTCGTTAATTTCATCTGTTAACTTCATCAAAAGATCATTTGAACTCTTCCCAGCTTGAAAACCAAACTGATTTTCATATATTACATCGTGCGTATTGTAGAATTTATAAATTTGTTCACACACATACTTTTCTACAATTTTGTTAATTGAAGATAATAAGGTGATTGGTCGATAGTTCAGGAAATCATCCCGTCTTCCTTTCTTGTATATTGGTCTAACACATCCTATCTTTAGTTCGTCGGGATAAATGCCAGTTTCAACACTTGTATTAATTAGGTTGGCAATGGCCGAGGCCCCTTCTGTGTCCATACATTTTATATCAGAAACCCCAATATTATCAGAGCCTGGTGCCTTTTTAGAGCTAAGTTTTTTGATTATTTTATTAACCTTGTCACGGGTTGCTTTTTGAAAATATATACTAGAATTATTTGGTCGAGAATACATACTGGGACTTAACAAATTCGAGTTACAGGTTTGAATTATGTTTTTTACAGCGTTATCAAATCCCATTGCAAAGTTATTTGCGATATCTTTGATAGTTTGCCCTTCAAAGGCTTTTAAAACTGCCGCATCCACTGATGATGTTACACGCCCTAGCATTTTGTTGATTATTTGATAAACTTTTCTTGTATTTTTGAAATTCTGTTGAATGTTTTGAATATAGTATCTATTTCGTTTATTCTCTAATACTTTATGAACTTTATTTCTTATTAAGTAAATATAAAGTATAAAGTATTACAGACAACGACACAAAATACTGTCTAACATAAAAATAAACATTATTTACGCGTCACGTAACACGTAGCTTGTGAGACAACGTCTATATTACGTTAGGTTGGGACAAAATAGTATGTGGACAGTTTGGAAATGAAGAAATAAACTATTAATATACATAATCTATACATATAAATACAATTGAAGTATCTGTCTGTAATATGGAAATATTTGCCTTTTCTTGACCTCTGACGGTTATTTGCATGCCATTTAAGATATAAATAACCATTTTAGAATTTTTTGTCTGTCTGTCTGTCCGGGCTAACCTTCAGAATGTCTGACCTTGTATTGAAACTTGACGAACAGATAGAGAGCAATGCCAGGAGTGATTTAGGCTACATTTCATCTAAAAAAAAAACTTGGATATTTTTTTGTCTAATTGAAAAAATTCAAAAAACCTAAACGAAGCCGGGGCGGGTAGCTAGTATACAATATAATTATGTTCCCTCCAAATGTGTATATAGTAATAAGAATATAGTCAATGGCGCGTCGCAGTAGGTACATCCACTTCTGTAGTATTCATTCAAATCCCAAAATAGTTCTCGTACATTTTGCTGGTGTAGCATGGAATGCCCAAAAATGCCGCCGTCCGTCGACGTCACAGATAAACATTTCCTTACATGAATTTGAGAATAAACGTATAGTTCTAGTCTTTGTATCAGGTACCTACAACAGACGAGCACTAAGTGATTAATATTATAATTAATTGGTGGTTTTCCACCCCCGTGTCTTGGAAAGCACATAAAGCTATTGGTCTTGTGCTTGGTCTCTCTCCGGTCGTGTTGGATCGTCGTCATATCGGACTATGAGAGTGAGGGAATAGAGCTAGCACCTGCGAGACTGGCTGTTACCTAAATTCGATCTGCAGGACATTATATTAGTGGGAATAAAAAAAAATAAACACAAAGAACAGACATTATTCGACCAGTTTATTTTTAATTTGTATACAATGATCACAGAGTTTACCTGACGAAGTATGTACTGCTTCCCATAGTCACCTATATTTGATCCGCGATAAAACAACAAAATGCAGATGCGTTATCACTTATCACCCTTATGGAGTTATAAGTGAGGAATGAGGGATGAGTGAATGTGAAATGGCACGCTTTGCTACAAATAAAACTGGCCTCTGGTTCTCGTTGCTAAGCTGCTTTATGACACTGGAGATCCACTGACAGTGTTGTACTGCTCCGCTGGTGCCGACCCATTCGTACTGTGGCCATAATACATCTGCAGTTTGACTCTACCATGTAAAAAAACTTACGCATAAGCTTACTTGTACGAAAAAAAACATACAGTCGAATGGAGGAAAACCTCTTTTCTTGAAGTTAGCCAACCAGATCACATTTTTACACTTAGTCCTCAGAGGGCGGTGACGCCGCATGTACAATTTCGTTCTTAATCGTGGATAGATGGTATCTAGGGGCCACAGAATCCACTTGCCATTAGGTGGACTGTGTGCCCGTTTGTCATCCTTATTCTATAAAAAAAAAATGCAACGCGCAAACAATAAAGATCAACGGTTCCGTTAGCGACAGTAAACCGGACAAGGCTATCATAATACACGACTTTGTGATTACATGCTAAAGCATCTGACACTAAAGTGTCTGTTATTTTTTGTGTGGTGTGCGAGTTTATTTTCTTTCGTATAATTCTTTCAATCTTGATATTTGCAAGTCAATTTGCTTTTTGGACTTAAAACAGTGAAAGTAACAAATGTTTTCGCGATATTTTCACAAGTAATGCTACTTATACTAAACGTTAACAAATAAAGAAACCACAAATAAAGAAACTATTTGTATTTTTATACCATAACATTTTAAATTAAAAATGTAAAAATATCAAGTTAGCATTTCAAAGTTACTCACGAGGAACAATGCGATAGGCCTATGTACAGTAGGACGTTTACTAGGAAGCGGGACAAAGGGCGCGGTCATAGTTCACTGGGCCTGCGCCACTTCGCAATGTTTATAATATTTGTTATGGACCAAGTGATTAATCAGGACACTATTTATAATGCCCGGGCAATATGAATAATCAATCAATCAATCAATGAATCAACAAGTCAAATCGGGCTACGTAATTAATACTGATGTAAACTTTATTATATCTACGTACGGTATCTATAAAGTTTTCTCATCTGGTTGGGCAGTATAAATATATAATTGTAAATGAAAATGGTAAACATACATAAATATCAATAAAATAAAATAAATACATAAAAGATACATAAAAGATACATAAATATATAAAAACCCAATCAGATGGAAGCTCTCGGCAGGGGAGACCAGACGGCCGAGGGTTAGGGGGAAAGGGAAAGAAACCGGCGGACGATGCGGGTGGTATCGAGGAGCACCGCTTTCTGCATTTGAGCCTGGAGCGGTCCGCCACGGAGTCCCAGTCGCCTCAGATGACCCGAGAGGCTGACTGGGATTAACCCGTTCGCAGAAACGACCACAGGAATAATTTCGGTCAGCAGACCACCCCACATGTCGGTCACCTCGTGAGCCAGGTCCAGATATTTTGTCAGCTTATCTGTTTCGGCTTTCACGAGGTTCTCGTCATAAGGAATGGTAATGTCGACCAAAAAGATCCTTGACTGTGCCCGGTCCATCAGCACAATATCAGGCTTATTCGCAAGAATAGTCCTGTCTGTGATGATGGCCCGGTCCCAGTAGAGCCTGACGCGGTCATTTTCGAGCACGGCTTCCGACAAGTAATTATAATATGGCAGTTTCCGATCCACGAGACCGCATTTCAGAACGAGCTCCTGGTGTAGAATCATGGCTACTAGATTGTGTCTGTGCAAATACTTAGAGTTAGAAAGCGCCGAACAACCGGAGATGACATGCCTAAGTGACTCACCGGGATGGCGACAAGCTTGACAGGCGTCGACGGCGCCATCTTTTAGGATGTATCTCCGATAATTGTTGGTCTTAATAACCTGATCCTGTATCGCACAGACAAAACCCTCGGTTTCCCCAAAGAGGTCACGGAAACGTAGCCAGTGGAGGGAGGCGACTGTGTCTACGAAAGGCTCGTGTAGAGCCTTGTAGAACCTCCCGTGGAGCTCCTTCTCCTTCCATACGGTCTCCCGGTCGGAAATGCTCTGTACTGCCGGGTCCTGCCATTGCTCGTTGGCTAAGGACAGAGGGGTAAGTCCTTTATCACAAGAAATAACGTCCCTATAGTATGGATCATCCGCTCTCGTCAGAAAGTAATTACGGAGGCTGCACACTTCGCGATTATGCATGGTAAGCGCGCTTAAAAAGCCGCGCCCACCATGCTTCCGCGGCAAGTACAGCCTCCATTATTACTATTATTATTATACTTATTTTTGCAACTACCCTGTTTCTGGTAATTATTACTAATTATATTATTATTATGCACTTAATCAGATAATAAGTTTTAGCGACCTATTATAATACTAACTCTTTAAGTTTAGTAAATCTTTTGAGAAAATAAATCTCTTAAACTATATCAATTATCACATTAAAGTTAAAGTTACAGTCTATATACGTCCCACTGCTGAACACAGGCCTACTCTCATTTTTGAGAGGGTTTTAGAGCAAGGAAGTGTCCCCGGCGCTGTCCCAATGCGTGTTGGCGAACTTCACATCATGTTGTCTTCGAAATATTTTTTTTCTTATTTCTCAGACATGCAGACTGCCTCACGATGTTTTCCTTCACCGCCGGGCACGTGGTAAATCAGCATTTAAAATTTGCAATTAACAAGTTCATTAGTGCTGGCGGGGTTCAAACCCGGTTTGCTCGCGTACTGTGGGATTTACAACGAGCGTTAATCATCCGAGCTACCACGGCTCTTATTTATCACATTGTCTGGTCATTATGAATATCACTACGTAGGTAACTGTTGCGTAATTTGATTAAACCTAACCTAATCTAATATAATCATGATAATCACTTTTAAGACAATAAGTTATTAATGTACCAAATCTGATATGATCAATTTTCGTTTCCTTCTTTTACGTTACAAAGAAAAATACCTTTGATAAAAATCAGGCTTAGATAATTGTTAATATGTGATATCAAAAAAGAAACCTAACCCAACCTATCTTTTCATTACTTTGCTCTATAAGCAACGGACCATAATCATAAAGGCCGGTCAATTTTATTATGTCAATAGTTTTTATCATATTGCCTGTATGGTCGTTATGAATAATGCCCTATTAATTGGTCCCTATCATACACACTAATTGTTGTCGAATCATTATTACATAAGTCCATATCGACGAATAAAACAAGAACTGTCGAATCATCTTTTGTCTACTTGTGAACACAATACATTCGTTTATCAAACTAGAAACAAAGAGGAATTAATTATAGTTATTATTATCATTCTGTTTTTAACGATTGCTACAGATAAAGTACTTAACATTTACTACACATAAAGAACATTGTTTTTTTTATATAATGATAATGGTATTTACGGATTTGATTGTGGCGTTATGTTCAGGAGTTCATTTATACAAATAAGGGTGAATGAAGTCTAGCAAGTGGATGCTGTGATCCTTAGACTTATCCTCGCAAAATGCAGATTGTCACACGAATTGTCACCCCTGATGACTAAGTAGAAATACCGCGTAACCAATAAAATGGTCTTTGATTGTCGTCACTCACCGTACGAAGCAGTAGCATTGTGTCTTATTTACGCTGGTATTTGTGAAAGCGTGGCGCTCCTCTCGTTGAACTGATCTATTCGTGCTTCAGCTATAACAAAGCTGCTGCGAATTGGAGTGTGTGTAAAAATGTTCAAGTAAAAATTGTCACTTGAGCCACTGTCCACCCATTACAGCCTTTAAAAGTCCACTGCTGAACATAGGCCTGCCCCAAAGATTTTCTCTTAATTCCTCCCGATTTTGCCATATTTGCCCCGCTTGGCAGGCGAGTTGGTCCTTCATACTTTTGAATTGTTATAAGGTAGATATTGCTGTCCTGTTACAGTTTCCCTCTGTCGCATATTACGATACCCACGGGATGATTTGCGGTAGCGGATATTCTTACACCGCCACTATACGATTGATTAACTGATACACAATTATAGTACACATTAATATCTTGCTCAATAAGAGCTAAAACAAAGACAATATATTTTCGAGGTGCTCTTCAAAGTAGGTAAGACACATCATTTTATTTTATCGAGCGGATGTACGCGAAGTAATTTTTTACCAAATTTAATATAATTGACTTCCGCAAAGTAACGCCTGATTCTATTAATTATATTAATACATTTTCATTTTACCCAACAACGTTTAGTTCTAGTATCGGGTTACACTGTATGGTAGACATTAAGTTAAGAAAACAATAACATTGTTTTTATACAAGTGTTGATTTGGGATTCAAAGGAAACAATGCCTTGTCGGATTCGCTGATGACTAAGCAATACGTCCATTGTTTTTTTTAATATCTGAAAGTTTAAAAGTCTTCAAAACAAAGATATGAGTACAAATGGTTAAAGTTAAATGCTTTTTTGTTTGATTATTTAGTTGCTTTAATGATAAAAATCTTGAACGATGAACGAGACGCCCGTTGAAAAAAAGAAAGTTTTTTTTTTAATTTTATCACATAAGTACAAGATATGGCGTTGTGGTTATGTATGGTATGTACATAATATTTTCAATAAACAAGGTTTTTACGTACAAAAAGTCATCTATCTATCACACCATTTAGTTCTATTGGTGTCGTAAGTTGACCGTGTTGTGGCGGTGTAAGAATATCCACTACCGTATGTCGTCCCGTGAGTGTCGTCACAGGCGACAGAGGAAAACAAACCAGGAGATAGGCAGTAGCGTGTTCCTGATAACAACTCGAGATTATAAAGGACTGCGGTTGCCAGCCCACCCGCCAAGCTTGGCAACTATGGCAAAATCCGCCTTATAAGCCAATGTATGGGCGAGTGTTAAAACAGCGAGATGTCTAATATTGTGATTGTCAGTCAGTCTGCCAGTTTTTTTTAATAGAATAACCAAGGAGACATTCCACCTGATGATAAGTGGATGGTGTGGCCTATAGATATCTACATCTATTCTTCACCCCCTGAGACTAAGATGGAATTTCTCGTTTCTCTTGTCAGTTTTCTACACTGCTATTTTACGCTGGTATCCTGTGAGAGCGTGGTTGTTCACCGGTTTCGCCGACCTATTGGTGCTACAATCATAATATATCTGAAGCGTGGCCCTACCACGTAGCTTGATGTTTTGTTTTTATAGAATAAGGGTGACAAACGAGCACACAGCCTGCCTGATGGTAAGTGGTTGCTGTGGCCCCATAGACATCTACATCCATCCTCGTTTGCGAATCAAAATGCAGATGCGTTGTCACCCGTGAGGACTAAGAAGGAATGCCTCTTTTCCAGTAAAAAGGGTCTCCAGTTTTCTACACTCACCATACGAAACACAGGAGTGTTAAGCTGCCATTTCACGATAGTATTCTGTGAGAGCGTGGTCCTTCCCCGGTCGAGCCGATCCATTCGTGTTACAACTATACTAATAATATAGCTGCAGCATGGCTCTACCACGAACAAAAACTTATATTATGTAGTATATATTTTTATAGTATATATTTTATATTATATATTTTTTAAGATTTTTAGCTTACTTTGGAAAAACAGGGGAGAGAATCATCACCATAATTACAATTACTAGTCGCACACCGGCCGCGGAATGCCAAAAATTACGATACAGAACCACTTGCACCCACCGCCTCCATGCATGTCTTGTCACGTCCCTCCTTCTAGGGGGGTCTTATTTATCTTATAATTTGTCTTATTTTTTTAAAAAACGTTACCCCCACACTAGGATTTTCTTCTGTATCGTGAAGGTAGTTTACAAACACAAATTACACAAGGACAAACATCCAGACCCGGAACAATTATTTGTAGGCCATACAAATACTTGTTCCGTGCGGGATTCGAATCTGCGGCCCCCAGCGCTGCAACTCATTGCTAAGCCCCTGCGCCACTGCGCCGTTAAAGGAGGGGTCGCCCTATACTCTGCTTACCGGTACGAAGCTACTCGTGAACCTTTTTTCGTCATCGGTGGTCGGTTGTTCTAGTCTAGCTAATATCTATCATTAAACAATTAAATGAATTACCTCGGTTTGTTTTTAGTTTTGCTTATTCCTGGTTTCTAATTCATAATTATTTATTTATACTATGTCTATACTGCTTTTGATGGACTTGTTTTT
This sequence comes from Parnassius mnemosyne, assembly GCA_963668995.1. NCBI lineage: Eukaryota > Metazoa > Arthropoda > Insecta > Lepidoptera > Papilionidae > Parnassius > Parnassius mnemosyne. The sequence goes on along the minus strand of CAVLGL010000079.1, from coordinate 44,656,200 downwards.
ACTATTTAAACTTTGATAGAAAACTAAATTTGTAAGTGTAAGTTGAATCTTTAAAATAATTTGGATCCATTTGCGTATCTACGTCCCATTAGAAATACTACCAATCAGCGAAGCAATAGCCAATGAATGACTTGTTACAAACTTGCGTTTAAATTTCATTTAGTAACAGCAAATTAAAATGTAGAATACAATGGTCATTGTCCTACGAGTATTAAACGCAATTAACAAATACTTTTGTCTTTACACAGGTGTAATAAAAGCTGGAATCTATACAAATAAATAAAATTGAAGTGTCTGTTTGTAATGTCAAAATTACAGTTTTTTACTAAATGCATATGAAAGTAAATACGATACTTATAACTAAAATACATTTTTTTAAATTTTTGTCTGTCTGTCTGTCTGTTTGTTCCGGGTAATCTCCGAAACGGCTGGACCGATTTTGACAGGACTTTCACTGGCAGATAGCTGATTTCATAAGGAGTAACTTAGGCTACTTTTATTTTAGAAAAAGAATCAGGGTTCCGCGCAGAAGCATAAAAACCCTAACACGCGAACGAAGTCGCGGGGAACAGCTAGTAATTTAATAAAATTATCGGACGGATAACATGTCGAGGCCGTGTCTGACAGATATAATAACATTATGTATATTCACACACTTGTGATATGGTGGGTGTCGGAAGACTCAATAGAAGGAAATTAAAACAGGAGATGGGCATCATCATCTTCCTAAAAAACATTAAAAAAATTATTAGCGCCTGCCAAACGTGCCATAATCCTACGAGGAAATTTATGGGTAAGGGCCACGTTCATCATTGGACTTTTGGTAAGCTGAAATGATAATGAATCGTGTAATTACATTACAGAGCTACTCGTATGATGCAGCTTTATACAAACCATGTAATAATTATTATTAAAAAAATATAGAAAAATATGGCTACAATACGAATGGGTCGGCAGCTCCGCGATCATAGCACCTCGTGCGGAATTTCGACTGACCAATTACACCATCTGAAAGGTCAGAAATTGGTCATAAAAGGTCAGTTGGTCTTATTAATTGGTCAGCATTAGAATGTTTTATTAAGGGTTAAAGTTTTTCGATGTAATTGAGAAATTTAATAAACGCTGACCAATTAATAAGAAAAACTTACGTTTTATGACCAATTTCTGACCTTTGAGATGGTATAATTGGTCAATCGAAAGTGCCTAAGATCGCGGAGTTTGGGTCGGCTCGGTGGGGCATGACCAGCTCTCACAGAGTACCAGCGTAAAACAGCAGAATAACGCTGCTGTGTTTCGTATGGTGAGTGTAGATAACCGGAGACTTTTCACTTTACTAGTAACTAGGCTCATCTTAGTCCTCGGGTGTCGAATCTGCATCGAGGATAGATGTAGATCTCTATGGACTACATTGTCTACATACCATCAGTTGGACTGTGTGCACGCTGATCACCTTCATCTCGCAAAAAATTGAAAATGCCTCGACCGATTTTGATGAGTGTTTTTTGTGTATTTGAGTGGGACCCTGGATGGTTTACTTAACTCAATTGTACCCGGTAGGTGTCACAGAAATCACCCGTGTAAAGCCGGGGCGGATCGCTAGTTCTATAAAAAAAAAACAAAAGCTCTATCATCTTTATAATATGTATAAATAAATTTTGTGTCTATTAAAAAAAAAGATGTTATAAATAATGTAAGATAAAAATTTTACGCGGTCAATTAACTAACAAAAAAAATAAATAATTTAACTATCCAAATTATCCGCCAATCGTTTCTCATTATACATATATAAGTATAATAAACCGTACATTAGCACAATTTCGGTTCTAAACTGGCGTGAATCACCATATTTTTTGTCGCACACGTGTTTAATGATCCAAACCATGCAATATCTCGCACTCTCGCACGCGGTAATGATAGGGCACGCAGGAAGCGACGAGGTCGACCGGTTTCAGCTGTGCTCCGATGTGTGTCTCTTACGGCCGGTCTCAATAACTTATCTATCTCTTACTGGAAGTTAAAATGGCTACCATTGGTATCTATAGTTACATTTTTCCGTTTCAATAATCAAAGATAGATAGAAATGTTTAACCATCACATTGATCTATCCTTCGGAGGACTTACCGACTACCTGAGTTAAGTGGGTTCATAGAAAAAAACATCTGACTGTTTCAATAACGTATTGGCAGTTAACTGGCGATAGTTCAAATTACCAGATGTTAGAGTTTTGTCTATCGCCCAATTTTGAGAGTTAGCAAATATTTGTCGTGATTTTAAATAAATAAAACCTATTTAATATCTAAAAAATGGATTTGTTCAGTGATGAAAGTGATAATGAAATGTATGAGATAGGTGTTTTTGATTCAGAAGGCATTGTAGATACTGAAAATCGCCGACTTTATAATCGAATAAATTACAGAAGTGAATTTTCTGACTCTGAATTTACATATAGATTTAGATTAAATAAAACGTCCGTGGATGAGTTATTATTGAAAATAACACCATCCTTAAAAGTAATTTCTTCAAGGTGAGTAAAGAAACTTGTGAACAAAATTTGGTTACATTATATGTATCGTCGAAATATGCCACCCAACATAATATGAATGACAGTTATTGTGATTTTTTTTACTTATATTTAACATTTTAGGAATAATGGAATATCGCCGTTACATCAGTTGTTGCTGACCTTGAGATTTTATGCACTGGGAACAATGCTTTTATCAGTAGCGGACTTTATTGGTGTATCGAAAGCTTCAGCCAGCCGAATTGTGCATCATGTATCTCGGGCTATAGCTGGCTTATACCCTCAATATGTGAAGACATTAAGCAATACCCAGAATGCCTTTCATGAAATCGCAGGATTTCCAAGAATTCTTGGCGCAATTGACTGCACGCATGTTCCCATACAGTCACCTGGTTAGTAGTACCAAATAAATAAATATTTATATAAAGTAGATCTAGGTAGAATCTTTTTCGTAGGCCATCTAGTGACCTGAAACTCAAACGTAGAACTTAATCCAAGTTTGGCCAGAATTGGATCAACTTCTACAAACATGCATACAATTCTTTATTATAATATTATTAAGTATAGATTCATTTATTTATATAGATTATACCTAATAACAGTCATAATTTTTGCAGATTCAAATATAGGAGAAGAATACAGAAATAGAAAAGGCATATTTTCAATGAATGTCCAAGGAGTCTGTAACGCAGACTTGTTATTTATGAATGTTGTTGCCCGTTGGCCTGGGTCTGCTCATGATGCTACTATATTATACAACTCTAGGCTAAAAAGTAAGTAGGTACTTAGTTATCTAGAAGATTATAATAATAGGTCATCACATAAACATGATTAATATTTCTTTGTTATTTATTTTCAGTGCAATGTGAAGAGGGATTGTTTGGCAATAGATGGCTTATTGGAGACAGTGCATATCCCTGTACTTCATATCTTTTGACACCACTGCTCAACCCCACATCTGTTGCAGAGAATCATTACAATGAAGCACATATAAAGACTAGAAATACTATTGAAAGGTAAATATTATTTTATTAATATTTTTTTTTAAATTTCATGAATATAATATAAAATACTTTGTAACTTTTCAGATGTTTTGGTGTGTGGAAAAGGCGCTTTCCAATACTCTCTTTAAAAATCCGTGTAGCTATGCAGACAACACAGGCCATTATTATTGCCACTTCTGTATTACACAACATCTGCAGATTAAATAATATTAGAGATGTAGATCCAGAAGTTGCAATGCCGCAAGAATCAGGTGACATTACCTATGCTGAAGGGATAGGTCAACAAAATCACAGTGTCAGACAACAGCTAATTAATAATTATTTTAGTGTTTAAATTATGTTTAATTATATAAGAATTTTAATGTGTAAATAATGTTAAATTATACTAGAATAAATGTGCTTTATTTCAATATATATTTTATTTAATAAATGTCAAATAAAAATCAATGTATAAAAAAGATTTTATTTTAGAATGAACTTAACAAAAACATTACATAATTTATAAAAAATACACCTTATTATCACTATTTACAAAATCTTAACATTAGTACTATAGTAATCACAAGTCACTTGTTTAATTTTTCTATTTCTAGCTGCAGTTTAACTTTTTCAAGTTTAACCACTTCAGTTTTGGCTTCAAAATAAGCAGCCATGGCTAATTCCTTGCTTATCTGAGCCCGTAATAGTTCTTCAGAGGGTTTTTGGCGTTTCTTTACTGTGAAAATAAAAAACATTGTTAAATTCTCATATTTTACACTCTCCTAGCTTGATAGAATTGATGACTGATGACCACAGAGATCGGGCATAGGAGATGACATAAAAAAACATTAGTAACAACTACTATCCAAACTACATTAGAGATTACCCAGAACCAACTACTATAGCCTATTTCACAATTTATCTTATTTGTCAGACAATTGAGTGGTAAGCCTTTAGATTTTCCTCATTAACCAGAAAAAAATACACAAAGTTGTAGCAAAACCTGCAACAAGCAATCACACTACTAGACCATAGAGAGGCGGTCTGTTTTGTCTACGGACTTTAAAAAGGAGCCAGTACTCAATTCGACTGTATATTTTTTTTATGTGTGTTACTTCATAACTTTTTACTGGGTGAACCGATTTCTATGATTCTTTTTTTATTTAAAAGCTGGTGCTTCATTTATGTGGTCTCATATAAATTTGATCAAGGTCTGACCAATAGTTTTTGAGTTATTCTTAATAATTTATATTGAAGTTGGTTGTACAAAATTGTAAATTATCTAGTAACAACTGAGGTTAAATATTACAGCTACAACTTACAGGGTTTGTAAGGATTATTAAAAGTAAATCTTTTTGGTGTGAAAATTTTCTCACTATTACCACCACACTCAGCACTACCACCATCTCCCATCACCAAATCACTAGTTACAGCTTCTGAATGCTCCGGTAAAGGTTGTAAGTCCATGAGTTCCACCACTGCATCTGGTGGAATCATTTCACTTTCCCCATCACCACCAAATTCCACAGTGAACCCCGTGCATGTTGCACCTAACATAGATGTTACACGATCTAGTGCTTCATCGGGAGGGATGTACATCTTTCCACCTCCAGTCTGCAAATAAAAATGTTTCAATAGAAATATTACATTAAAAAAAAATTCTAAGATGATTAGGTATATCTAACAAAATGTCACAAAATATTTAATGTATGTACTTATTACAAACCTTTAAATTATTTTGTCTTATCAATGCATTGCGTTTTCTTGACGACTTCTTTAAGTTTTCCCACTTTAAGCGTAGTTGCTCAGGACGCCGCAATTCTCCCGCCATCGCACTAAACTCCTGCGCTATAGATTTCCAAGCCTCTTCCTTTAATTTATTATTTGTGGCATTCGTAGCTTTAGTAGTAATTACTTTTTGCTTGGAAATCAAGTCAAGCAGAAAGAGTATTTCGTCCTTACCAAGGGCCCTTGTCTTCATCTGAAACAAAATTTTACAGGTGTCTTACATTTTTGGCGCGACTTTGAGACAAAGACTCAAGCTTTTGTAACATTACTGTAAATTTATATATCACGGCAAAGAGTTCACAATACTTACAGTATTTTGTTGAGCCATGTTAATGTTTATCGCTAATAAATTAATGCTACACATAAACAATTATATTATGTGTAGTATATTTCTGCTGAGCTTCTTGAGGTTTGGTTGTGGTGGTGTACACAAACTGTCAACGTCAATTGTCAAGTCAAGCAACGCCAAGCGCTGTGTTTTGTTGCTTCGTATCGTTTCCTCGTATTTTAATATAAAAGTTTATCATTATTTGAAGAAAGCCTTAATTTAAAAATGTGTATAAAGGATAATTGCCAATATTATATTAAGAAATAATAACAAAAATAATTAAAAACATTATATATTTATCATAATATTTTAAATACATCATTATATTTTCTTGTAGAACGCGACGCAATTCACTTCGAAGCAAAAACAAAACGCTTAGGAGGGACGCATTAACCAAAGTTATCATGAACTATCTGCCTTTTATCTCTAGTAAGCTTTCGAACATTACGATATTGAGACGACAGTAACAGATAGTTTAAACTTAACTGTTTACCTTGGTTAGCTATCTACTTATAACTGATTGTAGGGAATTGAGACCGGCCGTTAGTGTGTTGTTTGTTTATAATTCTAAACGCGTTTTTATAGAATAAGTAATGCAATATCTTTACAAATAAATAAAATTTAAGTGTCTGTTTGTAATGTCAAAATTACAGTTTTTTACTAAATGCATATGAAATACAAATTTTAAAGTTTTTGTCTATCTGTCTGTCTGTCTGTCTGTCTGTTTGTTCCGGCTAATCTCCAAAACGGCTGGACCGATTTAGACGGGATTTTCACTGGCAGATAGCTGATATCACAAGGAGTAACTTAGGCTACTTTTATTTTAGATAAAGAATTAGGGTTCTGCGCAAAAAAATTAAAACCCCAAATAAAACGCGGGCGAAATCGCGGGGAACAACTATTTGTTATTCCCCGCGAGTTATTAATTGAATCAATTACCTACCTTGCGAAAATCCATTAAGTATATCAAAAATGTTAAAAGGTTATTGGATAAGATCCGCTGTAATAAAGTAAAATGATGTGTCTTACCTAGTGTTATCAGTGATTGTTAAATAATTCCTATTAAGAGTCATTTAAATAATAATTGTGTAATTATCGTTTTGTTTTATAATATTATTTTTAATTACAAATATAAAATAGATTATAAGTCATTGTATTGTAATAATAATTATCATAGATAATTTTCTCAGTTATTTTAATTTAGAATTTGTGAGATTTGTAAAGAATATTATATAAGTATTTTCGTTTGCTAAACAATTGTAATTAATTGACTTATCAGTAATATTTATAACAGTGGTTTACTTATGTTCATATTATAAAAGTATTTGGATTGTATAATTCTTACACATTCGAACTGTTGCTAGGTTCAGTTTGGATAGGTAGCCCTTACTACCTATCCAAGCTACAACCATTGTGTGTTATTATTTAAACGATTGCAATAATGATTGAGGGACTTTTCGTGCTGTAAAATTAGTAAAGGAAACAACTGACAATCAGGCGTATTTATTATTCCTTTCTGCAACTCCTGTAATACTAGTTAGAAGAGCACCTCCCGCTCTCCCTCAGGTAAGTAAGTCCAGGAGGTAAGAAGACACATTGTTTCATTTTATTACGCGGATCTTAGCTAATTATTGAATGCCTTTTTAAGCGAAAGCGCAAGGTATGTTCTACTATTTTTAACATATTAAATGAAAATAATTTTTACGGATATTATCGCATTTATTTAACTTTTTAATTCCCGACGTTTCGGGTACTTTACAGTACCCATGGTCACGGCGGGGACTGAGGTATTTGACGTCCCGATGTCATAGTTAGCCCGGCTACCTTTAGTTTTTAGAGTTCCGTAGCCAAATGGCAAAAAACGGAACCCTTATGGATTCGTCATGTCTGTCTGTCTGTCCCTCCGAATGTCACACCCACTTTTTTCCGAAACTATAAGAACTTGGTAAGTAGATGTATTCTGTGAACCGCATTAAAATTTTCACACAAAAATAGAAAAAAAAAACAAAAAAATTTGGGGGTTCCCCATACTTAGAACTGAAACTCAAAAATTTTTTTTCATCAATCCCATACGTGTGGGGTATCTATAGATAGATCTTCAAAAATGATATTGAGGTTTCTTATATCATTTTTTTCTAAACTGAATAGTTTGCGCGAGAGACACTTCCAAAGTGGTAAAATGTGTGTCCCTCCGGGGGGGAGGGACACACATTTTACCACTTTGGAAGTGTACACCCCCCCCCCCCGTAACCTCTAAAATAAGAGAATGATAAAACTAAAAAAAATACATGATGTACATTACCATGTGAACTTCCACCGAAAATTGGTTTCGACGAGATCTACTAGATCTAGAGTAGTTTTTTTTTAATAGGTCATAAATCGTAAATTATGTTACTTGCTGTTACGGAACTCTTCATGGGCGAGTCCGACTCGCACTTGGCCGCTTTTTGAATATTAATTTTTAGTCCGATCTACGCAGAATGAGCTTACAGTATCTTGAAGTCTTGCGCTGTGGTGTATACAGAAATTAAAAACCCGACTTGAGAAACTGTTGAATAGTGAAAATATTTTATTCTTTTTAGTTGTTTGAAGTTGGTGCTTTCTTTTTTTCAAAGTAAATTTTATATGTACATACATACGTGATAGGATATCGCCGAAGATTATTTAACGGCTTTACCTGATTTCATACCGATATACCTAATGTGTACTTTCCAACCCAAGGGCACGCGGACATTGATTCCAATACTAAAATACATTAGTGTGATCTTGGCCAAATTAGTAGATATAATAATTTGTCCAAGTGTGATAACGTAACATGAAATGACAATTAATATTTATACTCTGTGAACTCTGTTATCATAGATAGAATTGATATGATATTATGTACTCGATTGAATGTCCTTTACTTAATATTAGGTCCTTATAATATATGAAACTAGCGTTTTGTCGTACTGACCACTTTGATCTGAAATATCTCTTCTTTGGTTAAGAATTCCAAATTCAAATTTATAAATTCATTTAGCTGGTACAATTTTGACGGCTCCGTGACGCGGTGGCTTAGCAATGAGCTGCCGCGCCGGGGGCTGCGGGTTCGAATCCCGCACGGAATAAGTATTTGTATGGCCTACAAATAATTGTTCCGGGTCTGGATGTTTGTCCTTGTGCAATTTGTGTTTGTAAACTGCCTCCACGATACAGGAGAAAATCCTAGTGTGGGGGTAACGTTTTCTTTAAAAAAAAAAATTGAGTTTTGAAAACAGTCATTCATTTGTTTTTTCCTCATTATTTTTTTCTTTAGCGTCGCTTATTACCGCACAACGGAAAACATGAAATAACGGTATATTTACGATTACGAGTTCTACCGTGGCACCAGTGCTGCAGATACAGCTCTAATGATGTGTACGGCGTTGGTGTCGCAAAAGAAAGCACGGTATGTTTTTGGTTTCAACGTTTTTGTTCTGGAAATTTCGACCTTCAGAACTAACCCCGTGGACGGCCGGAGACCAAAGTGGAAAGTGAAGAATTGAAGGCTATTGTGCACTTCAGAGATAGCTGTAGGCTTCGGGGTAAGTGAAAAAACTGTATTAATCCACTTGAAGCAAATCGGTAAAGTAAAAAAAACTTGAACGATGGGTACCTCATGAATTGAGTGAATCGAACTTGCACACACGCGTCGACTGCTGTGTTACTTTGCTCAACCGACACAATAATGAAGGGATTTTAAATCGAATCATTACTTGTGATGAAAAGTGGATACTGTACGATAATCGGAAGCGCTCGTCGCAATGGCTGAACCCTGGAGACCCAGCCAAATCTTGCTCTAAAATAAAATTGACTCAGAAAAAGTTACTTGTGAGTGTTTGGTGGACTAGCGCCGGTGTCGTTCACTACAGCTTTTTAAAATCTGGTCAAACGATTACGGCATATATCTATTGTCAGCAACTACAAACCATTGTAACGAACCCCCCCCCCCCCCTCTTTTCTTCTATATATCTACTTATACTTGTATTTCTGTAGAATCTATATCTATAAGATATATAAATATATCTAATTTAAGTGACCAGTATATTTTGATCTTTCTAAAGGTTTAAATATAGGCCGTTTAATAAATTTATGGTGTGATCGTCTTAGTTAGGTCCCATATTTACGTTGTGTTTGTATAGTAACTTAGTTCTTTTAGGTGTATCTTGGAAGAATGAATATTCAAGAGAGCAGTCGAAAGCTGTTGGTAGCGTCTTATAAGCTAAAGAACCCCGTTCACGAAGACAGAGCTCAAAAAAGTTAAGAACAATAAATTGTCCCTATTCCACTTGTATCTGGTTCACAACAGTCAATTGCTTATTAATTAATCCCTTCCCGCTTGGAAAAGGCACACAATATTTATATCAAATACCAGTTACAAGGGCTTCGCTCTCCCATATTTAAAAAAAATGTGGAGGAGGTACACGGCTCCGCACACGCCGCGCACGGTGAGCGCCAACCATTTTAATGCGCTCCCCCGAAGGGTACGCTAAGTTGGGAACTGGACCGTAGTCCACAGCAAAATAACTGGCGAACCAGTAAAAGAGGACTTGGCCCCTTGATAGTGCGTAAGCACAAACATTGACCGAAGTCGAATCAAATCCAGCCACAGTGAATGTACGTCACACGGGTTAGGGCAACAATAGACACACTGGCCATAAAAAGCCCTCCGTGAGCACCACCACCTGCGCGACCGCCGTTCCTGCAGATGTGATGTAAGTGTAAGGCATCACCACTAATTGCATGGTCAGCACGGCCAATTGGCCGCAGAGCGTGTCATGAGTCTACCGCTCACCTCAACGCCACTATAATAATCCTTTTCAAGTCCCATTTCTTTCAATATAATGCTTTTACATATTTGAGACCTTCCACATATTTGCTTTATTTCATAGACGATATTTTTTTTATAGGAGAGGGGGCAAACGTGCATGCGGCTCACCTGATGGTAAGTGACTACCGCCGCCCATGAACAACTGCAACACCAGGGAGGGAATTGCAGATGCGTTGCCGGCCTCGTAATCGGTAATCGAATCCACAAGGAAGTCGTGCGAGGAAGAAAACATCTTCTAAATCGCACAGTGGTGGACCGCCAATCATCCAGATGGTGTGGATGGTATCGGGAGTTCTGCCGCGATGTGCGTTCGTGAAATTTGGCGGCTGGGATTAATCCGAACAATTCCTCAGAGCACTCCCCATGGTAGATGCGAAAGAAAATGCAAAGGGATGCAACATCTCTTCGCAGTGCCAATGAATCGAGCCGATCGGAAAGGGCTCGGTCGTCGACGATTCGAGCCGTTCTGCGCTGGATGCGATCAAGTGGAAGGAGCTGGCACTGGGGAGCCCCTGCCCAGAGATGGGAACAGTATTCCATGTGAGGCCGAACCTGCGCCTTGTAAAGTTGCAGGCGGTGTGCCGGCATGAAATACTGTCCCGCTCTGCTGAGCACGCCAAGCTTTTTGGCCTTTTCTTCCAAGTGACCACGAAACTGCACGTCACTCGATATGTCGACTCCGAGGATACCGATACTGGCTGAGGCAAGAAGGGGAGTGCCTTGAAACTGAGGAGATACGACAAAGGGGTTCTTTTTAGCGGTAAACGCGCAAACTTGTGTCTTCTGAGGATTAAACTGGACTAGATTTAGTCGCCCCCAATCCGAGACTTTGTTCAGCAAGGAGTTGTTTGTTCTTTCCATCTAAGATGGAAAGCCTGTAACGCGAATTCGGTCCGGAGGAGACCTTCAGCGTGTTTTTGTTAATCATGCGTTAGCTATTAATTTACTTTTTTTAACATTACTTTTTTATTATCCTACCTCTTATGTTAGAGATAGCTTAATTACGTTTGTTAAAACAATATTTATATTCTTTTATAAGTTAGTCTCCAAAATAATAATTACATACAGTAAGTGTATACATATTAATATACATCAACTTAATATAATATGTTGCTTTTCAAAGAGTTTATTGTTAAGTTTTAATTCAGCCTTTTTTGGTTTATGTAAATCAGTGTACGTGTTCATTTTACACATGAAATCTTTAAGTGTAATTTTCATTGTCTCGTTATTATTTGTGTGTCTGACAAAAGTGTTCATACCGTGAGTAATCGCAATTTTATTTTACTATATTTTGCCGTGTCATTAGTGGTACACGCAAACAGCTCCTTACGTTTTTTACTCTACTTACACAAACGCAATTTTAATTTTGTATTTATTTATAAAAACACACATTTTTATATTTTAAACGTAAATAATTTTAATATTCGAAAAGAATTAACTTTAATATTCAATAATAATGAGTGTAATCTATCAAAATATATATATAATGTCTTGTCAATATATGATTTATATGTAACGTGTTGTCAGTTTAGTGTACAAAGTAAACATACATCATGTGTTAATAATATTTATTTATCATATGTAAATCCTGAGATGTATTATTTAAATATAAGATTAAATTTACAATATATAATATTTGTTACAATTAAAAAAACCGTATTTGGTATTTTATACTCATTACTTCATTACTATCTGTTAACAATGGATAAATATTATTATTCGGCCAACGTTAGTGGTATTTCAGTTAGCAATGATTAAGTTTAAAGAATTAAAAGTTGGTTTCTTTAAAGGGGGTTCATTGGGTACGAAACACGAGGAATTCCTCGTAGCCATGAGTCGACATGATGTTGATCTCATGGCGATAAATGAGACCTGGCTACGGGAAGGCGAAGATGGGCGCGCTCCGCTCGTACCTGGTTACCGCCTACGTCACGTGCCGAGACCACACTCTGTGCGCGGTGGCCGTGGAGGGGGTGTAGGCTTCTACGTCAAAAAGGGAATCAACTCCCGAACATTATTTACTCCTCACCACAACTGTGTAGAAGAGATGTGGCTAGCCCTGCATATTAATTCAAAAAAAATTGTGATAGGCACGGCTTACTGCCCACCATGGCTTAGCGTTGAATTATATCTTGATGCTATTACTGACAGCCTTAGCACACTTTCGCACGATTATGTACTGATTTTGGGAGATTTTAATATTATTTTAATTGACACAGAAGATGTGAAGACCAAGCGTTTTATGGAATTTATAAATTATGTTAATATTAAACAATTAATAGATAAGCCAACACATTTTACCGAAACTAGCCAAACTCTAATTGATGTTATCTGTACTGATGCGCCAACACGAAATGTCACAAACGATCATATAGCCGACTTAGGTAATCATGTCTTTCTTACTTGCGAGTTACATTTTAAAATAGACAAAATACTACCTCGGACGTTAGTATATCGCCCACTAAATGATATCCTACTCGATTATTTTGAACGAGACCTCCAGATAATTCCATGGGATGTGATCAGTTGTACCGATAATGTCAATGAAATGGTGCACTTATTTAATCGCTACATCCTAAATTTATTTGACTTGCATTCACCTATTAAAACAGTTATAATTAAAGATCGCCCTTGCCTCTGGATAACCAACACCATAAAACTAATGATGAGTTTACGCGATGAAGCACGCAACAAATATCGATGTTCACAGTCATAAAAATTATTATAAACAATTAAAACATAATTTATAAAAAATATAACATAATTTATAGTAGAGTAAAAATAATAATAATATACTGCTAATCTTGTGTATAAAAAAGTAACATGTGTGTATTCGTGTTTATTTGTTTGGTACCGTTGAGCAGTGTGTGCTGTTACCGATTTTATTAGTGTGCATGTACATATGTTTATGAATTTGTGTATGAGACTTGTCAAATGTGCATATTGCCTGAGGGAACAGATGCAAACATTTAATGTTATAAGTGTAAAATTGAGTGTATACCAACTGATACTAATCATTACGACCGTAGTATGTTATGCCTTAGTAATTAAAGGAAACCTGTTATTGGCCTTTATTATAAGAATGATATTGTTTAATGTTAACTATTTAGAACGCTGTTGGTTTCGAAATAAATTAAAAAAAAAACATCAAGTAAATGTCGCACTATACCACGAGAAAAAAGCATATTACAAAGTGTTCATTAATAATAATATCAGCAATCCAAAGAAGCTATGGTCAAATTTGAAGGCGTACTCGTTACCACCGAAAAACGAATACGACCTACCGCCACATTTATCGGATCCAGATATTATTAATTCACATTTCTCAAACATACCAGGTTCCTATAACGTAACTATATCAGATCTTACATATTTTGAATTTAATAGATTTACTTCTAAAACTTTTTTGCTGAAACCGGTATCTCAAGATATAAAATCGAATGCACTGAGAGTTGATGGTATTAACCTAGATATGTTATGAATGACTTTTCCACAAAGTCTGGAAACTATCACCGCGTTGATTAACCTATCGATATCTACAAGTACATTCCCTGATATCTGGAAACTAGCCTTAATACGTCCTCTTCCAAAAAATGCTAATCCTACTACCGTGACAGACTTACGGCCCATAAGTTTGCTACCCTGTATATCTAAAATATTAGAAAAAGTTGTGTATCAACAATTAATTTCACATCTAGAAAATAATGCTATACTGCCCGATCTTCAATCGGGTTTCAGAAAGGGACGAAGTTCTGCTACTGCCCTATCTGATGTAGTAGGTAATATATTGGAGGCCCAAGACAGACTATACTCGTCCTATTAGGTTATTATAGGGCTTTTGACACGATAAATACGCCTTTACTTTTGTCCAAAATGTCGTTTTACGGATTTGACCCCAGGACTATAAAATGGTTTCACAGTTACCTTAGTGGACGTTCACAGCAAATTACAATTCAATTAAATGGTCTTCTCCGCAGCGGATCACACGTGGTGTTCCTCAAGGATCGATTTTGGGTCCCGTACTTTTCGCTTTATATACATCAGACATTAGTAACTGTTTCCAATATTGTAAATATCACTTATTTGCAGATGACACACAGATTTATAAGTCTTTTAAGCCTAGTCATACTGTAGAAGCTGTTAATTAACTCAACGAGGATTTGAATAAAGTAATAAAGTGGTCAGAGAGAAACTGTTTAGTGTTGAATCCATCAAAGACAAAGTTTTTAATTTGCGGAACGAAACAACAGATTCAAAAAAATAAATAAATTTGTCCCAACACTGTATATAAAAGGGACGGTATTAGAAAGAGTCGATAAAGCACGTAATTTAGGAATCATAATTAGCCCCGATCTCAAATTTCAAGATTATATCAATAACATTGTTAAGAACTGTTTTTATAGGTTAAAAATCCTGTACAGAATGCGTGAACACTTAAGTATAGATTTACGAAAAAGACTATCGGACACCCTAGTACTATCAAAATTTAATTATGCTGATACGGTTTATGGGCCTTGTTTACTGTCACGTACCGCACACCTTATTCAACGGGTGCAAAATGCTTGTGCGAGGTTTTGCTTCGATGTACCGCCAAGAGGTCACGTAAGCCCATTTCTTGACGACAATAATATTCTTAAAATGGCTGCCAGACGCAAACTTCATTTAGCTTGTGTACTTTTTGGCGTCATAAAGACAAAAAATCCAAAGTATCTTTTTAGTAAGTTAGACTGGTCTCGCATGTGTGTATATATAACAAAATCATATATTATATTATCTTTATATATAAAAGTTACGTGTCACGTTGTTTGTCCGCGATGAGCTCCGAAACCACTGACCCGAAATTTGCACACTCTGTGCAGTTTGGTCCAGCTTGAGAGATAGGATAGTTTTTATCCCGATAAGTGACCCTCAATTTTTTTATTGCAAATTTAAGAATTTTTATAGTACAAAGGTTCGCCGCTAAGGGCAGAACAACGTCTGCCTGGCCAGCTAGTGATTTTATAATATACACTGTTAAATTATATTATGACACTTACTAATGTTCCCGTCACGTCTCACGTAGCGTTCAGTAACACTTACATTCAGCACAACTATACAATAAGCATTTTCCATTTTGTTATTGTCATTCATCACTTGTTATTGTCATATGTATCTACTACTCACTTAATGTCGACACTTACGGCACGGTCTCCGTAGGAGCGTATGGGGCCGACTGAAAATCAGTGTCGCTATCCCGCGGCTTATGCTGAGGCGGTCCCTTCCGCCACTTCATCTGTTTCGATTATTAAGTCATGAATTGCTATTATATCCTCTATTTTTTGTTGTTTATTCATCTTGTGTTTTAATTTTTTTTATTATTTTATACTTATTCGTATTAATTTTGTTTATTAATTTGTCATTGTAATATGAAGTGTCGGAATAAATGCCTTTATGTCTTTATGACATACCTCAAAACCTGAAAACGAAATTGTACAACCAGTGCGTGTTGCCAGTGATGACTTATGGAACTGAGACGTGGTCCCTCACTGCTGGCCGTATGAGGAAGCTCAAGGTCGTTCAGCGAGCTATGGAGAGGGCTATGCTCGGAGTTTCTCTGCGTGATAAACTTAGGAATGAGGATATCCGCAGTAGAACCAGAGTAACCGACATAGCCCAACGGATTAGTAAGCTGAAGTGGCAGTGGGCCGGCCATATAGCTCGAAGAACCGACAACCGATGGGGAAGAAAGGTTCTCGAGTGGCAGCCTCGTACCGGTAGGCGAAGTGTAGGGCGTCCCCCCACGAGATGGAGTGACGACCTGGTAAGACATGCAGGAAGTCGATGGATGCAGGTGGCTCAGGACCGTGCTTTGTGGCATTCTTTGGGGGAGGCCTATGTTCAGCAGTGGACTTGTGAAGAGCTGTAATGATGATGTCTTTATGATACTGTACGATAATCTGAACCGCTCGTCGCAATGGCTGAACCCTGGAGACCCAGCCAAATCCTGCCCTAAACGAAAATTGACTCAGAAGTTACTTGTGAGTATTTGGTAGACTAGCGCCGGTGTCGTTCACTACAGCTCTCTAAAGTTTGGCCAAACGATTACGGCAGATATCTATTGTCAGCAACTGCAAACCATGAAGGAAGAAGTAGCTGCTAAACATCCGAGATTGGTCAATCGCTCTAGGCCACTGCTGCTTCACGACAACGCAGGACCACACACTGCACAACAAACAACCACTAAGTTAGATGAGCTACAATTGGAATGTCTGCGACATCCACCGTACTCCCCTGAACTTGCTCCAACAGATTACCATTTTTTCCGGAATTCGGACAACTTCTTACAAGGAAAAAAAATTCAACTCCGATGCGGCAGTCCAAACCGCCTTCAAAGAGTTTATTGATTCTCGCCCCCGTGGTTTTTTAGTAAAGGGATTAATGAACTACCTATGAGATGGCAAAAGTGCATAGATAACAACGGTTCATACTTTGATTAATTAAATATATTTTACAAAAAAAAAATAACTGACTATATATTCCTCCCGTAAAAATCGCCAATTTCATATGTAAGGATGTTTTTCCTTGTGCAATTTATGTTTGTAAACTGCCTCCATGACACAGGAAAAAATCCTAGTGTGGGGATAAGGTTTTAAAAAAATAAAAAAATAAAAGGACCTAATAAATATTTGAACGGACTAGTTACTGGCATGTGTTTGTGTAGTTTCTAACGCCGTTTCTTCTCCGGTTAGGGGAATATCATAAAGAAACGGTAATACGTTAAAAAAAGAAGACATTTGATAAACGGAATTTAATTTACTTATGTCGAATATACAAATAGGTATATTTCTATTCTTTTTATTTCACTGGTATATTATCTGATGATGCCGTGAGTTGAACTTAGGCGGCTTAAATAAAAAATAACAGTTAGAGTAATTATCGGATCAAAATGTGTTGCGACCGTGACCCACCGTAAAATTATGTTTTTTTTTTCACACACAGATAATACAAATATTTTTAGGTATCGGACATTACTAAAAATAAATATATTTGCATCTCCTCTGCTGTAATCGTCAACATGTGGATATTTATTTTTCCCTTGGAAGAATTTACTTAATCGCTACATATTGCAGACTGATTAGCGATCATATCTTAATGCTGCTCTGGTTTGCAGTGGTTTGTAAATGTAAGTCTGGAATTGGTGCTAACTTTTATACAGAATATCATCATTACCATAATTACGAACACGTTTAGGCTACTGTGCTATCAAACCGTCTGATTTATTACGATCACCGACAGTGGTGTAGCTATGTAAGCAAGGGCCCCGAGGCAAAATGAAATTGGGAACCTATTTGAGCTAACAAAACTACTTCATAAACAGCTTATTATCGCCCACAGCAAGGCGTAATAAAGCAAAGCTACTTACTACTACTTACTCCTAATCCTACTAATATTATAAATGTGAAAGTTTGAGAGGATAGATGGATGTTGTTACTTTTTCACGCAATAACTACTGAATGGATTTTAATAAAACTTCACAATAATATACGTTATACATCAGAATAACACATAAGCTATAATTAATATAAATATTGTGTAAATTGGCCAAAATACATGTGATGTTAGTCTGAAAAAAAAAACTGTCATCTACGAGCTACTTTGCCGTGAACACGCATCACGCAAAAACCTGTGAACCGATTTGAATGGGACTTTCACTGGCTGATAGCTGATGTTATAAGGAGTAACATAGGCTACTTTTATTTTAGGGTTCCGCGCAAAACAATTCCACACGGGCGAAGTCGCAGGGAACAACTAGTGATATTATAAATGAGAAAGTGTTGTATCTTTGTTACGCTTTCACGTCAAAAACTACTGGATGGATTTAAATGACATTTTGCACACGGATAGAACTAAACCTGTGTAGGACATAGGATACTTTCATTACGATAAAAGGATCCCGTGGGATAATTTTAAAAGTTGGTTCATACCAGGCGAACGATGTCGTGGGTGGAAACTAGTAAATAATAAACAATTGCGAAGTAAATTACAGCTAACGAAGTAGACAATTTTATTTTAACAATGTTATGTTTATATTCTGCAGGTGGGAGAAATTTTTGTAATTTCAGTTCAAGCCATTCGAGGTTTGTGGTCAGCGGTTAAAAAGTCAAAAGTCGAAATTTCTTTACCATACTAGGATATTATAATTCTTTTCAATGGTCGTTTATGGAGGTCGAAGGGCCCGTTGAGCTTAGGGGCGGGGCACTTCCCCCCCCTCTCGCCTAGCCCTACGTTAGCGACGCCACTCATAACCGAGTTACCACTTCAAGTTTGTTTTATGATAGATGAGACTCAAATACGCAGGGCTCGATCTAGCTATTTGGCCGTTCCGGGCAAAGATAATTTTCGCCGCCCTTTACATACACAAAAACCATATAAGTCATGAGCTAGTTATGTTGGGGGATCTTAAGTATACAAGTACCTACATAAAATACGTGATATTGTTAGGATTATACCTACCTATAATACTATAATATTCATGTCTGTCTATTGGGTTTTGTGAAGAAGTACCTATACGAAAGTTGATGGGTGTTTTTTTGTTAGTAATTATACTATGTATGTCTTTTAAAGAATTTCAAAGAAAGTACTGAATGGATTGATATATATTTTTCTCGTCATAGTTAAGAACCTTTCAACTTGTTTATCATCTAAAATAATTAAGTTAAGTAAAATAATTTTTTTTTAATAACTGGCTTTACGGCTCTGGGATCTAGCCCTTCTGAGCCTGAAGTTACAATATATTATAATTATCCTTCATAGTACACTGCTTCACAATATGTTAATGCGTCACATTGTGCAGCCCTTGGGAGATTTTGGCGGCAACTTGAGCCAGCAGACAGCTGACAGTTGGCGATGGTATCTCAAGGCGCTTATGCAGACAGACACCTTATCTTGAGAATTACATCACCATCAGAGCACTTGTTTCACCGTTTCCACTAATAGTTCACATGCGCAGCTTTACACAGCGCACTTTTCTGCCGACTTCCAAAAAGGAGCCGGTACTCAATTCGACTGTATGTTTTTTTTTTTCGTTTTTTTTTTATGTGTGTTACCTCAGAACTTTTTTCTGGGTGAACCGATTTCGATGATTCTTTTTTTATTTGAAAGCTAGTACTTCTCGTGTGGTCCCATATGAATTTGATCAAGGTCAGACCAATAGTTTTTAAGTTATTCTTAAATAACTTATATTGAAGTCGGCTGTACAAAATTTTTAATTTTAAATTATACATATCAAAATCCACTTTAAACTATTATTTAAACAATAATACGGGAGCAGCAGTCCGTCGCCGGTCAAGTTCCCGCCAAAACTCCGTAAAATACTTAAATATTTCCACTATCCATATACCTGAAGTAGGTTGGAAGGTGGCACATAACATTCTCAACCTGCCAACTTGGGTGGTGGATAGCTAATAACCATTAGGTTGGAAGATAGGAATAAGTCAATTTTGCCACCCATCATTTTTTGCCGTTCTGGGCAAATGCCCGGCTTGGCCTCCCTTAGATCGGGCCCTGCAAATACCTATAGGTGCGCTAAGCTCCCTGCCTAGTTTATCAGGCCTTATTTAGCAGCTAACATGTGAATGTGATGTGCAGAATTAATAATGATGATGGTTATGGTCTTTGCGATAATGACACGCATAAATGATAATGATCATTAAAGAAGCTAATAACCCCTTGGAATGAGGTGATCGCTACCCAGCTGTTTTGTGTTGTTAATTGTGTAACAAAAAAAATATTTCTTGCTGGTTCTTACCATTATAGGACAGATATTTTTTTTCCGAACCAAAAGTAAATTAAGCATAAGAGTGACTAAATAAGTATTATTTATAATCTATATTCAATAAAAAAGTTTCTTTTTATGTTACACGGGACGATTTCTCCAATGTCGTCATCGTGTGGTCATTTATTACAGCCTATTAAATTTCACAGTTGATCATAGGGCTTCTCCATAGATTCACCATACAGAGGAGACATATGTTTTAGCTGCCAGTACTGGCAGTGGGGATGGCAGCCGCAGGTATTTTGATTTGTTATCAGATCGTTTGCTACTGCTCATCTCCTTTTTTTAATTAAATAAGGGTAACAAACGAGCACACAGTCCACCTGATGATAAGTGGTTGCTGTGACCCATAGACATCTTTGATTACGAATCAAAATGCAGATGCGTTGTCAGTCGTGAGGACTAAGATGGAATGCCTCGTTTCCAGTAAAAAAGGGTCTCCGGTTCTCTACACTCACCATACGAAATACAGCAGCGTTCGCTGCTATTTTACGCTGGTATTCTGTGAGAGCATGGTCCTTCCCCGGTCGAGCCGACACATTCGTGCTGCAACCATGTGGCGTATTCGTAAATATAAGAAATCAAGACGTACGCTTTTTGCATGGTTACCTCTAAGATCCTCTAAAGGTATTATCTTATTAAAGTTAAAGCGTTTTATATGCAAAAAAATATTAGTAGAATATTCACTTTGTACTGAGGGCCGCGGCGCGAGTTCGAATTACGCACGGAAAAAGTATTTTTATGACCTACAAGTAATTATTCCGGGTCTGGATGTTTGGTCGTGTACAATTTGTGTACATGTTACCTGCCTCCACGATATAGGAGAAAATCCCAGAGAGGAGTAAGTTTTTTTTTTAAAACTTGATATTTTGAAAACTAAGCTTCTTTTATATATGGAAGCTTATGATTATTTTTGTATCTAACGAAAGTGAACCCTGTTCGTGGCCGTGTGGTGGTTTCAATCGTTCTTTTTCGTCTTGTGGACATTGTAAGTGTTGACTAAAGAATTGCCATTAATAGATCTTCAACCGATACTTTTCTCCTACTCAGTGGTTAATACTGATCTCGTGTCTCGTGTATATTGTGAAGATCCTACCGTCGACGTAGTTTTAAAAGTATTGCTTTGGTTAAAGGCAGGCTTAATTACGCGTGAGATGATGCTAACGTTGCAGTTAGAGCCGGGCACAAAGAAGGAGATGCTGGGGCTAGCAGTGGGCGCGAGTCCTCTGGGGCAGTTGCTGCTGTCTCCACTGCTGGGGCTGTGGGCCAACCGTGCGGGCAGTGTGCGCGCGCCGCTAGCCGCCACTATGGCCCTCTTCGTGCTGGCCTCCGCGCTCTACTCGCAGCTGCATCTCACGCGCCCCTACGCACTCTATTGCATGCTGGCAGCCAGGTTCCTTATAGGAGTTAGTTCTTGTAAGTATCCAACCATTATTCAACTGTTTCACGCTTGTATTTTGTGAGAGCGTAGTTCTATATCGTTCGTACTGCAACCATAATATAGCTGCAGCATAGCTTTATCACGTAATTACATGATTTATTATCATGACAACCTAAAAAAGACCACTATTGAAATAGTTTATACGTGGTAGAGTCATGCTGCAGTTATATAGTCGTATAGTTGTAGCACGAATGGGTCGGCTAGACCAGGGAAGGACCACGCTCTCACAGAATACCAGCGTAAAATGGCATCTTGACACTGCTGTGTTTCGTACGGTGAGTGTAAAGAACCGGAGACCCATTTTACTGGAAAAGAGGCATTCCATCTTAGTTCTCACGGGTGACGACACATTTGCATTTTGATTCTTTATTGAGGATAGATGTAGATGTGTATGGGTCACAACAACCACTTACCATCAGGTGGACTGTGTGCTCGTTTGTCAACCTATCCTATAAAAAAGTTCCATCCATTGGTTCATAGATTGCCTCATAGAGGAAATTTTGCAATAGTTGCCACGCTTGGTAGGTGGGTTGCAGTTTTTGATTTTTAGCTGTTATCAGAAAGATGCTGCTGCCCATCTCGTGTTTCCCTCTGTTGCCTCTTACGACACCTATGGGAAGATAAAATGAGGCAGTGGATATTCTTGCACCGCCACTACACGGTTATATATAAGTATTACTGAACGTAAAGAGTTACAGTTTACGTTTCCTACTTAATATACTCGTATGTAGCAAGAATCTCAGTCTGTCTAATTATTTACTAGAACATGTATGTACATTGTTCGACTGGGGAAGGACCACGCTCTCACAGAATACCAGCGTAAAATAGCAGCTTAATACTGCTGTATTTCGTATGGTCAGTGTAGAGAACCGAAGACACTTTTTGCTGGAAACGAGGCATTCCATTTTAGTCCTTAGGGGTGACAACGTATCTGAATTATGATTCTTAATCGACGAGAAATGTAGATATCTTAGGCCGCAGATTTCACTTACCATCAGGTGGACTGTGTCTGTGACTGTTTGTCATCCTTATTCTATAGAAAAAAAACCCGAAATGGCAATCGCCCTTAACACTGACGACTCTGGTGTCACATGTCAACTGATGGCGATTATCAAAAAAACCTCAGTCCCCACAGGGTGGGTGGACTATGAGCGCTGTAGAGTGATGAAATACCTCGTTACTAGTAGTAACGATATTAATAATATGATAACGATATTTCATCTCAGTCTTTATAGGTGATGACGTATTTGTATTTTGATTCTTACTTGCGGATAGTGATTTGGACCACTGCATCCGTTGTCCATTATGTGGACAGTGCTATCATCAGGTGGAGGATGGATAACTTAGCTACAAGACGACGATTTTGGGGAAGTTGCACTCAATATTGAGTGCTGTGAAAATTTTACTGTGTGCTCGAGTGTCACCCTTATTTCTATATAAAAAATATGGGTGTACTTGTATGGTTGTAGCAAACGTGGCCGTGGCACGCGCGTACTTGTCGGCTGCCACGCTGGCAAGTGAGCGCACACGCGCTGTGGCAGCTGTGTCGCTGGCGCAGGTGCTGGGCTTCGTGGCGGGCCCGGCGCTACAGGCGGCCGCCGCACCACTGGGCTCCGCGGACGAGTCTCCAGGCCTACGACTTGACATGTACAGCGCGCCTGGTGCGATCAACGCTGTGCTAGGCTTCATCAACCTGCTATTGCTGGTGCCCTGCTGTTTTCAGGAGACCGACATCGCGCTGCGTGAGGCGGTGCGAGCGCGCGGTGACCAATCAGGTACACATCTTTATGTATTTACTCGCATACTGCCCGTCCGAACTTGTTCTGTACCGGTTGAAAATCAGCGCTGCTAGCTTGCGGCTTATGCTGAGACGGTCCCTTCCACCACTTCATCACATCACACGATTTTTTTTGTATTACTATGTGTGTGTGTGTGTGTGTGTGTGTGTGTGTGCGTGTGCGTGTGTGCGTGTGTGCGTGTGTGCGTGTGTGTGTGTGTGTGTGTGTGTGTGTGTGTGTGTGTGTGTGTGTTTTCTTTACGTTTCTTTTTTTAATCAGTCATTTTTTTATTGTAATGTATCATGTGCAGATGTAAGTGTTAGAATAAGCGACTTATGTCTTTATTAGTACCCGCTCCTGTGTTAGTACTTTATCAAGAGATAAAGTCGACGCCAACAGTGAGTCCAATAGTCTTTGAATAGCTTGACTTGAATTCCACCTAATGGAAAGTGGTGATGTAGCCTAAGATGGTGAAGCGCGTTTGTTGGTAAAGTCTATTCAGTAAATCTTAACTGTAGTACGCTAAGGTTAGCATAACAAAATCCTATTCACTCTTGCAACGTCTTAATCGCACGGAAAGAAACTGAGAGACTGGTAAATTGCTTACTTGTTGTAGGCATTACGAAAGCGAAGCAAGCCGTTTAGTTCGATTGCGTGGGATGTCGACAACAAAGGAATGTAGATTCATACGCATATTAATTATTCCCATTTAATTTACGAGGGTTGGTAGCAAACTGGGTGGAGATGCTCATCTTCACAATCAGTAGTTACTCTATTATAGCTATTTGTGCTTATATTCGTTAACTTGCTGATGCGGTTCTTCTCGAGCCTGTCACGACCGTAATCAGTCTATCTCGCTCGCACTCATTGGGATTATGGAGCGTCATAATGATGTGCGTAACAGCTGGTAGTCGATATCGATAAGATTTAATGAACGAATTTTTTAATGTTTGAAATTATAAAATAACAAAATAACATATAATCTACATTTATAAATATTTTATTATATTACAAATTATCTTCTTCGTCCGAACCATCTGTATCACTATCGTCTTTCTGTAGATTTATAATCAAAGGTTCAGCTTTATTTCTCAAAAAAGATTTTTTTTCAAATGCGTTTCCTGGAGGTCTTCTGCATGCTTTACATATTTAACCTAGTTTTCCTAAACGTTACTAATTTTCAATAAGTATGATTCAGGTAGCGAGTGGCGCACAGCAGTGGCACATTCCTATTGTTGATGACATTTATGACCCGACGACTCAGTTGATAATGCGGGCACTATAGCAAACAGTATCAGTGCCAAAGTTTTTTCATTGTCTGTATTTTATTAAAAACAGATTATCCATATTCCATAGGTAGATGTAATGTAAAAGTACTCCGTCAATCGGCAATCTTGCTCTCAAAGTTTTTTTTTCTAAACCAGTATAATAAGTCTATGATTTCCGAAAAGGCCTTCATTCATCTGTGGACATAAATAGGTTGTTTCTATGCTGTTGCCTGTTGTTGCGTTCTGCTAAGTTCCGGAGGACTACACAATTATATCTGTGTAGTCGCGTCTATAAAATACCAACTCTAGTGTTTATGTGTAGTGTTTAAGTGTAACTTACCAAAATTTATATCGATGGTGGCGAGTTGAAATTGAGGGTATTTAGAGAAACCCCCTCCCGCCCGTTTGTGCAGTATAAAGTTCTCTATTGAGTCATTCTACGAGTTAAGTCATTCTACGCGTGCTAAGATAGAGTCGTGGTTCTGTCCGTTGTGATGATTCTTCTGGTGCAGGTAAAGAAGGATGGTGTTGCTGAGAGTCTGTGCTGTGTTACATTGAGATGGGTAGTGTTGCTGTTGGTTTGTATAGTTTGGTGTTATCATGTAATTATATTCTTCACGTTACACCAGTGAGTAATTGCGGCGAGGTCATATTACGGAATGGTCGAAATGTAATTGCCTATACTGATTTTTTAGCCTCGTACCGGTAGGCGAAGTGTAGGGAAACCCCTTACACTTCGCCTACTGATGGAGTGACGATCTGGTAAGACATGCAGGAAGTCGATGGATGCAGGTGGCTCAGGACCGTGCTTTGTGGCATTCCTTGAGGGGGGCCTGTGTTCAGCAGTGGACTTATGAAAGGCTGTAATGATGATGATGATGATACTGATTCTATAGTGCAGTTACGGTGTTTTGTTGCCACTAATGATTAACTGCGTAAGCAAGAGGGCAAGCTGAATATACACTCTCACACTTTTACTATTTTTAACAATTAAGGGTTAGTCCTGACGTATTCCCGCTAGTACCGACACCAATTTTTTTGTTTCTTTCTAAATATTTTTCGCATTAATTTTGCATTATTCTTGCAAATACACTTATATTAATAAAAATCAATCAATTTACAAGCGCATCATTAAATTTGTTCATGGTGTCGATTTACAGAGAAGGAGGTTTTGAAGGCGCTGAAGCCGGACTTCATCAGCAGCTGGATGCTGGTAGGCGCGTTCTTCGTGCTGGTTTTCAACTTCGTGCTGCTGGAGACGCTAGCCACGACGTTGAGCATGGAACAGTTCGGGTGGGGCAAGGCACAGGCGCTGCAGTACATGGGCGCGCTCATGTCGGCCGGCGCTGTCGTCGCCTGTCTCGTGTTCGCCGCCATCCCTTCACTGACCCGCCGCTTCGAGGAACGGTGCGTATGCGTACTCCCCACCAAAATACTGATTGAACCAAATACTACTAGACCGGCAATTTATAATAAAAATGCGGATACTTACGACAGTTACTGTTACCAAAACTATTACTTTTATATAAGTTGTTAGTACAGTACGAAATTAAACGTACTTATCTGAAGTAAACATCAAATCACGACGACGGAGTGCGCACATAATTTTTTTTATAGGATAGGGTGACACACGAACACAGAGTCCACTTGATGGTAAGCGGTTGTTGTGGCCCATAGACATCTACATCTATCCTCGTTTGCGAACCAAAATGCAGATGCGTTGTCGCCCGTGAGGACTAAGATAGAATGCCTCGTTTCCAGTAAAAACGGTATCTGGTTCTCTACACTCACCATTCGAAACACAGCAGCGTTAAGCTGCTATTTTACGTTGGTATTCTGTGAGAGCGTTGTCCTTCCCCGGTAGAGCCGACCCATTCGTTCCAACCATAATATAGCCAAAGCGTCATTAACATCATCATTGTAGTCCTTCACAAGTCCACTGCTGAATATAGGCCTCCTCCAAGGAATACCACAAAGCACGGTCCTGAGCTACCTACATCCACCGACTTCCTGCATGTCTTACCAGGTCATCACTCCCTATAGTAAGGGGGGCACTCCAAACTTCGCCTACCAGTACGAGGCCGCAGCTTGAGATTTTTTTCCCCGTCGGTTGTCAGGGGTCATTGTAGAAGCGTACTCGTCGCGACCCCTGCCAACCCTTTTCAGGGCTGCAATTCTACTAGCTGCGCACCCATGCCAACGAGGGTTAGGCCGTCCCCCCAAGGCGACGCACACCAGATCGTCCCCGTTGGTGTGAAATGCAGCGCGCAAAGCGGCGATGGGGACCGCCACCCGTCACGCACAGCCCGACACGGCGGAAGGTGGAGGACAGAGTGCAGAGTTGGCACGTGGAATGTTAGAGGAGGCATGAGAGATAAGACGAATGAGTTGATCGAAATAATGAAAGAAAGAGAATTAGATGTCATGTGTATGTCGGAGACCAAGCGGAAGGGCAGTGGTACTGAAGAGCTCCCTGGCGGGGCGTTAGATCTATGGTCCGGAGTCCCGGAGAGCGAGAACGCCTGCCAGGGAGTGGGGGTGCTGCTGTCTTCTCGGTTGGTCGATGTTATGACTGAATATAAGGTTGTGAACTCAAGACTTCTCTGGGTTCGCTTTAAATTGGGACTGACGAAGTTATTCCTTTTGGCTGTTTATGCGCCGGTAGCTTCGTCGTCCAGGGCTGAGCTGGAGGAGTTTTGGGAGAATGTAAGAGAAGTTCTAGATTTGGCTAGGGGAAACGAAAGAATTGTTGTATGTGGTGATTTGAATGGATGGGTTGGTACCGCTCGACCAGGGTACGAGTCGGTACTTGGAAAGTTTGGCGATAAAAGGGTTAATGATGCTGGCAAGCTTATACTGGCGGTGTGCAAGGAAAAGGGTCTTCTTGTGACAAACACTATGTCTAATCACAAGAAAATCCATATGTATACTAGAGAACGAAAGAATGAGAGAAGTATGATCGATTTGTTCCTGGTGGATGACCGACTGCGAAAACAGGTGATGGATACGCGAGTGTTCAGGGGTGCTGACCTGGGAACGGATCACTATCTAGTGATTACTAGATTTAGGGGTCTGTTCGCGGGTTGGCGCTACCGGACGGCAGTAACAGAACCACAGTCGGTCTGTCGCATCCGAAGCTGGAAGCTTCAGGAAGCGGATACTAGGGACAAATATCATGCGAGGGTAGCCGAAAAGCTTGACACCATCGATGGCAGAAAAGAATGTGTAGAAAGAACATGGCAGAACCTTAGGGATGGAATGGTAAGTGCAGCGGAAGAAGTGTGTGGAACAATAAAAAGAGGCAGTAGTAAAAGAAGAGATGCATGGTGGAATGATGAAGTGAAAGAAGCTGTAAAGAAGAAGAAGAAAGCATGGTTAGACTACTTAGCCTCTAGTAATGATAAGGATATGAGAGAGAAGATGAAAGAAAGATATAGGCTGCAGAAAGTTCACACGAAAGCACTGATTGAGGAAGTGCGTGAAAGGTGTAGAATGGAAGCGGACGAAAGGTTGTCGCACAACTTTAAGGAGAACTCCAAACTCTTCTGGAAAGAGGTTGGAAGGGCCCGAAGTGGTGCGACGGCCTTAAGAATGAACAAAGTGCTTTCGAGAACTAATGACGTCCTATCAGAAAAATCGGACGTCATGCAGCGATGGAGCGAATTTTATAGAGAAATGTATGCGTGTGATGATCTTAGTGAGGGATCCGGGGATGACGCCGTGACTGGTACGCCAGACCCGGACCTCGATGACACTGAGGTCATCAGTATGAAAGAGATTGAACATGCGATTCGAAGTTTGAAATGTGGTAAGGCTGCGGGACTAGACAGAGTTACTGCTGAAATGGTCAAGTATGGTGGGCCTCGCGTCTGGGACAGCTTTCGTCTGCTGTGCAATTTGTGCTGGCGGACGGGGGATGTCCCGGATGATTGGCGATCCGCAGTCATTGTGCCTTTATATAAAGGTAAAGGTTCACATTTTGACTGCGGGTGCTATCGGGCGATCAGCTTGACCAGTTTAGCAAGTAAAGTTTACTCGAAGGTTTTGACACGTAGGATGCAAGAGAAATCGGAAAGATTTCTATGGGAGGCACAATGCGGATTTAGACCTGGAAGAGGATGCACGGATCAAATGTTTTCTCTCCGCATGATCACGGAAAAGCTTCTGGCTGCTAACCAGAAGATTTTCTGTGCTTTTGTGGATCTTGATAAAGCATTTGATAAGGTTGTAAGGAAGAAAATGTGGGAACTGTTGCCGGGGTATGGTGTGGATGGTCAATTGCTAAGGGCAGTCTCTTTACTGTGACTGTAAAGCCTGTGTGCGGGTAGGGCATGACCTGTCACCCATGTTTAACGTCCAAACGGGCGTAAAGCAGGGTTGTGTCATGTCTTCCTGGCTGTTCATACTGTATCTCGACAGCTGTTTACAGAAGCTGAAAGATAGTTGTTTGGGTGTGAAATTGGGTGACATTAAAGTAAATTGTCTGCTGTATGCTGATGATGCAGTGCTTATTGCACCATCAGAGGCAGAACTGCAGGCATTAGTCACGTGTATGAAAGAGGAATGTGAAATTAAAGGTCTCCGTTTGAATGCTAATAAAACTAAGGTTCTGGTATTTGAAAGGGACGAAGAGAGAACGAAGTGTGAAATATGGGTAAATCAGGAATGTCTAGAACAGGTAAATGAAATTGTATACTTGGGGAGTGCTTTTAGCCGGGACGGAAGATGTGATTTAGATGTGGACAGGCGTGTCGCTGCCGGGAACAAAGTCAATGGTGCCCTGGCTGCGTTAGTCAAAAGGCAAGGCGTAGCGAAGAGTGCACGCCTTGCAATACATAACGCAGTGTTGGTACCGACTTTGTTATATGGCAGCGAAACCTGGGTATGCCAGAAGAAGCATAAAAGTAAGTTGAATGCAGTGGAGATGCGATCTCTTCGTAAAATGTGCGGCGTTACCATGGCTGACCGAAAGCGAAACGAAGAGATTCGCAATATGGCAGGTTTGAAAGATGACCTTATCACAAAAATTGATAAGGGCGTGCTTCGGTGGTTTGGGCACGTTGAGCGAATGAGTGAAGACCGAATGGTGAAGAAAATATATAGCGCGAAAGTTAATATTAAAAGGTGTCGAGGTAGACCGAGACTAACTTTCGAAGACCATGTGAGCAAATTGCTCGAAGAGGGTAGGGTCAAAAGTACTCGGATACTTAGACGTGCATGCATGAAGAAGATAATGAATCTGAAAGAAGCGAAAGAGGTATGTAAGGATCGTGACACTTGGCGATCTGTTCTCTCTGGCTACCCCGTCAGGGATTGTGCGTGAAGATAAGTAAGTAAGTCGGTTGTCGGTTCTTCGAGCTATATGGCCGGCCTATTGCCACTTCAGCTTATTAATCCGTTAGGCTATGTCGGTTACTATGATTCTACTGCGGATATTCTCATTTCCAAGTCATCACGCAGATAAACCTCGAACATAGCCCTCTCCATAGCTCGCTGAGCGACCTTCAGCTTCCTCACATGGCCAGTAGTAAAGGATCACGTCTCAGATCCATGTCATCACTGTCAAGATGCACTGGTTGTACAATCTAAAATCAAAAATTTTGAACAGTGGTAGAGCCACGCGGCAGCTTTTGCTGTCGCACGGATGGGCCGGCTCGAACCGGGGTGGTACCACGACCTCACAGGAAACCAGCGTGAAGTAGAGGTTTACCTCTGCGTTTCGCTTGGTGAGTGCAGGTGGCCGGAGGCCCTTTTTACTGGAAATGAGGCATTCCATCTTAGTCCTCACGGGTGACAACGCATCTACATTTTGATTTGTAATAGAGGATAGATGTAGATGTCTATGTGCCGCAGCAACCACTTACCATCAGGTGGACTGTGTGCTCGTTTTCAAGTTTTGAGGTGTACCTGACGAGAATATGTGTATTTATCTCCCGAACGCTGCCCAGCCGAGTGGAATCTGTCGATTGACCTCTCGGTCGAAGTTGGACTTACCTAGTCGGACTATTTGTCCCAGGTAAACATACTCGTCAACAACTTAGAACATAGTGCTCCTAACAACTAGCGGCATAGGTGTGACATGGACGTTACACATGTTGTGAATTTTGTTTCTGAGCTATCCGTTGGGAGGCACTATTGAGGTCATTGAACATAGTTCTTACTCCTTAGGTCCTCCAGCGATTCTGTCATAAGGACTATAGCTACACCGTAAAATTTATTAATCAGTTTATAACAAATATACCACTTGAACGATATGATAAAGTTAGATCGCTGTCCGATAGAGTGTATTTTAGATTTGTCTAATGGAGTAGTGCCTTATAGTTAGTACGTTAAAAATAACAGGTAGAGTGCTATCATAATACTTGAAGAAGGTCAATTGCTACATATGTAGTGATATTAAACTCCCGTTTTTTTTTGGTTATTCATAGATAATAGATTAATTTTGTTATTTGTCAACGCAAATAACAATATTTTAGAAAATACTTCATTTTATTATTTACTAGCGATTCTCCCCGGCTTCACACGTGTGACTTCTGGAACTCGACAACAACGCCACCTACCGGGCCCAATTGTTAATCTAAACCATCCAAAGCTCCACTTAAACACAAATAAAAAAAGCGACCAAGTGCGAGTCGAGTAACAGCAAGTAACATAATTTACGATTTATGACGTATTAAAAAAAAAACTACTCACTAGATCTCGTCCAAACCAATTTTCGGTGGAAGTTCACATGGTAATGTACATCATATATTTTTTTAGTTTTATCATTCTCTTATTTTAGAAGTTACAGGGGGGGGGGGGGCACACATTTTACCAATTTGGAAGTGTCTCTCGCGCAAACTATTCAGTTTAGAAAAAAAGGATATAAGAAACCTTAATATCATTTTTAAAGACCTATCTATTATAGATACCCCACACGTATGGGTTTGATGAAAAAAAATTTTGTGTTTCAGTTCTAAATATGGGGAACTCCCAAAATTTATTATTTTTTTCTATTTTTGTGTGAATATCTTAATGCGGTTCACAGAATACATCTACTTATAAAGTTTCAACAGTATAGTTCTTATAGTTTCGAAAAAAAGTGGCTGTGACATACGGACGGACAGACAGACAGACAGACATGACGAATCCATAAGGGTTCCGTTTTTTGCCATTTGGCTACGGAAGCCTAAAAATCACCAAAATCGGTCAAGCCGTCAAGTGACGATCTTTTATACATGCAGCAATTGATTTTTAGTTACATAAACTCGTATAAGTGGTTATTGTAAAAAAAAGTAAAGCCTTTATACGTTCCATAGCACGGCTAGCATGGGGTGGGGATAAAAAAATTATCCCCCGATTACATCCCCTACATGACAAGAGATAAAATTATCTTGTCCTTATGCCAAAGCACGGCAACGGGGAGAAGTATATACCCGTTTGATATGACTAGTAGACATACAACATGTAACAAAAACCCTGTAGTTCCCGTTAAGTACGTTATCAGGATCAGTATTGAAACCTATACAATTACCTTTTTTTTTAAAAACTCGGCCATATATTTTTTTAATTCTATTAATTTTTTTTTAATTTTATGTGGTTTTATTACCTCTTACTGACGCTAGCCAATGCTAAAGCTAAGTAAAGCGGGGTCTTTGACAAACCTCTTACTCCCCCGCAGAGGAAATAAAACCACATACAATTGTTTTTAATAAAATAAATAAAATATTGTTTGAATTTAAAAAAAAAGTTATTTCTATACGTTTAAATAATGATACTGATAACCTACTTAACAGGAACCACAGGGTTTTTGTTACATATTGTATATACCCCGTCCGTAGCATGGGGCCAAATGAAAGATAAAAAATTATGCTTTTTTGACATTTGAAATGGATAATTTTATCCTAGTTCATTGAACGTGGGTTTAAGTTGTCTCCTGCCTATGCTAGCCTAGGCACACCGGTGGATATAATATCCACAGTAGATAAAATGGAAGATAGACTTAGACTTAGATAGATTTTTTGTATGAATATAAACTTAAGCCCATGTCCAATGAACTAAGATCCTTTCAAAGTACTCTGTGTAAGATCCGGAGACACTGTAGTGTCTCACGCCAAGTATACGTTCAACATATGTATATGTATGTAAATGTGTAGGCGTGAGACTAGTGTATATATTCGCGAATCAGATGTCAACATAAACTCACCAAATTTTTAACTTCATATATTTAATTATTAACGAAACGTCAACACTTTATACAGTCATATATCATTTTGTTTATCAATTGTTTCCTTATAACACTAATAATTATTTCTATCTATCAATTATTTCATACTTTTCAACATCTCAAATTTTTGCTTGCGCACTTTTCCGATTCCACAAAAGATTTTTTTAATTTCGGTGGAATTTTTTATCTTTTTAAAGATTGTTGACTTGAATGCTTGTCTTTTAAGCCATGTTTCCATTTATTTATTTTCATGATTTTTAGCTTGAATGCCTGTCTTTTAAGCCATGTTTTCATTTATCTCTGTATTAAATGATTATAATCCTTTATAATACACTGCTTTACAATATGTTGATGCGTCACATTGCGCAGCCCTTTGGCGATTTCGACAGCAACTTCAGCCAGCAGATAGTTGGCAATATTATCTCAAGGCGTCTAAGCAGATAAACACCGTATCTTGAAAATATTGGTATGGCGGTAGGGATGCAACATCGCTCATAAAAAAGTGATATTAGAACCTCGATATTTTCGAAAGTGAAACATCGATTTAAAAAAAGGGTTATTATAGTATAAATGAATACATGGTTGATAATAAACCCTGGGAATGAGATGGTCGCTTCCAAGCAGTTTCTAAAATAAATTTTGTAAATAGTTTGTAATCATCCGGAGACACTGTAGAGTCTCACGCCAATTACACGTTCAACATATGTATATGTATGTAAACGTGTAGGCGTGAGACTACATTGTATATATTCTCGAATCAAATGTCAACATGACCTCACCAAATTTTTAACTTCATATATTTAATTAGTAACGAAACGATAACACTTTATACAGTCATTTATCATTTTGTTTATCAATTGTTTCCATATAACACTAAAATTTATTTCTATCTATCAATTATTTCATACTTTTCAATATCTCAAATTTTTGCTTGCGCACTTTTCCAATTCCACAAAAGATTTTATTAATATCGGTGGAATTTTTTATTTTTTTAAAGACCGTTGACTTGAATGCTTGTCTTTTAAGCCTTTTTTTTATTTATCCCAGCATAAAATGATTATAATCCTTTATAATACACTGCTTTACAATATGTTTATGCGTCACATTGCGCAGCCCTCTGGCGATTTCGATGGCAACTTGAGCCAGCAGATAGTTGGCAATATTATCTCAAGGCGTCTAAGCAGATAGATACCTTATCTTGAGAATATTGGTATGGCGGTAGGGATGCAACATCGCTCATCAAAAAAGCGAACCTCGATATTTTAGAAAGTGAAACATCGATTTAAAAAAAAGGGTTATTATAGTATAAATGAATACATGGTTGATAATAACCCCTAGGAATGAGGTGGTCGCTTCCAAGCAGTTTCAAAAATAAATTTTGTAAATAGTTTGTAATCATTTTGTATTGTAAAATTTATTTTGAAAAAAAGTAACCCAGCGGGACTTTTTTCTTGTTGGTGCTTCCCAGGACAGAGGTTTTTTTTCGAACCAGTGGTAAAGTAAAAATGACTTTCAATAAGAATTACTCATGTTATGTATATTGAATAAAAAATTATTCTATTCTATTCTAAAAACATCAAAGTATATGAATAATATATCGATATTTTTATCACCATTTAAATATATATATATATATATATATATATCATCATCATCATCATTACAGCCCTTCACAAGTCCACTGCTGAACATAGGCCTCCCCCAAAGAATGCCACAAAACACGGTCCTGAGCCACCTGCATCCATCGACTTCCTGCATGTCTTACCAGGTCGTCACTCCATCTCGTGGGGGGACGCCCTACACTTCGCCTACCGGTACGAGGCTGCCACTCGAGAACCTTTCTTCCCCATCGGTTGTCGGTTCTTCGAGCTATATGGCCGGCCCACTGCCACTTCAGCTTACTAATCCGTTGGGCTATGTCGGTCACTCTGGTTCTACTGCGGATATCCTCATTCCTAAGTTTATCACGCAGAGAAACTCCGAGCATAGCCCTCTCCATAGCTCGCTGAGCGACCTTGAGCTTCCTCATACGGCCAGCAGTGAAGGACCACGTCTCAGTTCCGTAAGTCATCACTGGCAACACGCACTGGTTGTACAATTTCGTTTTAAGGTTTTGAGGTATGTCTGACGAGAAGATGTGTCGTAGCTTCCCGAACGCTGCCCAGCCGAGTTGAATCCGTCGATTGACCTCTCGGTCGAAGTTGGACTTACCCAGTCGGACTATTTGTCCCAGGTAAACATACTCGTCAACAACTTCGAGCTTAGTGTTCCCAACAACTACCGGCATAGGTGTGACATGGACATTAAACATGATCTTAGTTTTGTCCATGTTCATCTTAAGACCTATCCGTTGGGAAACACTATTGAGGTCATTGAGCATAGTGCTTAGGTCCTCCAGCGATTCTGCCATAAGGACTATATCGTCGGCAAATCGAAGGTGAGTGATGTACTCGCCATTGATGTTGATACCGTATCCTTTCCAGTCCAGAAGCTTGAAAACGTCTTCCAATGCAGCGGTGAAGAGTTTCGGGGATATGACGTCACCCTGTCTTACACCTCTCTGCAATTGGATAGGTTTCGTACTCTGGTTCTGTACTCGGATAGCCATCGTAGCCCTACTGTACAAGCACTTCAACACTTCGATATACCGACAGTCAACTTGGCACCGCTGAAGGGACTGCAGCACCGCCCAAATTTCGACGGAATCAAAGGCTTTCTCATAGTCCACATACGCCAGACATAGTGGCAAATTGTACTCTTCGGACTTCTGTACAATTTGCCGAAGGGTATGTATGTGGTCTATGGTGCTAAAGCCCTTTCGGAAACCGGCTTGTTCGGGAGGCTGGAAGTCGTCAAGTCTGCGCGCGAGACGATTCGTAATGACTCTCGAAAACAGCACGTAGACGCGGCTCAGAAGGGAAATCGGTCTGTAGTTCTTCAAGAGAGCGTTGTCCCCTTTCTTGAAGAACAAGACCACCGCACTTCTGCTCCACGCCTCCGGTGTAATGCCACCATGGAGGACGGAATTAAAGAGCTTCTGAAGGACTTCAAGTACCGGTCTTCCACCCGCTTTCAGAAGCTCCGCTGTAATTCCATCCTCGCCTGGGGCCTTGTCGGATGAGACTCGCTCTTGGATCGTTACTCACACTTGCGTGTGGCTCCAACGATGATGTGTACAGCTGCCCATAGAACCTCTCAATCTCACTCAAAATCTCAGGTGTCCCGGAAACGATGCTGCCACATTCTGTCTTCAGCTTTGACAGTTGGCTCTTTCTGGCAGACAGATCTCTGGCAAAGACTTTGGAGCCTTGGTTCCGCTCGATCGCTTCTTCAATACGAGCTGTATTGAAGTTGCGTAAGTCCCGCCGCATGCATTTGGAGATCTGTCTGTTCAGATGCCTGTATGCTGTCAAGTCTGTTGAAGAATGTAGCTTCATCTCCCGTCTAACAGCCATGAGATTAAGAGTGTGATCGGAGAGTTTTTGTGTTCTTCTGCGGCGGGTCTTGCAGAACTTAGCTCCAACCGCATGGACAGTTTCCACGAGCTTGTCATTCATATCGTCCACTTCATTGCAGTCTTCTAGGCACTGAAAACGGTTTTGTAACTCGAGCTGAAAGGTTTCGGGACTTTGGAACAGAGCACGAGGGGGACGGAGCGTTGACTTCATTAGACGAGACCTCTCCAACTTAACGTTTAGGTTCAGTGTGCCTCTAACCATTCGGTGATCGCTACCAGTTTTCACCCTCGCGATCACATATATATATATATATATATATATATATATATATATATATATATATATATATATATATCGAATAAATAATCATTTCGAAGATATCCGGAAACACTATAGTGTCTCTTATTAGTATGTACTTGGTTCCTTTTTATTTTATAATTTTTTGTAAAAATGTAATTATTATTTTTGTAATTATAGTTGAAAGTGTACCTGGCGCGATGCTTTACAGTGAAACTGTTTTGGTTCAGATACAATTGTCCCTTTCAAATGTAAAAAAAAGCATAATTTTTTATGTTTTATTTGGCCCCATGCTACGGACGGGGGATATATTGTCTACTCGATATGTCAAACGGGGATATACTTCTCCCCGTTGCCGTGCTTTGGCTTAGGGACAAGATAATTTTATCTCTTGTCAGTGGATATAGTCGGGGGATAAATCCGTGCAGCTGGGTATTTGTCTCCTCTCATTTCTGAAAGGAATATGGAGAAAGTAGTCCGCCGTGCTATTCTAAGTGATTCGTATTGACGGATTTTGCTACCCGCGCAAAATTATCCGAGGCTTCTTCTGTAGCCTTTCTTAATCCACTACGTGAGTTCAACCTGGGCAAGCGTGGAGCCGGTACCCTCCCACTGAACATGCTGCTTACAATAATAATTATTAGTCTGTGGGACGGTGCAGTTTGGCATCCGTGCTTGACCAATAGCTAATCTGACGAGCCAAGGATTTGACGAGATACTAATTTGAGAGATCACTTGCTTGACCAATGGAGGTTTTGATCAATCAAGCATTTAAGCGGTCTGACTAGTGTGTGGTAAAGCTTGATATTTGAAGATGAAGTTGTGACATATGCTTTACATGTAGGATACAGCCGTAGTGATATATTCAAGGAAATTAATTACGTCCGCTCGTAAAATACATGGTAGAGCCAGTAGAACCAAGCTACAACTTATCCTCGTTTGCGAATCATAATGCAGAATGCGTTGTCACCCGTGAGGACTAAGATGGAATGCCCCTTTTCCAGTAAAAAGGGTCTCCGGTTCTCTACACCCCCCATACGAAACACAACAGTGTTAAGCTACTATTGAACGCTGGTATTCTGTGAGAGCGTGGTCCTTCCCCGCTCGAGCCGACCCATTCGTGCTACAACCATACTACTAATATAGCTGCAGCATGGCACTACCACGTATATTATGGCTGAATCGTAAATACGTTGGGTCGACTACGCACGCACAGAATTACCAATATCATTACAGACTGTCTAACGTCTGCAGCTGAACATGGCCCTCCCCCATAGATTGCCTCATAGGTAATATTTGCCATAATTCCAACGCTTGGCAAGCGAGATGGCATTCGCAGTTTTTTATTTTTATTCAGCATTTATCAGGAAGATATTGCTGTCTATCTCTTGGTTCAGATTTCCTCAGTAATATCATAAAATGCGGTATGGAATATTATTACTCCGTCACTACACAGTTATACGCACGGAATACCAGCGCAGAATAGCAGCATTTTGCTTTTTCGTATGTGACGAGAACTATGTACCTACATTTGGTGCTGGTTCCATGTTTGTAATAATAATGTCCTCCTCACCAAAATGTTGGTCCTAGCGGCCACTCTCAACGGACACTAGTCATCTACGCAGATGCTCCCACTCCAGGTTACAAAAGTTTTTGTACTCAGGAGTAGGAGCCTCTGAATGTGGTTTTGATCTCGAGGATAGATGTAGGTGTGTTTGGGTGCGGTGGTCAGTATCGTTGTGTTGCAGGGCACTGCTGGTGTGGGGCGGGTTCCTGCCGACGGCTGCGGCGTCGCTGCTCTGCATCCCCTGGGGGCCCGGCCCGCCACCTCTCGCTATGCCCGGCCAGCACGAGGCGCTCGGTGGATGCCCACAGGTTCACATATCACCTACCTTAC
This sequence comes from Parnassius mnemosyne, assembly GCA_963668995.1. NCBI lineage: Eukaryota > Metazoa > Arthropoda > Insecta > Lepidoptera > Papilionidae > Parnassius > Parnassius mnemosyne. Next base: position 44,617,569 of record CAVLGL010000079.1, on the reverse strand, counting down.
TTTACCAGACAGGGAAAATGGAGAGGAGAAGTCTTCCTCCGAAGAGAGGCTGACATAGGGTTGCCGGCACTGTTGGGACCGCGGATATGAGTACAATGTTCCCGTGGCTCTGCCAATATACAGTGAAACTGGAACACCACGGGTCAATGGAGTTTTAGTCGTGAAGATTTTTTTTTATAGAATAAGGGTGACAAACGAGCACACAGTCCACCTGATGGTAAGTGGTTGCTGCGGCCCATAGACATCTACATCTATCCTCTATTACAAATCAAAATGTAGATGCGTTGTCTCCCGTGAGGACTAAGATGGAATGCCTCATTTCCAGTAAAAAGGGCCTCCAGCCACCTGCACACACCGAGCGAAACGCAGAGGTAAACCTCTACTTCACGCTGGTTTTCTGTGAGGTCGTGGTACCACCCCGGTTCGAGCCGGCCCATCCGTGCGACAGCAAAAGCTGCCGCGTGGCTCTACCACTGTTAAAATTAGATCTTGATTCAAGGACGAACATCCGAAGTGTTCACAAATAACTTCTTTGTATACTGCTAGAACGATGAAATATGCCACGTAGTTGTATGGTTAAATTCTTATTTACGACAGTTACTGTTTTTAAGCAAATACGACATACTTAACTTCACGTTGAAAAAGTGCGCACATAAATAATGACTTAGTGTTAGATTGTCGAAAACAATATTCACGGTTTACAATACAAAGAATTATTTTTCTTGGCCGCTAGCAGTCGACTAAAGAAGTTACGGAGTATTAACCATAACTTAGTGTGCATTGTATTAGTACCGTACTGCCCGTCTACCCTCTAGTAGTATACATGCAAGCCTTTGTTTCCACACTTACGATATAAGTAGGATTCACTAATTTTTCAAAGATGTGAAATAATATCAGCGCTGTGGTTAGTACACCGCGGCACAATGCTCAGTCGGATGCCTATTTGTTGCTGCATTAATGTTGTCGTAATATAGTATATTAATGTGGTGCAATTATTTATAATGTAGCTTCAAATTAAGATGTTTCTTTCGTTCTTTCCTTCATTCTCTCTATGTGCTTGGTGCGCAGGAGACGCAGCCGTGGTGTGCCGAGTCGCGATATTAATGTGGTGCAATTATTTATAATGTAGCTTCAAATTAAGATGTTTCTTTCGTTCTTTCCTTCATTCTCTCTATGTGCTTGGTGCGCAGGAGACGCAGCCGTGGTGTGCCGAGTCGCGCGCGCTCTCGTTGGTGCAGTTCCTACTGGCGTACGCCTGCGTGTCGGTGGGCTACCCGCTCGGCGTCACGCTTATACAGACTATCTTCTCCAAGGTGCTGGGTCCCAGGCCGCAGGTACTCGCCGCGCTACCTTTTCTATATGCAATACGCAAAACAATAAACTACTGGGGACTATAACTATTTCTTATGTTTACACGAACACTACATATTTAAATAAAACCAGATTTCACGGATTTTATCGCGTATATTAGCGTATTTTATATTACCGACGTTTAGAGTTCTTGACAGCATTCATGGTCACGGGGAGGACTGAGGTGTTCGATGTCCCAATGTCATAATTAACCATGGCTATTTTTAGTGTAGCGTTGGGAATATAAAAAGAGATAATATACGCAATAAAATCCGTAAAAAATTAAAAATTAGTTTAATTTAAATGCTGGGGATAAGTTCCCTCCAAAAATATTGAGGCTTTTGGTGTTCTATTACGGCGTTCTCTAATTATACATAAAATTTATAATCTAATAGACGATGGATGATCAGCTGTTTGCTGTTATGCTTCGGATTGAACCATAAGAGACCCAGGATAATATGCTAAGATAAAATTAACTTGCTAATAGAGGATGGGTGACATCTCTTTGCTTTTGTGTTTTGGATTGAATCATTAAGTAGTCAGTATAATTAGTGGGATTCCATTCTAGCTCTTAGAGGTGACAACGCGTCTGTGACCTTCTTGTTAGAAAATTTTACATGTGTTAGTGGGCTGCAGTAGCCTTTTACCATCAGGTGGTCCATTAGCTTGTTTGTTCTTCTAGTATTAAAAAAGGTTGGTTTGTTGATACGCTTGCGGGAGTTGAGCGTGTTCCCATGTGTAATGGCAGCGTAAGAGAATCCACCACTGTATTTATCATATGGTTCAGACCACAAAAGAAAGGAAATGGAGCATTGCATACAAGCTGTGTCCAAGCTGCGCAAAAATCAAGCCAGAGCTTAGTTAATCGGGTGAACGAAAAAAATTTAAGATCGGTTTCCGGTTCTCTACACTTGTCGTACGAAACACGGCAGAATTAAGTTGCTATTTTATGCTGGCATTCCTTACTTGGCGTGGTCCTTTCCCGATGGAACCGAGCCATTCGTGGTAGAAGCAGCTCGGCTGCAGCACGTTAGGTTGCGCTGTGTGTGGTGCGCAGGGCGTGTGGCAGGGCGTGCTGGCGGGCGCGGGGTGCGCGGCGCGCGCGCTGGGCCCGCTGCTGGTGGCGGGCGTGTACGCGCGGCGCGGCCCGCCCGCCGCCTTCGCCGTCACCGCCGCGCTCACGCTCGCCGCGCTGCTCGCGCTGCGCGCCGTCTACCCGCGCCTGCAGCTGCCCGAGCCAGCCGCGCCCCCGCCGCCCGCGCCCTGCGAGCTGCAGCCGCTAGCACGCCGCGACATGGACGACACGTGAGTGCAGCGCGTGCCTTCCCACGCCACATCACAAACTGCAGCCGCCAGTTGACCGTGACCCGGATCACATATGTTAACGTCCTCCACACTGTATTTCGATCGCAGCGGCCAGTCTTAGTCGAAACGAATGTGGACACAACCGCAGGTACACTCTCATAGTTACAGACACCGTTACGATACTACCAGAGATATCAAATGCGGTACCAACTTTTGCGTGTTTCGACATGCGGGTGAAATACCGACAAATTTCTGACTTGAACAGACAGAAATACTATTGAGAATTTCTTGATAGAAAAATCCCAATAGCTGAATCAATAAGGATTTTTTATCTGTTAATTTTCTGCCGACTTCCAAAAAGGAGCTCAATTTAACTGTATATTTTTTTATGTGTGTTACCTCATAACTTTTTACTGGGTGAACCGATTTTGATGATTCTCGTTTTCTCTAAAATATTTTAAGTCTCTACAGTTACTGTTTATGACTTAAATTGGTACATTATTACTGTGAAAATGTAAATATTTGTATATTATAATATTTGTACATGAAACGATCTGCATGCAATAATTATAACATATTCGTGCTTATAATTTATTCGGTGTGGTTTTGTAAAAGATCAGTAATTACTGATGAAAATAAAATATTTCGTCTCTGCAAGATCTATGAATAATCGTCGGTGACATGTAACAGTGTTTGTTCCTATTGTATTTCTAAGTAATTTTTATAATTGCACACATTACTTTAAAATTAATAGTATTACACATAGTTGCATAATAATAGAAGTATCAAATAGTGTAACGACACTGCTCACCTATATATATACTAACAAGCGAAACTTTAAAATTAATTCTGAAAAATCACAATCTCTGTAATAAAAACGTTTGTCTTCTAGATCATCGATTTAAAAAAAATAACACAGTTGCGGAGTGATTCCCACCGAAAAACGATTTCTACCAGAGCACAGAATAAATAATAATACTACTTATGTAACCAGAGTTAGATAATCGCAATGCGGTCCGATAATAATCGTCATAATATGAGTGCATTCTAAACGCATTGTGTTACGTTGCTCCACAACTAAATACGCTCTTTAGTGAAGTTATAAGTGATATTATATAATTTTATCCGGTTTTATTAACTCAACTGCATTGGCCCGGTCATTAGTAACAGTAAGAGTTATGTCACCGATGCGCGTGTCAGTTAGAGGAAATAAAACTACATACAATTTGCAAATAAAAATGTATTTCCATTTAAATGATTTTTTTTATGGTTGAGTTTTCTGAAATAAAGTTATTATTAATTTACATTTGAATACTGATTCTAATAACGCACTTAAAGGGAACCACAGGGTTTATTTTTCATGTTATATATAAACATATTTTAATATTTTTTTGTTGTAGTTTATTTTGTGCCAGAATTTTAAATTAATACTTAGATATTTTTTTAATTTGTAATTTATATTATGTAATTCGTTATAAGCATACATAGGTCCGGTACGTCGACGGCTAGTGTTGCTTCATGTAAGCGTATATACAACATTTGTCATGTTCATTCAAAAAGTTGCTAGATATCTGTCGACAATTATAAAGCCGGTAGTTATCAGTCACCTGTTTACCACCAATATCAGTTGGTGTTTATATAATAAACTTTCTATTTTCCCATTGGTCGATCAATAGAAGATCGATGAATGGGAAAATAGAAATTTTATTTTAAAGCACAGTAGGTGCCATGGTGATTTTTTTAAATTTACGTGAATACATGTAATAAAAATGTATTTACGGATTTTACAGCGTTGAATTTTAACTTTCTTAATTCCCTTTACATTACTTAAAAAAGAAAACAAAAATTTTAATTAAACGCGATAACATCCGTAAAATTGGTTTCATTACACATGTACCAGCTGTTGTAATATAACATGTGTAATATAACATTTTTTACGAATCATCAACTAAAATATTTACTTATTGTATTAATTACGACCATTGAGTTATATGTACTACGTACTAGAGAAGCCATTCCGAACATTGACTATGTTCAACTGAACTGTAGTGCAATCCATACAAACTAAATAGTGCGTAAATTGAAGATTTGTGAATTCCCTTAAATAATAATTTTTACATTTTATTTAGAAATATGTTTGTTTAGATTAAATTAAGATATTTTATATTAAATACTTACATTTATTTTATATTAATATCTTATTTTATATCAAATAAAATGCGCATGCGCGAATACATAGAGTAGTGCACAATTTTTGTTTGGAATGGCTTCTCTAGTACGTAGTACATATAACTCAATCATTACGACCCAATTAAACAAAATTATACTTTACGATGTACCTACTACAAAAATAGTTGCATATGAGTACACTTAACCTAGTTAACTTTCTAAAATCACGTGATTACGTAACTTAACGTTAAGATAATAATATGTTATTTCTATTCATTTTTATGGTTTTCTATTAGTGTTTACGATTTACAAAAGTTAATTTGGCTAAGTCTGCAGTAATTTCACACATGAGACCTTTATAAATGATTTTAAGATAACAAAAAACGATTAATTTAAGAATGCTATCGCTAAAGTATTTATAGATCTATAGCAAGGCTAGATCTATAGCAAAGACAGAAACCTAAACGTTACTTCTAGTTATTCTGTAGATGATTTAGTCTAGCATATTCATCATCATCAACTTTGTGTTATTTTACTAAATTAACTATACAATATAACAAGTAAATAGTAAATTAATGTAAGGATGTTCTGTGAATATAAAGAGTATCTTAAGAAACCCTTCTTTTAAAGAAGTGTGACAAAAAGGCAAGCAGTCCACATGAGGGTCAGTGGATGTTGTCACTCCTAGACTTTTGTACTTGATAAAGCTACTTTAGTACTAATGGGTCGGCTCGACCAGGGAAGAGCCGCGCTCGCACATCATAGCGGCACGAAACGGCAGTATAGTGCTGCTTTGTTTCCTGTCACATCTTATTTTCACTGGTAATAAGTATTTATTATAGTATTCTATCTTAGTCCTCAAGAGCGACAACGCAATTTTGAGTCTAACTGGAGGATAAATGTAGGTGCCTATGGACTACAGCATTCACTTACCATCAGGTGGACTGTGTGCTGATTTGTCATCATTATTTTACAAAATAAATCAGTTTAGACGATAATTATAAAGGGAGCAAGGCTTGTCTAATGTTACCAATTAAAATTAATTTACTACAGTAGAGTATAAATAATTATTAATATTCGTTATTTGGTAGCGAAGCGTTGGCAACGCTCAAAGACTAATGTGATAGGTATGGTTAAAAAAATTAAGACTGATTGTTAATACATATAGTGCGCCATGTTTTTGACTATATAATATTTTTAAACGCTTTTATACATTAAAGTAGTTGTATTCAGTTTCCCTTGAGAACTACTTATTGTCTAATAGACTAATATTCCCAAATTCAATTTTTATCATAACATCATCTTCCGATGAGGAGAAATAGAATTTATATTCGAAATATTTTATGTGCACATTTACACAACGTAATATTTATATTGAAATAACAATAATAAGCTACGAGCTAATATTATCATATATGTCTTCTTAGCATAGAAAGCTGGCTTTGTTTCCTCGCTAAACGGCTATAATTGGTTACTTAGTCTGTAGACAAGAAAAGAACCAGCCATCTTGTCACCAGCGGCGAGAGACGCTGAAATGATGAAATTGAAATGACACAAATTCCTAAGCACTAAATAACTCCTATAGCAATGAGGGTATCCACGACTCCACTAAAACTGAGGTATAATATCTGACAGATTTCACAGCAGGGAAGTTAGTTTGATCGAAAAATTTAAAGGTTAACGTTTCTTTCTGTACTATTGATCATATTTTATATGAATTAGATTAAAAATAAATAAACCAAACCACAGATATTCATATAAATGTAGATAATATAAAAACAGTTAAAAATGTACAAAAAATTGAAGAGCAAACTGAGCCATTGAGAAACTTCTCAATTAAATAACATTGTGTAACAAAAAACTTCATCTCAGTGTCAACTAGCGACCTCTGGTGAGCGGAATGTTATTTGCCCTCATTGGCATAGATTTCTAAGACTCGTATGTAATATTTAATATAAAATTTTGAAATCCCATACTATAGTATCGGAATGCACTACTATTTATTGGTTGTTGTGTGTTGTGTACTAGTAATTGATAAAGAAAAACTCAAATAAATATTTGGTAGAGCAAAATATTCCACTTGTAGGTTGTACAAGGTTAACTACGTGTGTGTGTCTTATCGAAATACGTTTAGTTTTACACTTATCAATTACGTTAATTATAAATAAGCAAGTGCCTTAATTACAGGGTTTTGGATATTAAAAAAAATATATTTTTTGTTACTATATATGTTTATAGATATAAAATGTAATAAATATTTTAAATTGTACATTGTTTTAATTATTTTTAGTTTATAAAAACAAAACTGCGATTCGTAACTCGCTAATCTCGCTGCCAATATACCCGTATAATGACCTTAATAAGTCCAAAAGAATCTGCGGGGAGAGATGGTCAGCAGTAGACTTCGATAGGTTGTAATAAATGAATGAAATCACAAGACCCGCAGCATAAAACTGGATGCGCTGCTGCTAGATGTCCCCTATTCTAGACAGGAAAGGAGTCCCAAGATTTAGTATTTCTCGAAAAAATTCAAAATTAATTTCTGTCTGTCAGTGCAGTTGGGTGACTTTATATTAATTCTTTTGACCAAGAATTAATACAAAGAAACCATCTGACTGACTCATTTCTATGTTTTCTAATTACTAATGATGCTTTAGAAAATATTATCTCAGCAGGTACTGAAGTTGCAGGTATTGAAAGAAAATCACGGGCCATCTTCGATAAAGTCGGATATTCTGTCTCATGCGTCCTCCACCACTGTAAAATGTCTTCCGAGCTGGCGGCTCTGGATTTACTTAGGTACTCCTCCAACTCGTCAATAACTAAGCCCTGAAGACAAGATCCAGACCCAGATGACGTCGAGGGAAATACGTACAGTTTCTCAAAGTCTCAGTCACATCATTTCAATTCTTGGTGATTCTAGAGATTTATTTGAGTGGGGACTTTAATATTCTTTATAAAGTTCACTAAATTAAGCAGGATTTCTGCTTTAGTTTGCTTCCCCCATAATGTCATGTTAAAAGTCGAAGTCTTATGCCTTGGGTCTAAAATTAAAGAGTTACAATAAATCCAGTTGCTCTACTTATAATGTTTTACCATTTTGTCTCGAGCTGTAATAAATAGGTGCAATACGTGAATACAGTAGAAGCCTCTATGGTATAGATGTTTTTTAATTGCCATAGTATGAAATTTATCTATCAATAAAATAAATGCGCATTATGTAGGTAGGTACTATTAACTTGAAGTAAACTTTTATCTAGTGACTATCATTAAAGTCAAGGCCATCACGAATTCCTTGACAATTTGCCACGCGTGTAATAGGGTACACAATACACATGAATTGGATTTCGAATTTCTTTCTAAATATCTTTTTTTTTAATAACACCTTTATTTAATTTGATGCATGTGTACATACTATAAGTATAAGGTCTATTCAAGTCACTACTTCGTTCACGTATTTTTTTATTTATTTTTATAGAATAGTGATAATAAACGAGCACACAGTCCACCTGATGGTACGAGGATACTGTAGTCCATATATGGGCAACAACCGGCCCGCTGTAAGATATGATCCGGCCCGCGAGACATTTTGAAAAAACCCAGTTAAAATATATTACATTAGGTATTTATACTCACGGGGGTCGCCGCCACGCGGCTTACTCGATCAAATTTTTTGAGGTTTGCCGCCTCACGAGCGACACATCAAAAGATTTATTGCTTCTCAATTATTCTAAACTAGTTTATTCCAGATTATTCCTCCATTTTGCCTATATAAGCAGGTGGATGGCCCGAACGTTAGTTCAATTCTATTTGTGCTACCGAGGTGATAACTTGGACAAGCGATATCCTAGCGAACTTGCGTTGTGACTTTGTGTGCATCTTGAGTGGTTACTAACTATAGTTTGTTATTAAGTTTATTGAATGAAAAGTAAACAAAAATGATATCTGGTGGAAAGAAACGAAAAGTAGATACAGAGGGTCGTCTGTTTCAAGAAAAATGGACTGAAAAATTATTTTTTATCTTGCACAATGGTAAGCCTATTTATTTGCTGTGTAATGAATCCATTTCAGTAATGAAAGAATTCAATATAAAGAGGCATTACTCAACTAAGCATGCTACGCTGCACTCACTGACAGAACAATTAAGAACAGAAAAAATCCAGAAGCTTACCGTAAATTTGGAAAAACAGCAACAAATGTTTCATAAACAAAGAACACAACTTAATAATGTTGTGAAAGCTAGTTTTATACTTAGCTCAAAAATGGAAAAGTCATTAAAACCATTTGCCGAAGGAGAATTTATCAAGGAAGAGGTAGTACGTAAAAAATATTATCACTACTTTAAAATGCACTAAGTACTTTTAAACGCGGCCCGCGAACGTATTTGCACGCTAAAGTTTGGCCGCCCTCAACTTGTCAAAGGTTGCCCATACCTGCTGTAGCCCATAGACATCTTCATCTATCCTCGATTGAAACAGAAACAGAAACAGAAACTTTTTTATTCAATATAGATTATAAATAATACCTTATTGAAAGTCACTCTTTTGTATAATTACCACTGGTTCGGAAAAACCTCTGTCCTGGGAAGAACCAGCAAGAAACCCAGCGGGACTTTTTTTTAAATAACAGCTTACAATCATGTGTGTGTTACACAAATTAAGAACACAACAAATTAGAAATAGCTTGGTAGCGATCACCTCATTTCAAGGGGTTATTATCATCCATAAATTCCTTAATATTATAATAACCCTTTTTATACAAACTTAGTTTAATAAAGTTTTTGAACTTTGAGCAGGTCAAACTTTGTATATTTTCTGGAATTTTGTTGTAAAAGTGTATACATCGCCCAAAGAATGAATTACTGACTCGATGGAGTCGAGTAACTGGTACTACTAGCTTGTGTCTGTTCCTAGTACTTACAGAATGAATATCACTTATTTTTGTAAAACTACTTTTATTTTTGTGATTAAGAATCAAAATGCAGATGTGTTGTCACCCCTGAGGACTAAGATGGAATGTCTCTGTTCCAGTAAAAAGGGCCTCCGGTTCTCTACACTCACCATACGAAACACAGCAGCATTAAGCTACTATTTTACGTGCAGCAACCATATATTGCACTCTTTTTTTCCAGACGGTAAAAAAGCCGGTATTCGCAGATGAAGATATTTAAAGCAAAAGTAAAGTAATGGCTTATATATGTCCCACTGGCTTCCTCTCATTTCCGAGATGGTTATGAAACAATGTTTACGCCGCACTGCTCCATTACGTGTTTGCGGACCTAGTATGTCCGCGAAAAATTTTATTTTTCAAACATGCAGCTTTTTCCATGATGTGTTTCTTCACCGCCAAGCACGTGGTAAATCAGCACTTAAAACTGCAATTAATAATTTTATTGGCGCCGTCGGCGAACTGGTCCAGGTTGCTCGCATACTGTCAAATTTACGGCGAGTGCTTAGCATTTGAGTTAGCACGGTCTTAGATGAAGATATAGGATCGAATACAACGAAATTGAGTTTAGACATCTTATTTTTTCCAATTTAAGTAAGCTGAAGTGGTAATGGTCTGGCCATATAGCTCGAAGAACAGACAACCGATGAGGAAGGAAGTTTCTCGAGTGGCAACCTCGTTCCGATAAGCAAAATGTAGGGTGGCCACCCATCAGATGGTGCGATGACCTGGTAAGATGTGCAGGAAGTCGATGGATGTAGGTATCTCAAGACCGTGCTAAGTGGTGTTTCTACACACTAAGTGCTAAGTGGTGACCTATGTACAGCAGTGGATTTGTGTATGCTGTAATGATGATAATGATAATTTTTTTAAGAAAGTTACATCTCAAATGCTACGATATTAGGAAAATATAGGATCAATTATTTTTGACGCTCCGGAAAGTCTGCAGTCTGTGACCATGTTCAATCCCATTACAACAGATTTGAAAGACCACAAATCCTTGCAAAAGAACACCGATTCCTACCAAAGTTGATTCGCGGGCTATTGAAATTAAGAAACGTCTTATTTTCAATAGAAAAAATCCACTTAGGATCCTGTGATTAATAAAATTTAATCCCAAAGCACACCACTGCAAGATTTCGAGATAGCAAGCGAAGCTCGTTTTGCGTAGATTGGATCAAAAATTAATATTAAAAAGCTGAAAGTAGTCCGGTAAACAATGACATCGGGACGTCACTCCTTAGTCTCTCCCGTGAGCACTTATGTGATGTAAAGCACCCGAAACTTTGGGAATTAACATTAAGTTAAATTAAGCGCGATAAAATCCGTTAAATTAGTTTTATTCAATATAATTTAATGGATTAAAAAAACTTCATTGTACATAAAAAGTGTTTATTTACCACAATTTCACAGCCTGGATATATACGTTGTATTATTGACGTAAACCAGTTTTTAACATACTAGTCAACAACAATTATAACGTATTACAAAAAAAAATAGAATATAATATATAATAATTGTCATAAACTTATGGTCAGGAAAAGGCGATTAACCTCATTTTATACTGCATAACCACCTAAGCTTGATCTCTGGCACCATCAATCTGGTATTACTTATTATGTTCTAAGGTTTAAAAAAAACAGAATCATAAGGAACCGGGACCGCAGGATTGCAGTTAACACATATTAAAAATCTTTTAGAGCAGTAACGAACTAATTTTTATACAAACGATTTCCTTAATAACATTTTGTAATTTTAATGGGTACCGCAGAGTTACATTTTAGGTCCAGTTTTATAACTATAAGTAACAATAAAATCTATCACAGTTCAAGAAGATACATATTTTATTTAATTGTGCACCTTAAAGTCATGGTTAAGGTGTGAAAGCTTATTCAAAAATTGTGTTGAAACGTTCATGACCCACACTACCGGATGGTAGAATCAAAAGTGTTGTATTGTCCCAAGGTGAATACCACATACAAGCGAAGGGCAAGCGTAGTATTTAGACGTGCATCGTCTAGAAACTGCTGCAAGGCGTAAATACATAAGGGATGCGATCAGACGGCATTGGGTGCAGCAGCGGCCAGTGTGGCAATGCAGCTGTACAGCACTAGTGAATGCTGAAATGAAAAAAAAAATACTTTTTATTTTTTAATGAACGAAATCATCTGCACTTTATCATAATCGAAAATATTGTAGATGTAGGTGTAATGGCGTGTAATGGCAGTGTAAAAATATCCACTACCCCATAGTGACAGAGGGAACCTAAATCAAGATATGGACAACTTACTAATAACAACTAAAACATAACTATGACAACTATGAAAAATATCTCCCTTAATAGGCCATCTATGTGGAAGACCTATGTTCAGTAGTGGACTTTTGATAGTCTGGTAAGGGTAACGGTAATTTGAAAAATATTTTTCACAAAATTTTCCATTTATAAACTATCCATTTTTTGAAGTATGTATTTTTATTAAGCGGATAAATGGCACAACAGATTTGTATGAGTTTTGGATTTTGGTTCATAGACGGACCGTACGTACGTATTTTTAAATTAAATTAATTGCTACGACCGTTTCCCGGATTTACGTATGAGGTTAATGAACACCAAGTCAGCTGCTATTTGAAAAAGCGTGTTTAATAATGAATAGAAACTATGAGGTCATTGTTATTTTTTGCTGTTTTTTTTTTTTAGAAAAAGTAAAAAATACATTTTACATAATATATAATAACTGAATAGGTGAATGTTGGTGTCATAATTAATTTTATTATACCAGCCGATCACTAAATAGTTTTGATTTCAGGGTTTAATTTCCATACGTCCTTATTCTCAAATTCGTTGTCGATTTTTACTAAGTACATATATATTATTATTTCACATTTTAAAAGCACTTAGTAATAACAAACCTCACTAGTGAAGGTACGTATAACGTAAATTAATCTTTAAAAAATAATGCAACTGGGTTTCTTGCTGGTCCATCGCAGGACAGAAAGTTTTTTTTCGAACCAGTGGTACAACTTAAATGACTTTCAATAAGTATTCTTGTAACCTATACACAATATTAAAAAACTATATTAAAAAAAAAAACTAAAACTAGTAACTTAATTATCATATAGTCCTACTCCCCGCGGTATCATGCCAAGAACGCTGAGTGCGTTTCCCCGCTAAATGGCTATACTTAGCCTTTGAGCGAAAAAAGAACCAGCCCTCTTATCATTAGCAGCAACAACCAGCCGTGGACCCCACGGACCGATAGTCTCTAAAGTAAATGGCTCAAGTATGTAGTTATCGCTCAGAGACTCATATTTGCGCCACTAACTCAGTTCAGCTGCCTCTGATGCCACCCCGGCTCTAAACGAGGTGAATCTATATTAAATAAAAAATATTCTATTATTCTATTTACGCTTATTTTATAAATAGAAAAATACTAAACATCTCGTACAAAAATCATCATCGGCAGTGCGGCTTTGTGTCAGTGCGGCAGCGGCTCGCGGCGCGTCTCGGGCAGCAGCAGCAGAGCCAGCGCTGCGGACAGCGCGCAGCCGCCGTACAACAGCGCCTGTACGCTCCGGCTCTGTGCACACCACATACAAAACTCTCAACACACACGCGCACAACTTTAAACACCTATAGCAGTTATGTACGATAAATTATCGATCCATTTTATAGTCACTACAAGATCAATCGCACAAAGCTATATTGTGGTTGTATCACGAACTGGTCACCTCAACCAGGGAAGGGCCTCGATCTTACAGAATACCGGCCTAAAACAGCAGCTTTATGCAGCTGTGTTTCGTATAGTGACTGTAGAGAACCGATAACGCTTTTTACATTCCATAGGTAAAACAAACTTTTGATATACTTGTCAGTTGTCGTTTTCTCACATATATCCTGAAGTAGAATTAGAGGCTGCAGAAGAAATGAAAGATACAAAGACTTCTATGTATACTATTATTATATTATAATCACAATTCAGAACTAAAACTGTGTATGCGGGCAGGTTACTGGACTTTATAAAATATCACGCAGTTGTGTTTTCATTTACGACAGTTTTCAGACAAATACGAAATAAAGTTACATACTTATCTGAAATAAACTTCAAATCATATTGACCAATTATGTATAAGTACCCAAAGACGTATTAAAAAGATAGACAGGTTACACACTAACATTATTGTATTTTAAAGTGGCGCAAGTAGTACTATATCTACGTACAGTTATTTATTATGACACCGTGCGCTAACAAAAAGAGACAAATGATACGGCACACCTATCGTTAGAAAAAGATGAATATACATCATTAGTTGCGTATTGATTGCTGCTGAGCGCTCATTGGTGCAAGCGCGTTACATACCGATATGGAAATGAACACACTAGCTAGCGTCAAAGTTTACATTAGCGGTTAGTGTTGAAATAATAAAACCAATTATGAACAAAATATAAATATAGATGATATTCAAAATATTAATGAGACGTTTTTCTTGTCTCTAACAGTTGTCTCTAGCCGTTTAATTTGTGCACCACCTAAAAACACAGGAAGGCATTTTTACCACGAATAACTAGAAGATTTACGCGCTGTAGCGAAGGTATAGCCGCGACACGATTGCGTGCCCGACTGAATGCGAGTCGGGCAATTACCTGACTTTCGTATTGCCATTTTAGAGCGAGTATGACGTATCCATACTTTAAAAACATCTTAGTTAGTACCATAGTTCCGTCGTGCATGTCGAGTAGTACACAAAGATGTCTGTGAGCGATGTGCAATTTTTGATCACTTTATTACTTTTGCTGTTGCGCGTAATCATAGCACAACTTGGCATTTTGTGTTATTTATTCAATGTCCTTGCCTCCCCGAGGAAAGTATGCGTAGGCATTTCCCATATACGTAAGTACGTACATAGTAAGTATTGTAGTAAACAGAGAAGCATGTGGGAAGATGCTATAAGTTACCAGCAGCGGTGTCTGTGGCGCCAGCACGGAGCCGATGCGGCCCAGCAGCGAGACGGCGGACAGCGCGCGCGCCCGCACGCCCGTGGGGAACAGCTCCGCGCTGAACACGTACAGCGAGTTGAACGCACTCGTCGCTCCCAGCTTGCCCGCGAAGTACAGCCCCAGACCCGTGCCCACGTGCGCTGTGAAGTCAATAAATTTGAATTCAATAAATTAAGTACGTACCAGATATTAAACTATTGCCCCCTAAATATATTGAGAACTATACAGATAATATAATAAAGTATACAGATAACCTGTATTTCTAGAATACTCACATATAAAAAATGGCGCAATGCAGGCAACACCGCATACAAGGAACGAAGCGAGTATGCTCTTCTTTCTTCCGAATCGCTCGAGCGCCATCATGATGAGCAGTGACGCGACGATCTCCATAGCCATGTTGAGCGCGAAGTTGATGTACTTGTCCCCGGAGAGAGCGACCGAGTTGATAGTGAGCCCGTAGTATATAAAAGCAGCCGCTGCCCAGCACCAGCCGCACGCCGCCAGCTTCACCACCAGCGCCCGGGTCTTCACCAGTGCCAGCCATGACACCTGATTTTTCTCTTCTTGTTTATTGTCCCTTGCCCCAATTGCTTTTAGTGTTTCCTCATTTAGGGTCACCTGAAAAAACATTTTTAATTATTATTTGTTTGTGTTGGTGTCAAGTACTCTAATCGATATCGATTCCTATCAATAGTCCATTGCTGAACAACGTCCACCCCATAGATTGCCTCATAGGCAGGATATCTGCCATAGTTGCCACGATTGGCAAGCGGTTTATCAACCACAGTTTTTAATATTATTTTGCTGTTATAAAAAAGACGCTGCTGCCCATCTTCTGGTAAAGTTTCCCTCTGGTGACTCTTACAACACCGACATAAGGTAGTGGATACTCTGACGCCGCCACTACAGGGCCTTTTCATCATAAATGCTAATAGATTATTAAAATCATTATGTACAGTCTATCAAAAAGTCCACAACTGATATACTGACTGAGGTGTAAATTTTTGGCCCTTCACAAGTCCACTGCTGAACATAGGCCTCCCCCAAGGAATGCCACAAAGCACAGTCCTGAGCCCACCACATCCAAACAAATTTACTATCAAAATATTTCACCTAGTTCTAAAGTTGTGCCGCCCTGGTGGCAGGAAAAGTCATAGATGCTCTCATTGGCTGAACATGATTTCTGCGTCTCTTATTATTCGTTAGACACGTTCTGTCTATCTTAGTTTGTTGGTCAGAGATGATAAGTGAAAATGTACCATATTCCACCTTGCGACTTTACGCAGTACCACGACGGCTTCATCTTGCCTGGTGGTCGCGAAGGGCCAGAGCGGCAGCAGATCGTGATCTGTCTATCTAACATTGTTTACAGAGATGATATGTGAAACTGTACCCTATTCCACTTCGCGGCTTTACGTAGCACCGCGATGGCTTCATCTTGCCTGGCGGTCGCGTGGAGCCAGCGTACGCTGTCGTCCAGCAGCAAGCAGTAGAGCGGCAGCAGCAGCGCGGGTGTGTGCAGCGCTAGCAGCAGCTGACGCCAGCGATGGAGCCGATGCGCAGCCAGAGCTAGCAGTGCTCCGCCCACCCCATAAGCCACGCCAGTCGCGCACGCGAACGACGCGCGCAGCGATGGACGCGCTAGCTCCACCACTGTAACAGTACGTTCCATCAAGTACGCGCACTAAGTTACGGTTAATTCTCCGTAACTCTATTAGTCGATTGCGAGCGCGCGAGAAGACTAGTTCCATTGAAGTAATATGTACTACGTACTAAAACAGACACCGCGAATAAAATCTGCGTGTTTAACAGTGGTAGAGCTAAGCGGTAGCTTTTGCTGTCGCACGGATGGGCCAGCTCGAACCGGGGTGGTACCACGACCTCACAGAATACCAGCGTGAAGTAGAGGTTTACCTCTGCGTTGCGCTTGGTGAGTGCAGGTGGCTGGAGGCCCAAATCCCCCCCCCCCCATCAACATGGTAGTGGAATTAAATAAAAGACTACCCCAGGAGGGTACCAGCACCCCTGGAGAATCCGTCGCTGAGCATCCACGACCAAACTACTTCACTCCTGAGCGTGGGTGCTCAGGCTGCCCCGCGTATTCTGGGGGAGGGGGGGCAAAATTCCGCTCGCGACTAATGCTGCTCGGGGCAAGCGGAGCAATACAACCAAGGCGACCCCCGTCACGCTATCCATGAATTTTTGCAACATCAGGGTAATTCATTCCAACCTTAACGCTGTCCATTACCATCTAGAGACCGCGAAGCCGGCCTTGCTCTTCTTAACTGAGACTCAGGTGTCCTCTCCGGCTGATACTTCATATCTCTCCTACCCGGGGTACAAATTGGAACACTCCTTTGTGCCCCGGGCTGGAGTTTGCATATACGTCAGAGAGGACATCTGTTTTCGACGCCTCGGCAGTCTTGAAGGTACGGACCTGTCCATCCTATGGCTGCGCGTAGACAGCGACGACCATCCCCGCTTCTACGGGTGCCTCTATAGATCCCATAGCGGTAATGCCGACACAGACCGACTCATCGACCACGTCCAAATGGCTGCAGACTCCGTGCTACAGCAGGTCCCATCCGCAGAGATCGTGATACTCGGTGATTTTAACGCCCACCACGCTGAATGGCTTGGTTCTCGTTAAACCGATCATGCGGGTAGATCTGTCTATGACTTTGCTTTGGCATATGGTCTAACACAACTGGTTACCTTCGCCTACGCGGATCCCAGATGTGGAAGACCATGTACCATCCATGTTGGACCTTCTGCTGACCTCTCATCCGGATGGATATCAGGTTTCCGTCGATGCCCCTCTGCGCTCTTCGGACCATTGTCTGATCCGGAGTACGGTGCCACTCACGCTCCAATCGCAGTTGCGATCTGCAGCTTGCCGCCGTGTTTGGCACTATATATAGGTCAGCTGATTGGGACGGGATGTGGTCTTTTTTTGCATCCTACTCTTGGGGGCGGGTTTGCTTCTCGCCGGAAGATCCCAGCGTTGTTGCCGATTCTGTTGCTGATGTGGTACTTCAAGGTATGGAACTTTTTATTCCACCCTCTGTGGTGCCTATCGGAGGCAGATCCCAGGCATGGTTTGGTCGCTCCTGTAAAATAGCATCACGCTATAAGCAGGAGTGCTACCGGGCCTGGGCCGACGCATCAACGTCTCGGGATGTAAACACCAGCGAACTTAAAAAGAAGTATAATTCCACCTCCAGGTCGTTCAAAAGCGTCATTGCCAAGGCAAGGTCTGAGCACATTGGCAGAATTGGCGAGAAGCTAGTTCGCCTTCCTTCGGGAAAGCATGCATTCTGGTTTCTTGCTAAGGCTGTCCAAGGGAACTTCTGTCAGCCATCTCTTCCATCTCTGCACAGAGAGGACGACTCATTGGCCCATGCCGCAAAGGAGAAAGCCGATCTGTTGAGCTCTCTTTTTGCGTTCAACTCGACTCTAGATGACGGGGGGAACATACCGCTGACCATCCCGCGATGTGAGTGCTCTATGCCAGATGTGCGGTTTACACAGCGCTCGGTTCGCAAAGCACTCTTCTCCCTGGACGTCAGCAAGTCGAGTGGGCCCGATGGAGTCACTCCCAGTGCTGAAGACGTGTGCTCCGGAGTTGGCACCGGTTTTAACGCGTCTTTTCCGGTACTCCTACTCCTAAGGCATATTCCCGATTCATGGAAGACAGCTTTGGTCCACCCGATCCCTAAAAGAGGTGACCGCTCAGACCCGTCCGACGACAGGCCTATTGCCATCACCTCCTTGTTCTCCAAAATAATGGAATCCATTATAAGCTGCCAGCTCATGAGGTACCTTGAGGATCACCAGCTGATCAGTGACCGCCAGTACGGTTTTCGTCGAGTTCGATCAGCTGGTGATCTTCTAGTCTATCTGACTCATAGATGGGCGGAGGCAGTAGAGTCCAAGGGGCAGGCATTGGCCGTTAGTTAGGACATAGCGAACACCTTCGATCGGGTCTGGCACAAAGCGCTTCTTTCGAAGGTTCCTTCCTATGGGCTTCCCGAGAAATTGTGCAAATGGATCAACAGTTTCCTTGCTGATCGGAGCATCAAGGTCGTAGTAGACGGTGCATGCTCCGACTACAAGCCTATCAACGCTGGTGTTCCACAAGGCTGCATGCTATCACCAACGCTGTTTCTCCTGCATATCAATGATATGTTGCTAACTGGTAGCATTCATTGCTATGCAGACGACAGCACTGGTGATGCCTTATATACCGGCCGTGCCAATATTTCTCGGGAAAACGTCGCTGAGTACCGGGACAAACTTGTGTCTGAAGTCGAGTCTTTGCTGAACAAAGTCTCGGATTGGGGCCGACTAAATCTAGTCCAGTTCAATCCCTAGAAGACACAAGTTTGCGCGTTTACCGCTATAAAGAACCCCTTTGTCGTATGTCCTCAGTTTCAAGGCACTCCCCTTGTTGCCCCAGCTAGTATCGGAATCCTTGGCGTCGACATATCGAATAGTATGCAGTTTCGTGGTCACTTGGAAGGGAAGGCAAAATTGGCCTCTAAAAAGCTTGGCGTGCTCAGCAGAGCGAGACAGTATTTCATGCCGGCACATCGCTTGCAATTTTACAAGGCGCAAGTTCGGCCCACATGGAATACTTTTCTCATCTCTGGGTCGGGGCACCCTAGTGCCAGTTCCTTCCACTTGACCGCATCCAGCGCAGAGCGGTTCGAATCGTCGACGACCAAGTTCTTTCTGATCGGCTCGATACACTGGCACTGTGTAGAAATGTTGCATCTCTTGCGTATTTTATCGCATGTATCACGGGGAGTGCTCTGAGGAATTGTTCGGACTAATTCCAGTCGCTCAATTTCACTATCGTACATCGCGACAAAACTCGCGTTACCATCCATACCATCTGGATGATTGGCGGTCCACCACTGTGCGATTTAGAAGAACTTTTCTCCCTTGCACAACTTCCTTGTGGAATCAATTACCACCAGCGAATTTTTCGGACCGATACGACTTGGGAACCTTCAAGGAAAGAGCTTACACCTTTCTAAAAGGCCGGCAACGCATCTGCAATTCTCCTGGTGTTGCGGTTGTTCATAGGCGGCGGTAGTCACTTACCATCAGGTGAGCCGCATGCTCGTTTGCCCCCTCTTCTATAAAAAAAATCTGCGCGGCAGTGTGGAGCACAAATTCAGAGGTACAGTGCCATGGACTCTAATGCGTGTTGCAAAACACCAAGTCTCGACGTCTCTTCTAGTAAGTAGCACATATTACTAGCACAATAACTAGTTTTTCGTTTTGTAAAACAACGTTCAACATTGTTTTCGATAATCACTGATTTTGTTTAACTAAACTAAACGCTGTCATTATTTAAGTGCGCACTTTTTCACAGTGATTTGAAGTTTATTACAGATTATGTGAATTTATTTTATATTTGCCTCAAAACCGTAACTGTCGTAAATGAAAATACATTCGCGTGGCGTATTTACCGTGTCGTTACAGTGTAGATTTACAGCTGAGACACAGGTTTTGTTCAGAATTGCCGGTCTACGAGTATACATAGAGGTCTTTGAGTGTTGTTATCATCTTTTTATTCTGTCATTCATTGTTTTATAGAAAAAGCCTAAAGCGTGACACGAGGCAAGGCGAGCACGCAGTCCACCTAATGGTGAGTACATGCTATGTGTCCTCGATTAAGAAAAAATGTAGATGCGTTGTCACCTCTGAGGACTAACATGGAATATCTTGTTTTCAGTAAAAGGGGTCCGCTTCTCTACACTCACCATACGAAACGCAGCAGCATTAAGGGGCTACTCCATGCGAACGAACTTGAGCATTTGGTGTGCCGCGCCGACTCGCTACAATATATCGTTTAAGAAATATGTAAGACGCCACCTACTGTACGAACGTAGTATATGTATTTTTTCAACATCTATAAACTATTTTATGGAAATACACAAAGCGTAAAACGATAAATGTATTTTAATTTTTTATTCGGTATATTAGTCGCATTATATTAGAATTATGTATTCTCATATATTATCTAATTATGAAATTTTATAATTAATTATATATTAAAAATGAAGCATTGAAAATTGTGAGTTTAAAAGATACCTACTCACTATAGGTAAATAGATAGATAGCTCGTCTTTTGTACAAATATTTGGTGCAATAAAGAATAAATAAATAAATAGGATGTTTCGCAGAGTGAGAGTAATATAGAATGAGAGTCGTGGAGGCAGTTTACAAACACAAATTACACAAGGACAAACATCCAGACCCGGAACAATTATTTGTAGGCCATACAAATACTTGTTACGTGCGGGATTCGAACCCGCGGCCCCCAGTGCAACAACTCATTGCTAAGCCACTGCGCCACGGAGCCGTCGCCGGGTTATAGGTAAAGTGACCATACGTCCCGTTTTGAACGAGACTGTCCATTTTCTCGGTCACCTGTCCCATTGTCCCCAAACAAAGCTCCATGACACAAAATTGTCCCGTAACTCGTTGGATGGAAGTATTCAAAGCCAACAATCTTCAACATAATTTTTTAATCGAATATATTTTATGTCTACCTGGTACAAATGCTCCAGTAGAAAGAGTATTTTTCTATTTTGAATAAGTTGTGGACGTCTGAAAAAAACACTTACGGTTCCAGTTCTAAAGGCGATGTTGTTAACAAAGGTAACATTAAAAAATAACTTGCCCAGAATTTTATTCTTATTTAAAATCATCACCAACTTTATTAAAGCAAATTTAATCCACTGACAAATGTAATTAATAACTAAAAAAAAAAATATGTTGCATTTAATAAATACCGTCTATAAACCGAATATAATTTTATAGTGAACACTAATTGTATAAAGTTATAGTTTTTAGAGTATAAATAAACCCATGTCCCGTTTTGAGTTAAAAAAATAAACGGTCAGTTTAGTTAGAGATTCGAGTAATAACCCGCAATGCCGCAGATAGGTCAACTTAGACGCCCAGGCTGAATTAGTCGCCTTTAGGCCGACTTACCCGACCGGGCCTTATTAGACGACCATAGACCAAATCAAACGCCCAATTCAAACCAAACCTTAGATGCTAATGGTGCTTAATTTTTATATTTGCATTTACTTCAAAGAAAATACACGCAAAAAGCTTCATCGCGCAGTAAAAAACACAACAAATATATGTATAACTGATACGAAAAATTATAAGCAAAAACAAACAAATAATATTACCTATAAATAACCTAATAATTAATAATATTATAATATTATCGACTGATAAAATGACGTAAGCGTGTGCGCTGGCCGACGCTCTGACTAACGACACGGGTTTGACGTTCAAGAGCTCAGCGCTCACTGACTCCAGCAAGCCCGTGGGCAGTGAATACGTCCAGATTTTAAAATAATTTCTTAATAAAATCAAATTTTGGTCTTTTGCAAAAAAATTATAATAGAAATGTTCATTAATAAATTGCCTATCCATTGGTGTAAAGCGCAAAAAAAAATACTTTCTTTACGAGGAGATGCATGTTATCAATAATTATTTCACATTTATTTGGTTTCGTTGTAAGGAGATTATATTAATATTTATTCCTTTAAAAAAAATTGGATATAGCTCTTATGGAATCAAGATTATGTAGAGATATAATGTGTTTTTTATTTGTTGATATATCTTTTAAAAATAAGTAGATAGCTCCTAAAAACCGCACAAATAACGACTAGCGCGACATTTTGCTCAACCTGTTTCACACTGGTATTCTGTAAGAGCATGGTCCTACCCCGGTCGAGCCGACCCATCCGTGTTACAATCATAATATAGCTGCAGAGTGGTTCTACCACGATAAAATATTGCCATCACTAATAGTTAAGTAAATATTCACGAGTTCTTTAAACAAAGTATGCTCATATTACATTATATTTATAGTTATGCCGTTGTAAAATGTCGGCAGAATAATGATTTTTTATATTTACGCCATTATAGTTAAGTACAATTAAATATAGCTAATAACTCGTAGTTTTTGTTATTCTGCCTACATGAAATTAAACAAATATTACGAATTTTATTGCGTTGAATTTTTTTTTAATTTGATAAAATACGATATTGAGATAAAATAATTATAAATTATAAAATATTTTAATTTTTTTTAGAATAATAAAAACAATAATGAAAGTCCTTAGCATTACTTAATATATTTTTATCTACTCTTATTGAAATAGGTCAATCTTATTCATTTATTCATTTTAATTTTTTACAGCCTATGAAGTTCAGTGCTAAACATAGACCTCCCCCATAGATTTCTCAAAGGTGGAGAGGTGTATTTACATATAAAAAGGTAAAGGTAAATAATAGTCGGGCTACAATTGTCAACTGTCTCTTGAAGTACATTCATGACGACAATCCAGGACAAAACCTACAAGACAAAATTGTTATGTAATTTTTTGCTATCATCAACTAATACTAATAATGTACAGACACAAAACACACCCATGACGTAAGCAGCACTTGCGAACCCGTATCCAAGCGCTGCTTCTAGAAACTCCAGCGCGATGTACATTTGGTAATTGACGGAGAAGGACTTGATGAGCCCCATGACTCCGGCGCAAGCAGAGAATATGCAGAATGCAGTGAGACGACCCCATCTGAAACAGTGCAATATTATCTAATACTAATAAACAAACTTAATTTTAAATTATTTTGTGTTTGGCATTAGAAGAAACGCACATAAACGTATAATGTCTACTTTTTATTTTTTTTGTTTACTATAAAAGGTTTGCCCACAAACTGATAAATTTACAAAATGTATTTTCATAGAATAAGAGTGACAAATGAGAACATAGTCAACCTGGCCTTAGGCAGATATTTACATTTGTATCATCATCATCATCATTACAGTCCTTCACAAGTCCACTGCTGAACATAGGCCTCCCCCAAGGAATGCCACAAATCATGGTCCTAAGCCATCTGCATCCATCGACTTCCTGCATATCTTACCAGGTCGTCACTCCATCTAGTGGGGGGATGCCCTACACTTCGTCCGCCGGTACGAGGCCGCCACTCGAGAACCTTTTTTCCCCATCGGTTGTCGGTTCTTCGAGCTATATGGCCGGCCCATTTCCACTTCAGCTTACTAATCCGTTGGCTATGTCGGTCACTCTGGTTCTACTGCGGATATCCTTATTCCTAAGTCTATCATGCAGAGAAACTCCGAGCAAAACCTTCTCCATAGCTCGCTGAGTGACCTTAAGCTTCCTCATACGGCCAGCAGTGAAGCATTTGTATCCTCTATTATTAATCAAAATGTAGATGTGTTGTCCCCATTAAGGACTAAGATAGGATACCTTGTTACCAGTAAAAAGGGTTTCCAGTTCTTTTCACTCACCATAAAAAACACAGCAGTATTATGCTGGTTTTCTGTAAGAGCGTGGTCCTGCTCCAGTCCAGCCGATTTGTGTTGCAACCATAATATAGCTCTAGCGTAGCTCTACTACGTTAAAAATAAATGCATCTTACTTATAAATTGTATACACCCAGACCCTTAAATTTTTTTGTAGGTCTACAAAAAAAAATTAAGGGTCTGGGTGTTTGACCATACAAATATCTGTTGCGGGATTTTAACCCGCTGCCTTACAGCCCCACAGCCAAACGCCACTACTAAGCCGACGAAAGTGTTCTAAGATGTTAGCAAGTATTATTAGATTAACAATTTAGGTAGCTTTTGCATTTAATATCCTTTAAGATAAACAATACAAATACACATAATATAAGGTTAAGCTTAAACATAAGGTTTCATTATTATAAACAAAAACTGGGCTGCAGGGTACTTGCATATTTGGAGCGTCGTATCACGGCCACTAAACATAGTTTATCACGATTCGCTGATGAGGAGTTTAAAGTTGCACATCAAATTTGACAAGAACACTCATCCATGCCTTTGATCGGGAAAAGAAATAAGTAGATCTCCTGCTGGGCAAGGTGGTCAGACTGGTGAATGGCGAACGCTACGTGTGGTATAGTACCGAACTCGTTCTATATATTCAGCCTTTTGGAAACTTTAATAGCGTGATTTAGGTTTCGCCTCGGTACTTTAATTCGACAGCACCGCCACACATTCAATTAATATAATTAACAAAATTACATTTTAAGAGTATTTTCTCTGCTAAGAATCTGGCACCAGAACAATCCTGCAAATTGCGGTAGGTATAAAGTTTCCTTTACGTGTTCATTGACGCTAAGGTAGTTTGATAGAAAATTCTTTATTGCAGTCAAATGTACTAAACGATTTGCTACAAAGGCGAAACTAATGCCGAAAACGCATTTTGTGCCAGCTAACCTATGATAGAGTGGTGAGAGTTATGGGTAGAGCCGCAACAGAAAAAATAGGTGTTACCTATCGGAGATGTATCCAGTGAGCAGCAGCGCGAGTGGGAGGGCAGCGTTGCGCACCGAGCCCACCAGCGTGCGCAGCCACTCGCGGCACGCCAGCCCGAACTGAGACAAACGCACTTGCTCAAACAACTAGGTACTAACTCTTTTTGTTTATATAAAATTGGAAAAACAAAGGAACTTACAAAAGGAAGCTTTTTTTTCTGGATATGAGTTACTTTATCTAAGCCCCATTTGTGAAAACGCATCTGCATTTTGATTTTTAATGGAAGATAAATACAGATGTCTATGGGCAGATATTCAGATGGATTGTGAGCTCGTTTTTCACTCTTATTCAATACTAGCTGTTCCCCGCGACTACACTCGCGTGTTAGGGTTTTTACGTTTTCACGTGGAACCCTAATACTTTTTTAAAAGAAAAGTAGCCTAAGTTACTCCTTATAAAATCAGCTATCTGCCAGTGAAAGTACCGTCAAAATCGGTCTAGCCGTTTCGGAAATTAGCCGGAACAAACAGATATATAACATATAACAAAAATTTTAAAAACTGTATTTTAGTTATAAGTACCGTATTTATTTTCATATGCATTTAGTAAAAAACTGTAATTTTGACATTACAAACAGACACACCAACTTTATTTATTTGTATAGATAAAAGGTTCAATTGGTGGTAAGTGGCTGTTGCAGCCCATTCATACTGCACCCACTTCACACAAAAAAGGCACACTCCATATGCGTAGTCACGTCTGAGGACTAAGACGAAATGCTTCATGGCATTTAATGGTTACCTATTCTATACCCGAAACTTTTGTTTATATAAAATTGGAGGTGCTAATGGACTTACAGTTCACTTGACAGTAAGTGGCTACAGCAGTCCATGGATACCTGCAACTAACTTCAAGCACCTAAGACTACAGATGCGTGGTCACTTCTGAAGACTAAGGTGGAATATTTATGACATGTATGATTTATACCAGTATTTACAGTGTACTCAGAAGGAGTCTTAGATAGAATCCAGCTCGAAGGACCATTTTTTATTTTTTTAACAAAGTTATAGGATTTTATCACTGATGAGACGCAGAAATAATCAACAGTGGTAGAGCCACGCGGCAGCTTTTGCTTTCGTACGGATGGGCCGGCTCGAACCGGGGTTGTTCCACGACCTCACAGAAAACCAGCGTGAAGTAGAGGTTTACCTCTGCGTTTCGCTTGGTGAGTGCAGGTGGCCGGAGGCCTTTTTTACTGGAAATGAGTCATTCCATCTTAGTCCTCACGGGTGACAACGCATCTACATTTTGATTTGTAATAGAGGATAGATGTAGATGTCTATGGGCCGCAGCAACCACTTACCATCAGGTGGACTGTGTGCTTGTTTGTCACCCTTATCGTATAAAAAAAATAAATCACAGCAGAATTTATATATTAAATTAAATTTATAAATTTGTACAGCCGACTTTAATATAAATTATTAAGAATAACTCAAAAACTATTGGTTTGACCTTGATAAAATTCATATACGACTACAGGTGAAGTACCAGCTTTCAAATAAAAAAAGAATCATCGAAATCGGTTCATCTACTAAAAAGTTATGAAGTAACACACATAAATGTATGTATGTCAGAGAGGACATCTGTTCTCGACGCCTCGGCAGTTTTGAAGGTTCGGACCTGTCCATCCTTTGGCTACGCGTATACAGCGACAACAATCCGCGCGTCTACGGGTGCCGCTGTAGGTCCCTAGTGGTAATGCCGAAACAGACCAACTCATCGACCACGTCCAAATGGCTACAGATTCCTTGCTACAACAGGTCCCATCCGCAGAGATCGTGATCCTTGGCGATTTTAACGCCCACTACGCCGAATGGCTCAGTTCACGTTTAACCGATCATGCGGGGAGATCTGTTTATGACTTTTGCCTTGGCATATGGTCTGACACAACTGATTACTTCGCCTACGCGGATTCCAGATGTGGGGGATCATACACCTTCCCTGTTGGACCTTCTGCTGACCTCTCATCCGGACAGATATCAGGTTTCCGTCGATGCCCCTCTCGGCTCTTCGGACCATTGTCTAATCCAGAGTGTGGTGCCACTCACGCTCCCCTCGCGGTTGCGTTCTGCATGTTGCCGCCGTGTTTGGCATTACAGGTTGGCGGATTGGGACGGAATGCGGTCTTTCTTTGCATCCTACCCAGGGGGTTTGCTTCTCGCCGGATGATCCCAGCGCTGTTGCTGACTCTGTCACTGATGTGGTGCTACAGTGAATGGAACTATTTATTCCATCATCTGTGGTACCCATCGGAGGCAGATCTCAGCCTTGGTTTGGTTGCTCCTGTAAGACTGCATTACGCAGTAAGCAGGAGTGTTATCAAGCCTGGGCTGCGGCTTCGGCGACTCGGGATGTAAACACCAGCACACTTAAAAAGAAGTATAACTTCGCCTCCAGGTCTTTCAAAAGAGTTATTGCCAAGGCAAAGTCAGAGCACATAGGCAGAATTGGCGAGAAACTAGTTTGCCTTCCTTCGGGAACCCGTACATTCTAGTCTCTCGCCAAGGCTGTCCAAAGGGAATTTCTGTAAGCCATCACTACCATCTCTGCACGGGGAGGACGACTCACTGGTCCAAGCCGCAAAAGACAAAACCGACCTTTTAGGCTCCCTTTTTGCGTCCAACTCGACTCTTGATGACGGGGGGAAAACACCGCCGACCATCCCGCGGCGTGAGTGCTCCATGCCAGATGTGCTGTTCTTACAGCGCTCGGTTCTCAAAGCACTCCTCTCCCTGGACATCCAGAAATCGAGTGGGCCTGACGGAATCCCCCCAATTGTGCTGAGGACGTGTGCTCCGGATTTGGCACCGGTTTTAATGCGTCTTTTCCGGTACTCCTACTCCCAAGGCGTAGTCCCGAATTAATGGAAGACAGCTTTTATCCACCCGATCCCTAAAAAAGGCGACCGCTCAGACCCGTCCAACTGCAGGACTATCGCCATCACCTCCATCTTCTCCAAAATAATGGAATCCATTATTAACTGCCGGCTCATGCGGTACCTTGAGGATCACCAGCTGATTAGTGACCGCCAATACGGTTTTTGTCGGGGTCGATCAGCTGGTGATCTTCTGGTCTACCTGATCCATAGATGGACGGAGGCAGTAGAGTCCAAGGGGGAGGCGTTGGCCGTTAGTTTGGACATAGCGAAGGCCTTCGATCGGGTTTGGCACAAAGCGCTTTTTTCGAAGCTCCCTTCCTATGGGCTTTCCGAGAAATTGTGCAATTGGATCACCAGCTTCCTTGCAGATCGGAGCATCAAGGTCGTTGTACAACAAGCTCCGACTACAAGCCTATTAACGCTGGTGTTTCACAAGGCTGTGTGCTATCACCAACGCTGTTTCTTCTGCATATCAATGATATGTTGCTAACTGGTAACATTCATTGCTGTGCGGATGACAGCACTGGTGATGCTCTATACACCGGCCGTGCCAAAATTTCTCGGGAAAACGTCGCCGAGTACCGGAATAAACTTGTGTCTGAAGTCGAGTCTTTGCTGAACAAAGTCTCGGATTGGGGGCGACTAAATCTAGTCCAGTTTAATCCTAGGAAGACACAAGTTTACGCGTTTACCGCTAAAAAGAACCCCTTTGTCGTATCTCCTCAGTTTTAAGGCACTCCCCTTCTTGCCTCAGCCAGTATCGGAATCCTCGGAGTCGACATATCGAGTGACGTGCAGTTTCGTGGTCACTTGAAAGAGAAGGCCAAATTGGCCTCTAAAAAGCTAGGCATGCTCAGCAGAGCGGGATAGTATTTCATGCCGTTACACCGCCTGCAACTTTACAAGGTGCAGGTTCGGCCTCACATGGAATATTGTTCCCATCTCTGGGCAGGGGCTCCCCAGTGCCAGATCCTTCCACTTGAACGCATCCAGCGCAGAGCTGCTCGAATCGTCGACGACCGAGTCCTTTCCGATCGGCTCGATTCATTGACACTGCGAAGAGATGTTGCATCCATTTGCATTTTCTTTCGCATTTACCACGGGGAGTGCTCTGAGGAATTGTTCGGATGAATCCCAGCCGCCAAATTTCACGAACGCACATCGTGGCAGAACTCCAGATACCATCCACACCATCTGGATGATTGGCGGTCCACCACTGTGCTATTTTGAAGATGTTTTCTTCCTCACATGACTTCCTTGTGGAATCGATTACCATCAGCGATTTTTCCGGACCGATACGACTTAGGGACCTTCAAGAAAAGAGCTTACTCCATTTTAAAAGGCCGGCAACGCATCTGTAATTCTCCTGGTTCCCCTGGTGTTGCAGTTGTTCATGGGCGGCGGTAGTCTCTTACCATCAGGTGAGCCGCATGCTCGTTTGAGGACGTTGTAGGAGAGGGGTCCTATAAAAACATACAGTCGTATTGAGTACCGTTTCCTTTTTGAAGTCGGTGGAAAATATAAACCTAATCCGCTTGACCTGCATCTTGACCTAATGCACATTGACGAAATGTTCAACTATACGAATAAAACACTGTACTATAATTTTAAAACCAAGCAATAAGAAGCATCATTATCATAATTTTCAATTATTAGAACGTCTTTGACGCAGAGGAAGACCTTTCGTCTTAAAAACGTAAGCATGGTTCTATGTGGCAATGTTCCTTGGACACTTAGGAGTCCGTTTGGGCTGGTACCGTGCTCTTACCTATTTCTGCGGTCAAGCAGCAGTGTAGCCACTGCTTTAGTTATTCCGATTTTAAAAGTGTAATTGCCATTATATTTAAATTCTGTGTGGAATTCTATCTCAAACATGGATCGTAGGTGACAAGGCAATTGTGGCGTTCTTTGCTGGTTTGTTGGTTCTTTGATAGTTGCATGTCAATGGACTGCAGTAGACTGACAGCATATTTTCTCTCATAGTCCCATGAGACGGTAACCCGACACGACCGATGTGAGATCAGGGGCAAGACCTACGGCTTTACCTGCTATCCGAAGCACGGGGGTGAGACACCATCAACTTCCTGGTTGACTCCGGGCTGCTACTGAAAAGTTCTTAACAGAAGAACCCAGTAACTGAGATTGGAACTGGAGACCTCGTGATCAGCAATCGCTGTTACGGCCACTAGACCAACGAGGCAGTCATGAAAACAATTAAAGCGAATAAGAAGCCAAAAGTTATTAAGCAAATATTAATTTCTATACACATAAAGTAATGCAGTAGAAGTTAATTTTTACGTGGAGCCATGCTGCAGCTATATTAGTGGTATGGTTGTGGCACGAATGGGTCAGCTCGACCGGGAAAGACCACGCTCTCACAGAATACCAGCATAAAATACCAGCTTTAAGCTGCTGTGTTTCGTATGGTGAGTGAAAGAAAAAAAGAACTTAATAGTACACCTCGGCATAAATAGTATTCTGGTTCTCATAGATAAAGGCATCGCATTTGACAGTGTGATTGAGATGGAAGTCCTCGCGCAAGCAGGTGGGGGCGTCAGTTAGCGGCGAGTATCGGTGACAAGGCTCCGGGCTGAGCAGCGCCTGTACTGAAGTATTTCCAAACGAAGCCCCAGCGCCTTCACATTCCGGCACCACACACCTGTCAAAAATACATATATATCTAAATATATAAAAGTGAAAGGTCACTCAATCACTCATCACGAAATATCGAAAACCGCTTGATATATAAGGATGAAATTTGGCAGTGAGGTAGTTTATAGTCAGTAGACGTTCATTAAGAACAGATTTTGCGACAGGACTGGATTAAGGAGATCTAAGAGCTCTCGCAAGTTTGTTTGAAAGTCCTTCATATTTAGTCTTAAAATCTTGAAATTTGGCAAGGTTGTAGTTTATAGTTAGTAGACGTTCGGATACGTACGGATTTTGCGACTGGGACGGATTAAAGAGGTCTAAGCACTGTCGTAAGTTTGTATGAAAGTTTTAATTTTTTCTGTACTACCGACATGAAATTTAGCAAGTATAGAGTTTATGAGTAGGACATATTAGCTAATAAAGAATTTTATGAACACCTGGACTAAGGACTCTCTCAAATTTATATGAAATCCTTGGCTTTTTGTACCCGCAAATTGGTAGAGAGATATAATATAGTTAAGACATGTCAGGTAGGAACAAATTTTACGACAGGGCCGGTTTAAGGGATACATTCCTATGGGAAAATGAAATTTAATGAGATGTAATGAAACCAAACCTAACTCATTGAATCAAATCATCAAATTAGTAGCTTCTTTTTAGAAATATTTGCATGAATCATAAAACTTCTATGATTTTTTTTAGAAAACTTCGTGGTTGGTTTTTTCTTTTTAATAGACATTTTGACAGTTGGGAAGGAGAACGCACGAGTTCGGAAAAGGTACAGAAAAAGCTCGAGTATTTAATAGCTACATCCCGAACGCTATACGTCCCTGCAATACGACACTTTTTGGGATCGCAAAAACGATAAAAATTACTTAATAAATACGTGATTAAAATTTGAGATTGCCAAAAGTATATTTTTTGAGAATAAATAAAAATATTTTTGGAGAGGTCTGGTATTACTTTATAAGCGACAAAAACGTCTGGGATTATTTTTTTGGAATTATATAAAAACTAAATTAAAAGATAAAAAAGAAATCAAGTTGCCATAAAAACATTTTTTGGATTTTTTTTTGCAAATGTTATATACTGCGCACTGCGCAGTAACGAAATAACCGCAAACGCTCTGCCAGACTCGCAGGACTGGATTCACCAATTGACGAAATTATATTTTTTCACAATTTCAACTTGCCCAAAGGACCTTCCCAAAATTCGTCGCAAGCTCTCAGACTAATATACCAAAACAGAGGGACTTCGCAGAACTGCTAAAAAAAGCAAAATTAATAGTCTGGGATGAGTCTTCTATGGTATCCCAATAACTTAAAAGACTTGCCCTTGAATAAATTTAAAATTGTGACTAAAAAATTTAAATTGGGTTTCTTGACAAGTGTTACTATAGTGTTAAGGAATATTTTAATTGATTACAATACTATAATTAATAGAATCAGGCGTTACTTTGCGGAAATCCATTATATAAAAGCTTTTACAAAAATTTACTTCGCAAATATCCGCGTTATAAAATAAAATGATGTGTCTTACCTAGTAAAAAAAAGTATGAAGAAGCACCTCCCGCCCTCCCTGAATTGCGTGCACTATCCCCGTCACCACTAATCCCAGCACCGCTACTCCAAACACCACTACACTAGGTAAGACACACCACTGACGATAATACGACACGTGTTTCGCCTCTACACGAGGCATCCTCAGGTGATATAGACTCTACGGTGGCTAACCGCTAAGCGGTTATTCAAGATGTTGACATTATGTACAATTTAATTTGATTATTTTAAGATATATTTGCTCACCGGTACAACTCCCGGTAGAATATTATTTAGACTTACTCTATTACTAAATACCCGTATCACCTAAACATTTTATTCTGCAAATAAAGTATTTGACTCTGACTTTGAATCTGGGTTAATCGGGTAGGAAATTATAGGCGTACGTCACTGCTCAGATCACAGAGGGCCTCACTATTTAGTTATTCGTCATTATTTAGTCACCCAAAGAGGTGACTAAGAGTTACAGGACGATCGGTACTGCGGCACTCCGGTGTTATCCGCCGTCCTTCCGTGCTGGTAGGATTGATCTTGCCCGTGCAGAAGTGAGAAATGGGGAGTTGAGCAAGCGCAAGCGCGAGATTTGGTTGGATGGCAAGAAATATGGAAGAATGAGACGAATGGAAGAGAGTTATTCTGTTTCTTCCCGGACGTGTCGGCGCGGTCGTGCCGGATTAACAAGTCTCACAGATACTTAGTGGGCATGGATGTTTTCGAAAGAGAATCTATGTAATGAAATTGATTGAATCTGGTATGTGTGTTTGAGGTGCTGCTTATGAGGATCACGTACTATGGGAGTGCGCGTTGTATGATGACCTCAGATGTAAGATGATGGACGGAATAGTACGCAGAAGGATGGGTGCGGATTATAACCCGGACCTCGTGGATGGTAAGGACAGCTTTGGCCGGCTGTGGGAGTTTGTGCATGGATGCCATGCGCGAAGAACGGCGATGGAGCAGCTGGAGAGGATACAAAACATGCCCGGAACCGAAGGTGTGCAGTGTTCGTCCAGCCCAGAAAGGGAGAGTGGTAAAATGGGACAAGGAACAGAATAAATAATTTGTAGAGAGTCAAGAAAGTGCAAGTGGGAAAGAGCTCTGAGCAAGTACCGCGTGCATATCTCGAGATTCGCCCTTACGGTTATACGGGCCGAACGGGCGGGCGTAAGGGGCCATGGGAGGTGGAGGTTTGTTCTCATCCTTGGGCAGGGGCACCCCCTATGCCAGCTCCTTCCACTTGACTGCATTCAGTGCAGAGCGGTTCGAATCGTCGACGATCGAGTTCTTTATGATCGGTTCGATTCACTGGCGTTGCGTAGGGATGTTGCATCCCTTTGCATTTTCTATTATATTTACTACGGGGAGTACTCTGAAGAATTGTTCGGATTAATTCCAGCCGCCAAATTTCACGAACGCACATCGCGTCATAATTTAGGACACCATCCTCACCATCTGGATGCTTGGCGGTCCACCTCTGTGCGTTTTATTAGGAACTTTCTTCCACTTACAACTTCTCTGTGGTATTGTTTACCACCGGCGATTTTTCCGGACCGATATGACTTCGGGACCGTCAAGAAAAGAGCTTACACCTTTCTAAAAGGCCGGCAACGCATCTGCAATTTTCCTGGTGTTGCGGTTATTCATGGGCGGCGGTAGTCACTTACCATCAGGTGATACGCATGCTTGTTTGTCCCCTTTTACATAAAAAAAGTTGCTAAGTGTGATAGACATTTTCTGTTGACTGAAATATAAAAATAGATTGCGTTAAACATCACTAAATTTCATAGTACTTCATATTTTTATAACTACGCGGATGAAGTCGTGGGCAACAGCTAGTATAAAATTAAAATGCTTAGTCCATTATCTGTTAAGGCTGTTGTGCAATGGTTCGGCTCGACCAGGGTAGGATTACGCTCCTACATGGTAAAATAGCTTATTGCTACTGTGTTTCGTATGGTGAGTGTATAGAGGATCGGAGTCCGTTTTTACTGGAAACGAGGCATTCCATCTAGTTCTCAGGGATGACACCGTATCTGCATTGTAATTCATAATTGAGAATAGTTGTAGATGTCTATGAGCCAGAGCATCCACTTACCTTTATTCTATAAAAAAATATAAATATAAATTCATCATCATCATCATTACAGCCCTTCATTAGTCATTAGTCCACTTCTGAACATATGCCTACCCCAAGGAATGCCACAAAGCACGGTCCTGAGCCACCTGCATCCATTGACTTCCTGCATGTCTCACCAGGTCGTCACTCCATCTAGTGGGGGGTCGCCCTACACTTCGCCTACCGGTACGAGGCTCCCATTCGAGAACCTTTCTTCCCATCGGTTGTCGGTTGTAGCTAAATGGGTTAAATTAATTTACATTGAAATTTTCCGTAAAAACATACTTCATTTTTAATATTGTCAATTTAACTTAATATTCCTGTAGCTAAACGGGTTAGATTCATTTACATAGAAATATTCCGTAACAACATACTTCATTTTAATATTGTCAATTGAACTTAATATCCATGTAGCTAAATTGGTTAAATTAATTTAACTACGCTTTCAATTTACAAAATCCATTGAGCCGCTAAACACCAATAGGAAGAACGAAGAAGAAACGAAGCTCAATCTAATTTTTAAACCGAAAGTGATAAATGATGATGCACTGCCTGCGTGCACTACTCATAATAACCTTTCACTAATTCGTAAAGCGCGGGAATCGCGGACGGGATTGTTTGATATGAATTTATTTATAGTGGTTTAGGCCCCCGGGGCATGCGCCTTACTTGCCTCACCCAGCTTCTTACCTTATAACGCGTAATGGCAGCGTAAGTATATCCACTACCACATATAATCCCGTGGGTGTCGTAAGAGGCGACAGCGGGAAACAAATCAGGAGATGGGCAGCAGCGACTTCCTGATAACAACTAAAAATAAAATACGGCGGTCGCCAAACCGCTTGCCAAGCGTGGCAGCTCTGGCAATATAAATTATACAGGCGAGGATCCATGCAGAAAACGCTTTGCTTATACAAAGCGGCCTTATTGTTGGGATGGCTCAATTCACCATCCTTAAGATTTTTGTAAAGACTTAAATAATGACGTACAAGTAAGACCACCTCATAATATACCATAAATACATGGCATTCCTTAATAATTTTTAGTTAAAAACATATGGCATACAAATTTCACTCTGGTTAGTTTTACCAATAGCTCGTATTTCTTCTGAACTTTTAAAAATGTTTCTATATCCACGCAATTTCATATCGGTATCTGAGCGTAGATATAACATGAAACGAGTATGATGCAATCACGATCCATGTGTGTATACTTTTTCCGAACATAATATCTTTTTGTTTTTTTTTTTAAATTACACCCACACTAAGATTTTCTCCTGTATCGTGGAGGCAGTTTACATACGAAACTTTCACAAGGACAAACATCCAGACCTGGAATTGTTTGGAGGCCATACAAATACTTGTTCCATGCGGGATTCGGATCCGCGGCCCTCAGCGCTGCAATCCAATGCTAAGCCACTGCAAAAATTATTTAACATCACACACAACGTTCATACGAGACTGCTAGATTAATATATGTTGATGCAGCTCGTGGGCATATGCGACCAAGGTCAATCAAATTAGGGTAAGGACCTGGAGTTACTTTTTATACAAAAAGGGTGACAAACAAGCACATAGTACACCTAATAGTAAGTAGATGCTGTAGCCCAAAGACATCTACATTTATCCTCTCCTGCTATGTTTCGTAAGGTGAATGTAGAGAATCGGAGACCCTTTTAACTAGAAACGAGGCAGTCCACCCTAGACCTCAGGGGTGACAACGCATCTGCATTTCAGTTATTAATCGAGGCTAAATGTAGATATCTTTAACACAGCATTCTCTTCACCTTCACCATCAGGTGGACTATGGGTACGTTTGTCACCCTATTTCTATAAAGTGACTGGTGTCCTGTTCTTAACAATCACCATACGAAGCACAGGAGCATTAAGCTACTACGGTGGTATTCTTGTCGGTTACTCTGGTTCTACTAAGGGTACCCTCATTATGAACTCTATTACGCAGAGAAACTCCGAGCATAATGCATGAAAGAATGAAGGACCACGTCCGAGAGCCATCTGTCATTACTCATTACTAAGCAACACGCACTGATTGTACGCTCATGTCTTGAAGTTATGAGGTAAGTAACGAGAAGGTGTGACGTCATAATCTTCCGGATGCTGCCTTGCTGAGTTGGTTTTACCTGTTCGGATAATTTGTCCTTGATGAACATAGTCGTCAATAACTTGTGCTTCTAATAACTATCAGCATAGGTTTGATATAGTCGTTACACAGGATCTTCGTCTGGTCCATATTTATTTTTAAAACATGTCCGTTGGGAGAGACTATTGAGGTCATTGTGCATAATGCTTAGGACCTCCAGCGATTCTGCTATAATGACTATATCGTTGGCAAACCAAAAGTGAGTGATGTACTCGCTATTGATGTTGATACGGTATCCTTTCCAGTCCAGTAGCTTAATAACGTCTTTCAATGCAGGAGTGAAGATTTGCAGCGATGTAATGTTACCCAGTATAACTTACTTATCTCTCTGCATTTGGATGATTTTCGAACTCGTCTTGTACTCGGATAGTCAACGTAGCTCTACTGTACACACACGCACTTCGATATAGATATAGTCGACTTAGCACCGCTGAAGGGGCTGTAGCACCGTCCAAATTTCGACCAAATCGATTGCTTTCTCATGGTTCACATACGCAAGAAAAATTCGTAGACGTTACTCCTCAGTCTTCTGTACTATTAACTCGAGAGATAAGTGGTCTATGGTAAACACAGTGTTTTCGTCCTATTGAGATATTTACAACATAATCAATCACGTCTGTCACTTGAAGGGGTAGGCATAGTCTATGGACTTCTATTTGGCACGATCCTGACATACCCTCCTCTCTCGCCTCCTTAACATTTATATACCTACGCATACATGCTCGTTGGTTAAGGGTACTCTTAATCTGGCAAATCGGCGATATATAGAAGATGTCAATACATCGCCAATTTGGTCGATAAATTTTCGTCTAGGGCGTCTTTTTACGTCCCTGCCGTTCACTTCTGCAACGTAAATTTGTTTTGTCATATTCAATATTTATTTTTAATAATATATGTTTCAAATCTGTTTATTAATTTAAGATTGGAAAACAAGAGC
This sequence comes from Parnassius mnemosyne, assembly GCA_963668995.1. Taxonomy (NCBI): domain Eukaryota; kingdom Metazoa; phylum Arthropoda; class Insecta; order Lepidoptera; family Papilionidae; genus Parnassius; species Parnassius mnemosyne. The sequence goes on along the minus strand of CAVLGL010000079.1, from coordinate 44,580,083 downwards.
TGCGAGACTTCAAGCGATATTACTGACAAAAGCAACGCATTCTCAAATGCAAACAATTCCTCCAACCAGTTACGATTCAAAAAATCTCCGGCGCTATTTTGAACAGTAGCCATCCTACTCCGTGAGTGTTGTTGCTTGCTGCCCCACATTTCGTTATCTGTGCTGGTAAATCTTGAAACAAATGCGTGCGCTAAGCATGTCAATTATACACGAGTATCTTTTAAGTTAGTCTCTATAACTATTTTATATTAACTATAGAATAGAATAAAATAATATTTAATGATTTCTTATATTTACGCAAATACTACACCTTAAATCATGGGGGTGCCCATGGGTGCTCTATAGTACCCGAAACATCGGGAATTAGAAAGTTAAATTAAACGCAATAAAATCCGTAAAATTAGTTTCATTTAAAATAATATTTTATTCATTATATAACAAGTAATTCTCACTGAAAGTATTTTTTTACTTTTACCACTGGTTCGAAAATAACCACTGTCTTGGGAAAAACCAAAACGCTACCCAGCGGCAGATTTTTTTTCAAAGTAAAATTGTACATTAAAAACACAGGTTGTACAAACTACTTACAAAACTCATTCAAGAAACATCTTAGAAGCGACCACCTCATTCCCAACTCATTACTAATACTAACGTAGTTTCTAAGATTTTATATCTGGTTTCTAATGCAAATGGATAAGAATTTATACAAAAAAAAAAATTGATGTGTCTCTTTGTATTGTCAAAATTACAGCGTTTTACTAAATGCATATGAAAGTATTAAAATTGTAAATAATCTCCGATCTTTGGTAATAGTGCCTACTGAAATAACAGACGTCGAAAGGTTAATTATGTCACTAATAAGCGATGCTGTTGGGTGGGATAATATCAGTGCTAACATATTAAAATTATTCAAAAATATTAATTTAGCCATAACAAATGGCGTATTTCCTTCTACTTTCATGAAATCTGTTATCCTTCCTGTTTATAAGAATGGAGCTAGAGACCGTGTAAATAATTATCGACCAGTATCTATTTTACCACCAATGTCTAAGATTCTTGAAAAAATCAATAACCGATTAACTTGTTTTCTTGAAAAGAATTTACTTTTTAGCAAGGCCCAGTTCAAATTTAGATCTGGTTTATCAACAACAGATGCAGTCCACGATATTATAAACGTATAGCTTTAAAAAACTTGATAATAACAAAAAGTGTATGGCAATTTTCTTAGATCTAGCCAAGGCGTTCGAGACGGTCTCTATCCCAATTATATTAATTCTGGTTAAGAAACATGAAAAGTTGGAGTTAGGAATATACAACTAAAACTCTGTACTGACTATTTAACAAACCGCAATCAACGTATGAAGATAGGAAATATTATAAGTAAGGATCTACCTTTTACCTATGGTGTACCGAAGGGAAGTATTGTGGGTCCTACCCTCTTCTTGTCTACATAAATGACCTATATAAATTACAGATACAAAATGGTCAAATTACATCATTCGCAGATGACACTGTTCTAGTTTTTAGCGCTGAAAATTATGGAGATCTTTTCCGCTATGAACAAAATGGCTTTAACTTAGTTACTCAGTGGTGACATGATAATGTTATTCATTAAATAATGACAAAACGAAGTATGTAATATTAAATAAGAAAGGAAATATGCAAACTCTTCCTCTTTCAATTACTTCACATAACTGTTCTTTCCTAAGCAAGAACTGAAACTGAGAACTGCAACTGTACAAAGTCGCAGTCCGTTAATACTATTAAATATTTAGGAATTTACTTAAATAATAATCTAAGCTTTAACAGTCATATAGATATGTTTATAAGTAGAACTCGTAACTTAATGTATATATTTAAGAGGTTACGTAATGTGGCTAATTCAAACATTATTAGAATATTATATCTAACACTATGTCAATGTACATATATTAATTTACGGAATTACAACTTGGGAAAGAATCTATTCTCATAAAACTGGGAAGAGCTCAACGCGCTGTACTCAAAACATACGGTTCCCTTCCGTACACATTTCCAACGCGCGATATAAAAAATGTCAATTCCTCAGCTTTATATTTTATACACCGTAAATGGCAACATTTTCTATTACTTTATGATCCATCGATACTAAAATTAAAAAACGTAAGGGTGCTATATGTAAAACAAAACTTAATTCGAGCTTCGCAAAAAATGTTTTATTTTCTTGGGAGGTTATGTAAATAATAAACTTTGTAAAATTTTATAGATAGGATAGGAAGCGGTCGTTTTTGCATTCTACCCTTGGCTTGATTGTTGCCGGACGATCCCAACGTTGCTAATTCTGTCGCTGATGTGGTAATTCCGCGTATGGAACGTTTTATTCCTTTCTTTGTGGTTCCTTTGGAGGCAGATCTCAGCCATGGTTTAGTCGCTGCTGTAAAATAGCATTACTGTGTGAGTGTGAGTGTGAGTGCTCCATGCCGGATGTGCGGTTCACACAGCGCTCGGTTCGCAAAGCGCTCCTCTCCCTGGACATCCACAAGTCGAGTGGGCCTGACGAAATCCTCCAATTGTGCTGAGGACATCCAATTGTCAAGAGTTGAAGTCTCGAAATCATGGAAGACGGCTTTCATCCACCCGATCCCTAGAAAAGGTGACCGCTCAGACGCGTCTAGATACAGGCCTATCGCCATCACCTCTTTGTTCTCCAAAATAATGGAATCCATTATAAGCTGCCAGCTCATGCGGTAGCTTAAAGATCACTAGTTGATTAGTGACCGCCAATACGGTTTCCGTCGGGTTGGATCAGCTGGTTATTTTCTGATCTACCTTACTCATAGATTACTTACTCATAGGGCGGAGGCAGTGGAGTCCAAGGGGGAGGCATTGGCCGTTAGTTTGGACATTGCGCAGGCCTTCGATCGGGTTTGGCACAAAACGCTTCTTTCGAAGCTCCCTTCCTATGGGCTTCCCGAGAAATTGTTCAAGTGGATCACTACCTTATTTGCAGATCGAAGCATCGAGGTCGTTGTAGTCAGTGCATGCTACGATTACAAGCCTATCAATGCTGGTGTTCTGCAAGGCTGTGTGCTATCACAAACGCTGTTTCTTCTGCATATCAATGATATGTTGCAAACCGGTGAAATTCATTGCTATGCGGATGACAGCACTAACTATGAGCTCTATACACGTGGAAAACATCGCCGAGCACCGGAACTATCCTGTGTCTGAAGTCGAGTCTTTGCTGAACAAAGTCTCAGATTTGGGGCGACTAAATCTAGCCTAGTTTAATCGTCAGAAGACACGAGTTTACGCGTTTACCGCTAAAAAGAACCCCTTTGTCGTATCTCCTCAGTTTCAAGGCACTCCCTTGTTGCCTCAGCCAGCATCGGAATCCGTGGTGTCGACTTATCGAGTGACGTGCAGTTTCGTGCGCACTTGGAAGAGAAGGCCAAATTATCCTTCAAAAAGCTTGGCATGCTCTGCAGAGCGGTACAGTATTGCATGCCGGCACACCGCTTGCAACTTTACAAGGCACAGGTTCGGCCTCACATGGAATACTGTTTTCATCTCTGGGCCGGGGCACCCCATTGCCATTTCCTTCCATTTGACTGCATTCAGGGCAGAGCGGCTCGAATCGTCGACGACCGAGTCTTTATCGACCGGCTCGATTCACTGGCACCGCGAAAAATGTTGCATCCTTTGCATTTTTTTTCGCATCTACCACGGGGAGTGCGCTGAGGAATTGTTTGGATTAATCCCAGCCACTTACTCTCAGGTAAGCCGTATGCTTGTTTGCCCCTCTCCTATAAAAATGCATTTAGTAAAAAGCTGTTATTTTGGCATTACAAGCAGAAACTTCAATTTTATTGAATTGTATAGATGGCGCCTTGGCCTCGATATCTATATTAGTTATACAACTATATCACTCTTGACATTACTCTCTATGTGTTCGCCAAGTTTTATCGCTATCGGTTAAGCCTTTCCGAAAATTAGCCCGATCAAACAGACAGACAAACAGACAAACAAAAATTTTAAAAATGGATATTTATTTATATCTTAATAGTATACAAATAAGACTTATAAGAGTATAAGCCAGTTATTTCAATTATACAGACGGATTACTTTATTTCAATTTTTTTATACACTATAGAAAAAAATGCTTGTAATAGTGTTGACGCTACAGTAATAGGTACTCCCTATAATCACTGGAATGCTCGAACTAAGCTATAAACTCAGACCAACATAGAAAGATAAACGGAGCGCTGTGCAAATTTCAAGTGATGCCCCAACCTTGCTTATCTTCTTGATATTGGTGATGTGTACTCACGCACACAACTTTATTCTTTCTTTCTTTATCAGTGAAAGTTCTCTGCTAGACGCACACATATGCACCTGAAACTATGTTGTTGGTTGCAATTAAATTTAGATGCAAACGTACGTGTGTGTTCTTATAATACACGTAAGTTGAGCAGCATGCTTTTGGCTTGGTTTTTGCATCATTTCAAATGTACGAAGTGCTCGGTATTTCTTTCTTTGTTGGTGTGAGGCTATAAAATTATCGTAATGGGAGTGGTTTAACACAGTAGAAATTTCAGTTTCCCGGTCAGTATCCTTAATCATTACAAAGGACCTATTTATCAAAAAGTTGACACTATATATAGTAGCAAATAGCAGGGGTGCCTGCGATTTGCTACTATCTCACTATACTCACCTCCGCAGCTTTGGCTTATATCATCGAGATCTATGCAAATCCGTAGAAGAATAGAATAGAATAGAATAGAATGATTTTTATTCAATATTGACTATTACATAATACTAATTGAACTTCATTTTTTTATTTACCACTGGTTCGGAAAAAACCTCTGTCCTGGGAAGAACCAGCAAGAAACCCAGCGGGACATTTTTTTAAACATATTTTCACTTAACAATAATTTTGTTTATACAATTTTAAATGAATTTTCATAGAACCAGCATGGTGGCGATAACTTTATTCCCAGGGATTATTTTCATTCATGAATTCCTTGATATTATAATAACCTTTTTTGTACAATTTTTCTTTAATAAAACTTTTAAACTTGTTTATTGACAAACTTTGAACATGTTCTGGGATTTTGTTGTAAAAGCGTATATGTACATTGCCCCATAAATGAATTACTAATTCTGTGGAGTCTAGTAACTGGCATTACAAGCTTATGTTTGTTCCTAGTGTTTGGGTATGAACATCCTTATTCTTATTAAAGATATTTATGTTTTTATGTACATACATTATATTTTCATAAATATATTGCGATGCCCTAGTTAATATGTTTATTTCTTTAATTTTTTCTCTGAGGGACTCTTTACAATTTAGATTACAAATCGCCCGTACGGCTCTCTTTTGCAAAACAAATATAGCTTCAATATCAGTCGCATTACCCCATAGCAAAATTCCATAAGACATTACGCTATAAAAGTAACTAAAATACACTAACCTAGCTGTCTTAACATCTGTGAGACTTCTAATCTTTCTTACAGCATATGCTGCCGAACTAAGTCTGCATGCTAATATAGATATATGGGGGCCCCATTGAAGTTTCGTATCAATAGTAATACCAAGAAAAACAATGGTATCCACAGGAATCAACTCCTCCCCATTTAAGAGCACATTGGTTTTCGAATGTTTTACATTAGGTATTGTAAATTTAATACATTTTGTCTAATTGCCGTTTAAGAGCAAATTGTTGGCGTTAAACCAATGTACTAATTTTGATAGAGCATTATTTACATCGTGATAATTAATTTACTGCCGTTTGAGTTTAAAAATTAAACAGGTATCATCAGCAAATAATACTATATCGTGATTGTCCCCTACAAGATAAGGTAAGTCATTAATATAGATTAAGAACAGGAATGGGCCAAGAATCGAGCCCTGAGGAACGCACATTGATACGACCGATCCGGAGGAACCTTTACCATTGATTACAACTTTTTGAGTTCTGTTACTTAAATATGAAGTAATAAGTTTAAGCGTCAAATTTTTTACACCTTAATGTTGTAGTTTCCTGATTAATGTATCATGATGGACACAATCGAAAGCCTTGGAAAGGTCACAGAAAATACCTAAGGCATCTTGTGAATTCTCCCAGGCATTAAAAATATATTTCATAAGCTCAACACCGGCGTCAGACGTCGAACTTGTATTAAAAAAATCAACAATTGATCCAAAATTATTTTTTCAAATTTTTACTGAGAGTTGGTAGTACAGAAATAGATTTATAATTAGCGGGGTCCAATACTACTAGATTTAAATAAAGGTATTACTTTACTATACTTCATTAAATTAGGAAACACACCAGAATCGATACAAGTATTAAAAATAATAGCAAGATGAGGTGCAATTAAATCTAGTATGGACGCAATCACTGTAACGGAAATCCCCCACAAATCTGCGGTTTTCTTTACATCAATGGTTTTGAAGTATTTTACAATATTATGCGGTAATACTTTTTGAAATCTAATTTTTTTTAATATTCTGTTTAAGTAATGACTCGGCGAAAGTTGGAGAAGTATTCAATGACTCTGTTGTCAAGATAGGAACATCAGTGAAATATTTCTCAAACACCGCTGCAACTTCTTGATTTGATTTAGAAGTCAATTCATTGTTAATTTTTAATTGATAGTTTGAGTTACGAGGTTACTCTTTACCGGTTTCGCTGTTAATTATTCTCTACGTCATTTTAATTTTATTCTTAGCCGTCTTAATTTTGTTACTAATATGTAATGATTTGGCTGTGGAGCAAACTCTTTTAAACATTTTAGAATAATTTTTTACATATTCTTTAAAAGCATCGGAAAGATTATACGATCTTTCACGGTGAAGGTCATATAACCTTCGTCTGCTTTTATGAATTCCTACTGTCGCCCACTCATTAAACGCCTTACGAATGTTTCTGGAGAATATTTAGTACCGTAATAGGAACCGTAGATGCCCCAAGAAGTTTAAAATTTTTATCGACCAAAAATTGTTTTCGAGTTTAAAGTACTAAAGAGTACATGATTGACAATAACTTGTGGGAATGTGGTGATCACAACCATGCTCTTTTTATTATTAATATTACATTTAATATATTATATTATATTTTAAATATTATGTTGTAATTTTTTTTAAAGTGCGCTGGGTTTCTTACATTATACAAATGACTTAAGAAGAAGAAGATTTATTTGCTTTGAAAAAGGGGCACATTTAGTTATAAAGTGTAGTTCAGCTTTTTCAGCCATCTATAATAGCATGCAAATACATTTTTTATAATTAAATTTATTATATTACAATATAAAAGTCAATTAAAATATTTATCGTCATGTCATTGTTTACAAGTTAGCAATACCAATACATACAAATTTAAATATAATTAAGATTAAAATTTAATTAAAAATATATAACTACTGTTGAGTCACATCATGTCAAATTTAGGTAGTTATTCACATTATAAAAACAATGTTCATTTAGCCATCTGTAAAAGGCGCCTTTAATTCTATTAAGGGGTAAGTATTTTATATTTTGGGGTATTTTATTAAATATGAGAATACACATTCAGTATCAGTTTTTTTTTAAACTCTTGGGTATAATTTCCACAGCAAGTTTATTGCCATTTTTGGTATTTCGTGAATAAATCTCTTTCGCTTGTGTGAAATGATTTCTTTCGATAAATATTCTTGTAATCTTACTTAGATTCTATCTATAGAGATCTAAGTATATTGAATAAAATGATTCTATTCCATTCTACATATATGCCTATGACATTCGCTGACAATGTCATATATAGTAATTATAGTTGAAAGTTAATTATCCACAATATATATATGTTCACTTATAGCGGCGTTGCCGTCGCGCCACAAGCAAAGCGTACAGGGGTAAAACGCATCTGCATTTTGATTCTTAATTGAAGATAGATGGCTATGAGCCAAAGCATTCACTTGCCTCAATCGAGTTATATTTCGATACAGTTTATGAGATTTTAATACTAAAATCAACACAATCTGTGAAAATATGTTGAATACTTGATCTCCATTCCTTAGAACCTGAACCTATTGTTGTGTACTATTTCTTGATAATAGGAAAGAGTTGGTATGAACATTTACGCATCTCCAGCCATGGAGGGAGGGTTATTAACTTTTAATTAGTTACTTTGCGTAATTGAGTATTTAATTATTAAGTATTGTTTTGCTATACGATGTCTTAAAATAAAGAAATAAATTATTATTGCGTGCTTTGTGGCATTCCATGGGGTAGGCTTTTGTTCAGCACTGGACATGATGATGATAATTCTTCCAGCGCAACGCAGCCTCACAGTATAGCTTTTTTGTATAGGATAGGGTGACAAACGAGCACACAGTCCACCTGATGGTAAGTGGTTACTGTGACCCATAGACATCTACATCTATCCTCAATAAAGACTCAAGATGCAGATGCGGTCTAATCCGTGAGGACTAAGATGGAATGCCTCTTTCCAGTAAAAAGGGTCTCACTCACCATACGAAACACAGCAGCGTTAAGCTGCTATTTTACGCTGGTTTTCTGTGAGAGCGTGGTCCTTCCCCGGTCGAGCCGACCCATTCGTGCTACAATTATACTACTAATATAGCTGCAGCATGACTCTACCACGTATAAAATAGCTTATACAGTCTAACGCAGATGGAATAATTAAACTCGTTATTAACTTCAGTTAGGAGTACGTTACACTTTGATATACAACGACAGCCGAGCAAATGCAACGAATAGTGTTTACGACCACGAATTCATATTTTCTTCTTCGATGAATTGAAATAAGACTGCACCTTCTGAATGCCTAAGTTATCAACTATCCAGAAGCTGATGTTGGATTGTACCCGAAATATCGAACATTTAGGATATACAATTAAAGTAGACGATTACATTCTACATATTACACTAATGTCAAAAAGAACCAACATATCACTTACCGAAAAGGCACCTGCTCAGCAACAAAAACATAGTTGAAGGAGTACATGGCAGAGAGCAGGCTGGGCAGGCAGAGTAGTGTCAGCACGTATCGCTGGTAGGGGCCAAAGGGGCCGAGCTGGCACAACGCTGCCTCCAGCGCCTCCCCACCACCCACCTGTCCATCGACTCGATTGCTCTCCGGTACAGTCGAACTTACACCCAAACTACTTGTGGGAAATGTAGTATTGGTTGTTACTGTGCTAGCCCTAACACTCTCGCCCATGTTCGCTTCATCTGTCACTGCTTTACTTTCTGTTTTCACTTCACCCGTATTTCGTGGGTAAACAGAACGCGTTTCAGGCGGTGCGTGTCCCTTCATATCACAACCGGCACTGCCTCGATGTGTGACGAAAAATTGAATTCGTTTTATCAGTGTTGGCTAGCGTGTCAACACTGATAACGTTTCATTGCTTAAAAGAATATTACTTTTCTGCAATAAAATTGATACAACCGAAATTGTGAAGTAATTTTTAAAAAATATTTTTGTGTCGCACTCGGTAGTGGCGGTGTAAGATTATCCACTAACCCATATCGCCCCAAGAGTTGCGTAAGAGGCGACAGAGGGAAAAGAACCAGAAAATGAGCAGCAGAGTTTTCTTAACAACAATAGGAAATAAAAAAATGCGATTGTCAACACCTCTGTCAAACGTGACAACTATGTCAAATATTTTTATGAGGCAATCCCTCTTATGATACATCATCATATCCACACTATCTGGATGCTTGGCGATCCACCACTGTTCGTTTCACTAGGAGTTTCTTTCCTCGTACGAGCCCTCTGTGGAATCGTTTACCATCAGCGATTTTTTCAGACCGATACGACTAAGGAACCTTCAAGAAAAGAGCTTACACCTTTCTAAAAGCCCGGCAACGCACCTGCAATTCCCCTGATGTTGCAGTTGTTCATGGGCGTCGGTAGTCACTTACCATCAGGTGAGCCGCACACTCATTTGTATATAAGTGAATAGGGAACTCTATTAAAGTTTAATCAGTTAATCATTTTTGGTATTTCGCGCAAAGATCGAGAAATATTTACCCAGAACCAAACACAATTCTAAATTTTTATTTTTAGATCTGATCTCTTTTGAAGTTCTAAATTTCGAACCTCGAACGAAAAGAAAACTTAGTGCGCCAGGCACCCAAGGCTTTCTGCACTCATTATTTGATAGCCAGAGAAATAAACTTGTTTTGTTGTCACCTGAGTGAATTCACAAAGCTAGCATAAGGGTGACAAACGAGCACACAGTCCACCTGATGGTAAGTGGTTGCTGTGGCCCATAGACATCTACATCTATCATCGTTTGTGAATTAAAATGCAGATGCGTTGTCAGCCGTGAGGACTAAGATAGAATGCCCCTGTTCCAGTAGAAAGGGTCTTCGGTTCTCTACACTCACCATACGAAACATAGCAGCATTAAGCTGCTATTTTACGCTGGTATTCTGTGAGAGCGTGGTTCTACCCCGGTCGAGCCGACCTATTCGTGCTACAACTATACTATTAATATAACTGCAGCATGGCTCTACCACGTAAAAAATGTGTTATGTACCTAATTTAAAAAGAAATAATGCCTGTAATATAGTTGTAAAAATAATGATACGAACATTAATGAATAGATACATTTATGCGCATAGAAAACAAATATGAATGCTATGCCAAATTTTACAAGAAAGTATACTAAATTTATAATTGAATTATATGACAAAGATGAATGAAATTATCAACAACTAATCTCCAGGTGAGCTAGTTACGATTCTCGAGTTTAGATCGTTTCCATCTGACGGAGATATCACACTGATACGGGATCATTTTCTCGTGATAACGCTTTCAAAACCGCACAAACGAGTTGCCTCGCACTATGTGCGAGTAGCTCTGAACCACTACTGCCTGGGACTGGCTCGGGCCGTACGAACCGAACTCCGACCGATGCTAAGTTACAAATTTGGGGATAATAGCTCATGTGTACATAATGATTATTATATATAAATTGAGTATATTATAATAATAAATTAAATTACCCTCACTGTCTCAGTATCGGTGTTATAATATTAACCAACTCATTTCGAAGGTATCGTTAAAGATGACTAACGTAATTGCCTCGATGGTCTAGTGGGTCTATACACGACTGCTAATCTTGAAGTTTCGAATTCGAATCCCGGATCAGGCCAAATTCTATTGGATTTTTCTGTAAGAAATTCCCAGTAGCAGCCTGGTGCTACAAAAAATTTTATTGAATTCGAATTTCGAATTGTTCATGAAAACAAAACTGTATACTTTTTAGAATTTTACTCATTTGTAAATATGGAGTGGACGCTTAAAGAAGACCGTGTTGCAGTTATTGCGTTGCATCGTTGCGGTTACGCGCCAATTCAAATTTTTCACATACTGAAAAATTTGAATATAACCAAAAGATTCGTTTATCGTACCATCAAACGATACAATGAAGACTCTAGTGTAGATGACAGGTCAAGAAGTGGTCGCCCTCGGTCTGTTAGGACTCCAACAGTGATAAAAGCTGTGAAGGCGCGAATTCAAAGAAATCCCAAACGTAAGCAGAAACTGTTGGCCCTTCAGATGGGGTTAAGCAGAACCACGGTGAAAAGGGTGTTAAATGAAGACTTAGGCCTTCGGGCATATCGAAGAAAAACAGGACATCGTTTGAATGCTCGTCTAATGGACCTGAGACTGAAGAGATGCCGCGCTTTGTTGAAGCGGTACGCGGGAAAAGAATATCGGGAAATTCTTTTTTCGGATGAAAAAGTTTTTACCGTAGAAGAGAGCTACAACAAACAAAATGATAAGGTGTACGCACACAGTAGTATAGAAGAGAGCAACCGTATTCCGCGTGTCCAACGAGGTCATTTTCCATCCTCGCTCATGATATGGTTGGGAGTTTCTTATTGGGGCTTAACAGAGGTAAATTTTTGTGAGAAAGGTGTAAAAACGAATGCAGTTGTGTATCAAAATACAGTCCTGACAAACCTTGTGGAACCTGTTTCTCATACCATGTTTAATAACAGGCACTGGGTATTCCAACAAGATTCGGCGCTAGCTCATAGAGCGAAGAGCACACAAGACTGGCTGGCGGCGCGTGAAATCGACTTCATCCGGCACGAAGACTGGCCCTCCTCCAGTCCAGATTTGAATCCGTTAGATTACAAGATATGGCAACACTTGGAGGAAAAGGCGTGCTCAAAGCCTCATCCCAATTTGGAGTCACTCAAGGCATCCTTGATTAAGGCAGCCGCCGATATTGACATGGACCTCGTTCGTGCTGCGATAGACGACTGGCCGCGCAGATTGAAGGCCTGTATTCAAAATCACGGAGGTCATTTTGAATAAACTTTAGTGTCATAAGAATCTATGTTTTGTTAAGTTCATTTTGATATATAAATGGTTACGTAATGAATTAACTTGTTTCAATTACTTTATATTAAACATGTGACAGAATTTATGACCTATATATATATATATATATATATATATATATATATATATATATATATATATATATATATATATATATATATATATATATATATATATATATGTATATGTATATATATATTATATTTATTATTGTACGATTTTTCTTTTGTGCATAAAAGTTTAAATAAATAAATAAAAATAAATAAATAATAGGTCAATGCAGTTCAATAATATAATGTTTGAAACATATAAATTCAATTGAATAATTTTTTAATTGTTTTAAGGATTTTATCGCATTACTATGTTATGTGCTGTAAAGCACCCGAAACGTCGGGAATTAAAATAATAAATTAAACGCGAGTCCCGAGTAAAAGTCCGTAAAAATTAGTTTTATTCAATGTGTAGTGTTCGCGTAAATATAAGAAATCATTATATAATTATTTCTTATATTTCATAGATCCAATGTCATCAATTAAGGGATATGTCCTAATGTCAAACTGTCAAAGTTTATCATTAAGGAATTCATCTATTGGTCCGAGAGCTCATGACGCATTTTTCATGAAGTGTTTGATGCATCATGAAACTTTGTTTAAAGGTATCAGTCGACTCAATAAGCAGGTATATGACTGTCTGCCTGGCCTACCTGGGTACACCTGGTACTGCGCATACAGTTAAGTCGAAAAAAAATTTGCCCAAAAAAAGTGTTTGATTCAAATAATAATAATGACTATCCGTTAGCTAAGTTTATAAACAATTAAGAAAAAAAATGGCAGACACTTCTGAAGGGGTTTACATAGGGGCAGACGACCACAAAGTTGTATTTTCAAAAATTCCAAAAAAAGTGTTTGATTCAGTCTGCCATTTTTACAGCGTGTTTATTATGTATAATAAAATATTCTCACAAAAAGGCAGACAGTTTCTCCGGGGGTTACTAATTTAAAAATCTATACAAATAAATAATCACTTTTTAAATGGTCCATATTTCCTATCATAATAATTAATACATCTGTATCACATGATTTGATAAGTACATTGACAGCAGAATCCGATTCCAATTGACAAACATGAAAATAATTATACTTTTTTAAGATTATTTATATAGCTGCTGATAAAATAAAAAGCTGTTCCCCGCGACTTCGCCCGCATGTAATTTAGGGTTTTATTTTTTTTGCGCGGTACCCTAATAATTTTTTTAAATTTAAAAGCAGCCTAAAATACTCGTTATAACATCAATTATCTGCCAGTGAAAGTCCCGTCAAAATCGGTCCAGCCATTTCGGAGATTAGTCGGAACAAACAGACAGACAAAAATTTTAAAAATTGTGTTTTTGTTATAAATATCGTATATAATGTCTTATGCGTTTAGTAAAAAATTGTTATTTTGAAATTAAAAACAGACATTTAAATTTTATTTATTTGTATAGATTTTTAAATTAGTAACCCCCGGAGAAACTGTCTGCCTTTTTGTGAGAATATTTTATTATACATAATAAACACGCTGTAAAAATGGCAGACTGAATCAAACACTTTTTTTGGAATTTTTGAAAATACAACTTTGTGGTCGTCTGCCCCTATGTAAACCCCTTCAGAAGTGTCTGCCATTTTTTTTCTTAATTGTTTATAAACTTAGCTAACGGATAGTCATTATTATTATTTGAATCAAACACTTTTTTTTGGGCAAATTTTTTTTCGACTTAACTGTATGCGCAGTACCAGGTGTACCCAGGTAGGCCAGGCAGACAGTCATATACCTGCTTATTGAGTCGACTGATACCTTTAAACAAAGTTTCATGATGCATCAAACACTTCATGAAAAATGCGTCATGAGCTCTCGGACCATATAGAATAATATGTTTTATCATTTAGTAGATCAAATAGTTCACGTTTATATCGTAAGTATAAATATTTTCATTATCTCTTATGCACTTTGTGCTTTTGGTGCCTTCCGTATTTATTTTTCTGTAAAGAAAGGAAATTTTAATGTTTGAAAATGTGACATACACTTGTTGGTGCTTTATAATAACAGATCACACGTAGACACTTTATAGCGCCATGAATACGTCGCGAATTTTGACTCCAACGACGTTTGACTCCGACGAGACAAATGTCGAAGGGGCAATCACACACCAACACTACATACTCACCTAGAGTCACATGCACAGTTAGGACAGCGGATAGAACGCAGCGAGTCCGCAGACGGGCGCGCCGTACACCCCTCCACACTGCGTACACACCGTACACCCGTCTCCTTGGGCGGTTCTCATCACCCAGAACACCGAACGATACGAGTTAGCCGTCAGTGCCCGCCCCCCCCCCCACCCTTTTTATAGCCCTGAGCCCGACGAAGCTGTAAGAGCCGCATAGAGTAACAGCATTAACATCACAGAAACCAGAGAGTTATGAGGCGACATAGCCGTGCTAGTAATGCGATCAGCCAGTTGCTTCTGTACACCTCTTGTTTCGTTTCTTACGACACCCACGAGTGACTGGGGTAATTGAGAGCGTGGTCCTACCCCGGTCGAGTCAACCTTTTCGTTCTATTCTTCTCTTCTATAACACGTGTAAATATCTCTTCCTGAAACAATTCAAAATAAGTGGCAACTATGGACCGTAATGTACTTTTGTAGGATGTAATGGATGGATGGATGAATATACCAAAATGTAAAATACCCAATGTGGAAACACTGGGTCTTGAAACCGAAACAGTAACTGTTTTATTCAATATAGATTATAAATAATATATATTGAAAGTCAATCATTTCTTTAATTATCACTGGTTCGAAAAAAAAACCTCTGTCCTGGGTAGAACCAAGAAGAAACCCAGCGGGACTTTTTTTTCTAAGTAACAGCTTACAATCATGTAATGACAATTTTGTGTAGTTAACACAAAACAAATTAGAAATAGCTTGGTAGCGATCACCTTATTCCCAGAGGTTATTATCATCCATAAATTCCTTAATATTCTAATAATCCTTTTTCATACAAACTTTGTTTAAGAAAGTTTTTGCACTTTGAGCAAGTCAAACTATGTATATTTTCTGGGATTTTGTTGTAAAAGCGAACTGATTGTTGTTTGTGATCGCAATTTCGGTTGGTAAGCGAAGCACTTATGCAAATCCCTCTACGTGTGTATATATTATAACATAGGAAAAGTATTAATTGTAATTGAACTTGTATAATACGTTGCATAACGTTCTTGAAAAATCGCGCATAAACGAAATTTTCGAAATACGACTAAAAATAAACTTTTAATAAAAGGTAAAAGAGGACTTGAAATAACTAAATATATTAAAATAATTTCAAAACATCAGCTTCAGAAGTCGGTGCTAAAACACAGTGTGTTTTTTTTATAGGATCAGGTGACAAACGAGCACACAGTCCACCTGATGGTAAGTGGTTACTGTGACCCATAGACATCTACATCTATCCTCAATAAAGACTCAAGATGCAGATGCGTTGTCACCCGTGAGGACTAAGATGGAATGCCTCTTTGCAAGTAAAAAGGGTCTCCGGTTCTCTACACTCACCATACGAAACACAGCAGCGTTAAGCTGCTATTTTACGCTGGCATTCTGTGAGAGCGTGGTCCTACCCCGGTCGAGCCGACCCATTCGTGCTACAACCATAATATAGCTGCAGCATGGCTCTACCACATATATATAGCTACAGCATGGCTCTACCACATATGGAGTGTGGAATTATTATAAATCCGACTTCAGAATAAAAACTAAAAGCTGACTTGAAAGAAATAAATATAATAAAATAATTTCAATACAACTGCTTCAGAAGTCGGTGTAAGACACAGTGAGTGGAATTATTAAAAACCCGACTTCAGAAGTATTTATGTTTTTGGAACGAAGTTCCTTATCGGACGGTATGAATTTGGTGGCCTTGGCGGCTATAAGGATGCGAGATGGAATAATATCCATTTCCCTCACACTTTTTCTTATCTTGCCATGAAAGAAATGTTCTTTTACTTTAAAAGTTTTTTTTTCTGCAAAGATCTTGTGATGGGCTGTAACGATGATGATGATAAAAAGTTTAACTTTTTGACCATTTTGAGTAGACCACGAATTATAATAAGCTCAAGGTACTAACTAGAATGTCGTTTAAATCATCATCATCATCATCATCATCTTTACTGAATATAGACCTTCCTCAAGGAATGCAACACTCAATAGAAAGCTCGGTCCTGAGCCACCTGCATACATCGACTTCCTGCACCTCTTACCAGGTCTTCACTCCATCTAGTGGGGAGAAGTCTTAAACTTCGCTTACCGAAACATGGCCGGCATTGTCTTGCCACGGTATTGTGCTTCTTGCTACGGTGTCATTTAAATAGTTACATTAAAACTGCATTCCTTATTTCCCACCATTAGGAGGGGGACCACCACTGAAGTATAACCTATTTAACAAAAAATAATCATTAAATTAGTGCACAATTGACTAATGTTCGATTTAAAATTCTTCTTAACAAACTATACGGTACAGGAATCCGTGGTAAAGCATACGGATGGTTCAAGTCATATTTACAGAATCGAGAGCAATTCGTAGAAATATTTTTTTATAGAGGAGGGGGCAAACGAGCATGCGGCTCACCTGATGGTGAATGACTACCGCCGTCCAGAGCAACCGCTACACCAGGGGAATTGCTCACGCGTTGCCAGCCTTTTAGAAAGGTGTAAGCTCTTTTCTTGAAGGTTCCTAAGTCTTATGGGTTCGGAAAAATCTTAATCTACTTGTGGTAGATTCGATAGAAAATGCAAAGGGATACAACATCCCTACGCATGATGATCACTTCAATTACGAAACGAAAGAAAAAGATCAGACGGAAAAAAATGTAACTCCCTCAAGGGAGTGTTCTGGGCTACTATTTCTAATTTATATATCTCCCTGCTTATCTCACGTGACAGCAGGATAAACATCCATAGTAAATTACCTTTGATACTAGAAAAGACAACGAACTGGATGGCAGAACATAACCTTGAAATAAATATCTCCAAAATGAAAATAATAAGCTTTCACCGTTACCAAAAAGTTCCATTAATGATAAACTTTACCTACGATAGCATAAAAATCGAAAAAGTAAACGAATTCATCCTACTTGGCTTAACAATAGACACAAATATTAACCGGAAACCCCACATAATGAAAATGAAAAGGAAGTTAGCAAGTTTTACATACGCTCTCCTAGAAGTGAAAACATCTACCGATATACAAACCGCCCTCAGTACCTATTATGTTTATACGTACTCGTGGCTCTGCTACGGGGTTATCATGTGGGGAAATAGCACAGACGTTGTTGATCTTTTAACCCTACAAAAAAAAAAACTAATTCGAATAATATTTAACATACAAAATACTGATAGCTGCAAACCATACTTCGTCTAACATAAAATACTCACCTTACCGTGCATATACATTTTGAAAATCTGAAAATTCATTAAATAATACCCAGAATATTATATCAAACGAGGAGAAAGCATATTAAAACGCTTATTCTTAAAACCCTTCGTCATGTCTATCAAAATTTTTAAGAAACTCCCAGAAATGATAAAAAATATAGAAAAAGATACTATTTTTATAAATAAACTAAAGGATTTTTTAATTTGTAAACACTAAACGAATACTTAAACAAGTTGGATGCGGGAAGTAAAGAAACGGAGATAACTCCGCCTCCTTCGGAGGTCTTTACGAAGCCGAAATAAGAATTTTTAATGTTTTGGTTTTTGGCAATTTCGATCCCCTAGGAGTGTAATGAGAACTTTTTGCCTCTATTCAACCATGACCCCCATGACATCATCTACATGATAGGCTATTTAAACTGACTATCCCTAAAGTTCGAGTTACCCCCCCCCCCAAATTTTTTAGTTTTTGGCAGTTTTGACCCCTCTGGAGTTTAATGAGAACTTTTTGCCCCTATTCAACCATGACATCCTCTATATAATAGGCTATTCAAACTGACTAGGCCTAAAGTTCGAGTCATCCCCCAACTCGTTTCTAGTCTTTACTACTTTATACGTGGTAGAGCCACGCTGCAGCTATATTATGTTTGGAGCACGAATGGGTCGGCTCGACCGGGGAAGGACCACGCTCTCATAGAATACCAGCGTAAAATAGCAGCTTAACGCTATTAGAGAACCGGAGACCCTTTTTACTTGAAACGAGGCATTTCATCTTAGTCCTCACGGGTGACGCATCTGCATTTTGATTCGTAATCGAAGATAGATGTAGATGGCTATGGGCCACAGCAACCACTTACCATCAGGTGGACTGTGTGCTCGTTTGTCACCCTATCCTATAAAAAAAAAAACCTCCAATTACTTCCAATGATAAATTTTAAATACCTGCCTGGTATTTCAATTCTATTTTTATTACAAAAATACTTACAGTTGCAATATAACATAGTGTATTTATCATGTTATGTCCTCCAGACCGAATTTCGGTCAAGGCGGCCGGTCTCAACGGAGTCTAGCCATCGGCGCAGGACAGGATTATAGTGCCCAAGTGTATGCGCAAGCACAGGTGCACTCTCTATTCCCTCACACTCATAGTCCGATGGGACGGTAAACCGACATGACCGGAGAGAGATCAGGCGCAGGACCAACGGCTTTACGTGCTTTCCGAGGCACGGGTGTGAGACACCGCCAACTTCATGACTCCGGGCAGCTGCTGAGAGTTTCTTGATGGAAAAACTCAATAACTGATTTTTTTGGCCCAACCCGGGATTCGAACCCGGGACCTCATGATCAGCAGTCGCACTACTACAACGACTAGACCAGCGAGGCAGTCATTTAATTATTGTATCATTATGTATCATTATAATGGCTCTCCTCTCTCTTAATTGCCGTGCCCTGGAGAGCCCATAATGATCTCATAGTTTTAAGTTAAAACTTAAAATGTTCTCAACAACTTAACTGTAACATTATGGATGCAATAAATAATATGAATATGAATGAGATATCGCGTGAATTAGATATTGCTTATAAAAAAAAAAACTACAGTACAATTGATATCCTCGTCTTTTTCAAAGTTGTATAAAATAATTAAAAATTAAAAATTTTGTACAGCCGACATAAATATAAGTTATTAAGAATTACTCAAAAACTATTGGTCTGACCTTGATCAATATGGGACCACACGAGAAGTACCAGCTTTCAAATAAAAGAAGAATCATCGAAATCGATTCACCCAGTTATGAGGAAACACACATTAAAAAAAAACTTACAGTCTAATTGAGTACCGTCTCCTTTTTGGAAGTCGGCAGAATATACAGATATTTCGTACTGTCGCAACTTTGCGAATTATTTCCTGCAGGCGCTTTAACTTCAAACTAACAGGCATTCCAGGAATTGAAAATAGAAAGTCTTTTAGTTTAGTAAGAGAGTGATCTCATAGAGTATGAATGCGATGCATTCATGCTCTATTCATAGTGCGTATGCGTAAAACGTTGCTTGCAGTTAAATGTCAACGACCTCGACCAGCCGGCGACCAGCTGTAACACCGACTTAAAATGTGCTCAACTAGCTATTAATGTAACACTTTACTATTTTTAAACGCATGTAGTACACACCTGCACGTGTAAGTCTGGAGCATGTGGCGGAGGCCATATCGCGACAAAACTCACGCTATGATCCACATCATCTGGATGCTTGGTGGTTCACTACTGAGCGATTTACTAGGAGTTTTGTCCCTCGCACGACTTCTTTGTGGATTGTTTGCCATCGGCGATTTTTCCGGACCGATACGACTTACGGACCTTCAAGAAACGAGCTTACTTATTTTTAAAAGGCCGGCAATGCACCTGTAACTCCCCTGGTGTTACAGTTGTTTATGGACGGCAGTAAACACTTACCATCAGCTGACCCGCATGCTCGTATGCCCCTCTTTTATAAAAAAAAAAGGTTCCGCGACCAGGCGGCCAGCGAAAAGTGACCCGTAACACGCTGGAGTAGATATTATATTTCTATTGAATGTTTTATCAAAGCGGTTACACTATCAACTAATTGGTTAACTATCTCTAGTAGTTACGTTGTGTAGTAGTTTTCTTACGGCTTAGCATTCCCGCTTGGCCCTTCAAGGCGGCGGGACGACCGTGTGGAGCATGCAATTTGTGTACGTTCAATTTGTGTTTATCCCGTAAGCGAAAGCAAGTCACTAGAATTTGTGAACAGTTTGCACAAGGTGTGGGTGGTTTATCATAGCGATGGAGAACGAGTTCGTGGGCGGTTTTGGCCGTTGGCAAGTGCGGTTGGCAGCGCTGCTGGCACTACCCGTGCTGCTGACAGGACTCTACGGCACCAACTACGTGTTTTTAGCCGCAAATACACCTTACAGGTGAATGGAAATAATTCAATTTTCAGTTACATTTAAAAACTTAATAATGTGAACTTATCGTTATAGACATTAACAAACTTATGAAAATTATGAGATTACAAAGCGTAAATTGGACGGACTTAAATTTTGTGAAAATTTTGCGAAAATTTTGTAGGTATTAACTTTTACAATATTTTATAATCAATACTGCATATGAAAGAAGTTTTATTTTTATAGAATAATGACGATAAATGAGCACACATTCCGTTGATTGTAAGTGGATGCTGTGGCTCATAGGCCCCATAAATATCTATATCTACCCAAAATAAGAATCAAAATACAGAGGCATTGTCACCCTTGAGGACTAAGTAGAATGCCTCGTTCTCGGTAAAAAGGGTTTTCAGTTCTCTACATTCACCATACGAAACACGGCACTTTTAAGTTGTTATTCTGTGAGATGTGCGGTCTTTCCCCGTTCGAGCTGCCGACCCATTCGTACTACAAACAACATAATATAACTGCAGCATGGCTCTAACGATATTTATTATTTTCTTTTATTATTATGACATAAAAATAATTTGTACAAAAATAATAATATAAAGTCAAAGAAAAATTGGCCTTTCTACGTTTTTTTTTTATAGGATGGGGTGACAAACGAGCACACAGTCCACCTGATGGTAAGTGGTTACCGTGACTCATAGACATCTACATCTATCCTCAATAAAGACTCAAGATACAGATGCGTTGTCACCCGTGAGGACTAAGATGGTATGCCTCTTTTCCAGTAAAAAGGGTCTCCGGTTCTCTACACTCACCATACGAAACACAGCAGTGTTAAGCTGCTATTTTACGCTGGTATTCTGTGAGAGCGTGGTCCTTCCCCGGTCGAGCCGATCCATTCGTGCTACAACTATACTACTATATATAGCTGCAGCATGGCTCTACCACGTAAAAACGTTTATAAAACTGCAAAAGACTTTGTGAGAAGAACCATAAGTAGGCAAATTTTTTCAGAAGGTTTTTTGTGCGTGAATTACTGTGTTACAGTCTGAGAGGTAACCTCCGTCACGGTACTCAGAGGTGACAACACATCTGTAGTCTTCTTCTTTGAAGTTGACCACAGGTATCCTCGGACTACATTAGCTCACCATCAGGTGGATTGTATATAAGCTTGTTTCATCAATTTTGTTAAAGCATATCTTCGGAAGTCAGAGCTAAAACAATAAGCACAGAAGAATGAAAACCCTGACTTCAGTAACTACGTTTGTCTACGTGGTAGAGCCAAGCTGCAGCTATATTTATAATATAGTTGTAGCAAGAATGGTTCGACTCGACCGGGGAAGGACCACGCTCTCACAGAATACCAGCGTAAAATAGCAGCTTAATGCTGCCGTGTCTCATATGGTGAGTGTAGAGAACCGGAGACCTTTCCTACTGGAAACGAGGCATTCCATCTTAGTCCTCAAGGCTGACAACGTATCTTTTTTTTTTTGGAGAGGGAGCAAACGAGCGTGCGGCTCACCTGATGGTAAGTGACTACCGCCGCCCATGAACAACTACAGCACCAGAGGAATTGCAGATGCGTTGCCAGCCTTTGGAGTAGGCTCTTTTCTTGAAGGTCCCTAAGTCGTATCGATCCAGAAAAATCGCTGGTGGTAATCGATTCCATAAGGAAGTTGTGCGGGGAAGAAAACATCTTCTAAATCGCACAGTGGTGGACCGCCAATCATCCAGATGGTATGGATGGTATAGCAAGTTTTGCCGTGATGTGTGATGGTGAAATTGAGCAGCTGGAATTAGTCCGAACAATTCCTCAGAGCATTCTCCGTGGTAAATCCTATAAAATACGCAGAGATGCAACATCTTTACGCAGTGCCAGTGAATCAAGCCGATCGGAAAGAACTCGGTCGTCGACAATTGGAACCGCTCTGCGCTGGATGCGGTAAAAAGGAAGGAGCTGGCACTGGGGAGCCCCTGCCCAGAGATGGGAACAATATTCCATGTGAGGCCGAACCTGCGGTTTGTAAAGTTGCAGGCGGTGTGCCGGCATGAAATACTGTCCCGCTCTGCTGAGCACGTCAAGCTTTATTAGGGGCCAATTTGGCCTTCTCTTCCAAGTGACCACGAAACTGCACGTCACTCGATATGTCGACGCCGAGGATTCCGATATCTGCATTTTGATTCACAAACGAGGATAGATGTAGATGTCTATGGTTCACAGCAACCACTTACCATCAGGTGGACTGTGGGCTCGTTTGTCATGCTGTTTATATATATAAAAAAAACTATAATGTGGAAATTATTTTAACCAACTTCAAAAAAGGAAGGTGTTCTTAATTGGATTTTTTGTGTGTCACCTCAGATTTTTTTCTAGGTGAACCAATTTTGATCATTCTTTTTTATTTGAAAGCTGGTGCTTCTCATGTGGTCTCATATTAATTTGATCAAGATCTGACCAGTTGTTTTTGAGTTATCCATAACAATGCGTATTTAATTGACTTCGCTTTGTTCGTAAAGTTTTATCACAATCGCTTTAGCTACTCCGAAGATTAGGCCGGACAGACGGACAAACATTTTAGAAATGGTTGTTTATATTTAAATTGCATGTAAATATCCGCCTCGCTTTAATAGGAGCTAGTTATTTCAATATTGTAGACAGACATTTAAATTTTATTTATAGGTCACGTGGTAGAGCCATGCTGCAGCTATATTAGTAGTATAGTTGTAGCACGAATGGCTCGGCTCGACCGGGGAAGGACCACGCTCTCACAGAATGCTAGCGTAAAATAGCAAACACTGCTGTGTTTCGTTTGGTGAGTGTAGAGAACCGGTGACCCTTTTTACTGGAAACGAGGCATTCCATCTTAGTCATCACGGGTGACGACGCATCTGCATTGTGATTTGTAATCGAGGATATATATAGATGTCTATGAGCCGCAGCAACCAATTACCATCAGGTGGACTGTGTGCACGTTTGTCATCCTATACTAAAAAAAAAGGTCATTGTTGTAAATGGGTTAACTTTTCGAAGAATTCGCCGAACCAGGAAGTGTAGTATTTAGGCGGTAAACGAAATGGGAGCGTAAACGCGCCGTGTGCCAGATTCAGTTGCGTTTGTCTGTGGCCGATATTTTAATGCGGACGAAAATAAAAATAAAAACACGGATTTACGATGTCGTTATGATTGTGAGTATTTTTTAGTTACAGTTACTCGACTCCAAAAAGTCAGTATTTCCTTCATGGGGCAATGTATACAACAAAGTTCCAGAAAATATGCAGACCTAATCTTAAAAAAAAAAAAATTTTTATAGAATAAGGACGACAAACGAGCACACAGTCCACCTGAGGTAAGTGGTTGCTGTGGCCCATAGAAATCTACATCTTTCTTCGTTTGCGAATCAAAATGTAGATGCGTTGTCTCCCGTGAGGACTAAGATGGAATGCCTCTTTTCCAGTAAAATGGGTCTCAGGTTCTCTGCATTCACCATACGATGTTTCGTGTCTTTTTTATTTGAAAGCTGATGCTTCTCATGTGGTCATATATTAATTTGATCAAGATCTGACCATTTGTTTTTGAATTTTATTTATATTTAATAAAATAGCAGCTTAATGCTGCTATGTTTAGCAGCATTAAGCTGATATTTTACGCTGATATTCTGTCAGAGCGTGGTCCTTCGCCGGTCGAGCCGACCAATTCGTGCTACAACTATACTATTAATATAGCTGCAGCATGGCTCTACCACGTAAAAATATTTATTAAGCAAAAGTGTCTAGTAAGGGTTATTATACTCGTACTACTAAAGAGTACATGACTGATAATAACCCATGGGAATGAGGTGGTCGTTATCATGATGTTTATAAATGTTTTCTTAGCAATTGTATAAATATTATATAGTAAATTGTGCCTTTTTTTTTTTAAAAAAAAGTTCTCGTTGTTTTTCTTGCTGGTTCTTCCCAGGACTTTCTCAGGCTTCTTTGCGAACCAGTGGTAAAAGTAAAAAATAACTTTCAATAAGTGTTACTGTATTGAATAAAAATGATTCTATTCTATTCACGGTTATAAGTTCATCTGAATAAGTAAGTTATAAATAATCAAATGCATAACTTTGATGGTAAGTAGATCCTGTAGCTGATAGACACCTACATCCTAGATTAAGAATCAAAATGCAGATGCCTTGACACCACTGCGGTCTAAGATAGAATGTCTCGAAACCAGAAAAGTTTCCAGTTCTTTTATTTTTAACGTGGTAAAGCCATGCTGCAGTTATCTTATGGTTACAGCACGAATAAGTCAGCTCGAACGGGGCAAGACCACGCTCTCACAGAATAGTGAGAGTAGAGAACTGGAATTCATAGACTAATTAATATCTATCCTCTAAAATATTAAAAATGACGCTGCTGAAAAGAAAATTATATACTTATTTATTCGACGATTTCGTATGGTCCTTTATTTAGACCAGATTTAATTGCTTTTGGCATTATCAATGTCTCATTAAAATTTTTCTATATTTTCAAATGTTTTAGTAGTCGGGATGTGACATCGTGATTGAAGTTTAAACAGTTGTATAAAGAAGTATTGTCAGAGCTAAATAATTTGTTATAATTATTTCATTTTTATGTTTTATTCAACATCATCATCACTATCATCATTAGAGCCCTTTTAAAGTTCACTGTTGAACAACGTTACAAAAGACGGTCCTCAGTGCCACCTGCATACCACCTATATGTTACTTTTTTATGTATGCTACATCTTTTTAAATTGTATTCGATTTTAATGATATTTTCACCAACATGTAGACGGCTGATGATGGTGTAGAACTTTATCCTAGTATCTTGGTCAAGATCACCTTGATAAAATAAAAGGGTAAGCTTCCAGCGTACGGCTTATCCCCTGGTCTGATTGAATGGGTAAAGGACTTTCTGACTGAAGGTTCTCTCCAGGTCGTCGTTGATGGCTGCTCGTCCGATCCTATGGCGACTTACGTCGGTGTTCCCCAGGGGTCCATTCTCTCCGAAACTCTCTTCCTGCTGTATATGGATGATCTGCTTATGTCCGGTATCTATGAGTAAGCAGACGATAGCACAGTTGTGGAGAGATACCAACCAAGTCCTCGGGCCAGTCGGGATCAAATCCAGTCCGAAAGAGAAGCTATGGTAGAGCGTGTGAATCTCACACTATAGGCAGTTTCCGAATGGAGCGATGTCAATCTTGTGAAATTCAACGCCTCGAAAATACAAGCGTGACTCTTCGCTGCAAAAAGTAACCAGCTCACCTTGGCTCCTTCTTTCCGAAATGTATCACTGAAATATACCCACCACCTTCAGTTGTTAGGGTTTGAGATATCCTCAAATCTGTAATTCGGGCGGCTTATTGAGTCCAAAGCCAAAGCAGCTGCAAGGAAGCTGAAAGTCCTTGCAAAGGTGCGGCGATACTTCACGCCAGGACAGCTGCTTACTTTATATAAAGCGCAAGTCCGGTCGTGCATGGAGTATTGCTGTCATATATGGGCTGGTGCTGCAAAATGCCACCTAGCAGCTTTGGACTCAATGGAAAGGCGTGCTAAGAGGCTTATTGGTGACCTGAATTTGGTTAAAACCAATGTTACCAACCTCGAACGCAAAGTAGCCAGACTTTCGGTTTTCTACAGGATTCATTTCGGAGAGTGTGCGCAGGAATTGCATAATTTAATTCCTCCCTCTCCCTTCCACCATCGGACAACCAGAAGTTCAGCCAGTCTACACCCTTTCGTTGTTGACTTACCACATATTTGCATCAATCGGTTCGCTTCGTCGTTCATCATGCGTACAGGAAAGGAGTGGAATAAGTTGCCAAACTTTCCATCCGATTACATTGTGGGTGTCTTCAAGGCAAGAGTGATTAAGCTTTTCTTAAGTCAGTCCAGTTCACCATCTTAGGCTACATCACACACACTATACTCACAATCAGCTGGGATCGTAGATAAGCGCTGGTTTAGTAGAATATAAAAAAAATTATCAGGATTATCACAGCTGATCAATGCGTGCTGTTAAAGTTTTTAAAACTCTTATATTATTTATTAAATAGGTTATACTTAAAGAGTGGTTCCATAAAGAAAAATTACAAGTCCAAGGGAGGGAAAAAAGAGCATGGGCATGAGGTTTTAAATATTACTAGTAAGACGACATTATAGTGTTACTCGTACTTTGAGCTTGTGATAATATTTGGTCCACTTAAAAGGCTGAAAAAAAAACATGTGCAGTTCACACGCGGTACAAGTGAAACCTTCAAATGTAATTAAATATAAAACAAAAACATTTCGCAGCCAATGATTTATGTAATTCAATGATTTTCAACCCCAATTGCGGCATAAAATATAACATAAAAGTTAAATTTTATAGCAAATAAATGTTACAATCCTTATTTTTAGACATGTAAAAGCCTGAAGCTTTTCTGTGCTTTTGTGGATCTTGAGAAAGCATTTGATAAGGTTGTAAGGAAGAAAATGTGGGAACTGTTGCCGGGGTATGGTGTGGATGGTCAATTGCTAAGGGCTGTGCAGTCTCTTTACTGTGACTGTAAAGCCTGTGTGCGGGTAGGGCATGACCTGTCACCCATGTTTAACGTCCAAACGGGCGTAAAGCAGGGTTGTGTCATGTCTTCCTGGCTGTTCATACTGTATCTCGACAGCTGTTTACAGAAGCTGAAAGATAGTTGTTTGGGTGTGAAATTGGGTGACATTAAAGTAAATTGTCTGCTGTATGCTGATGATGCAGTGCTTATTGCACCATCAGAGGCAGAACTGCAGGCATTAGTCACGTGTATGAAAGAGGAATGTGAAATTAAAGGACTCCGTTTGAATGCTAATAAAACTAAGGTTCTGGTATTTGAAAGGGACGAAGAGAGAACGAAGTGTGAAATATGGGTAAATCAGGAATGTCTAGAACAGGTAAATGAAATTGTATACTTGGGGAGTGCTTTTAGCCGGGATGGAAGATGTGATTTAGATGTGGACAGGCGTGTCGCTGCCGGGAACAAAGTCAATGGTGCCCTGGCTGCGTTAGTCAAAAGGCAAGTCGTAGCGAAGAGTGCACGCCTTGCAATACATAACGCAGTGTTGGTACCGACTTTGTTATATGGCAGCGAAACCTGGGTATGCCAGAAGAAGCATAAAAGTAAGTTGAATGCAGTGGAGATGCGATCTCTTCATAAAATGTGCGGCGTTACCATGGCCGACCGAAAGCGAAACGAAGAGATTCGCAATATGGCAGGTTTGAAAGATGACCTTATCACAAAAATTGATAAGGGCGTGCTTCGGTGGTTTGGGCACGTTGAGCGAATGAGTGAAGACCGAATGGTGAAGAAAATATATAGCGCGAAAGTTAATATTAAAAGGTGTCGAGGTAGACCGAGACTAACTTTCGAAGACCATGTGAGCAAATTGCTCGAAGAGGGTAGGGTCAAAAGTACTCGGATACTTAGACGTGCATGCATGAAGAAGATAATGAGTCTGAAAGAAGCGAAAGAGGTATGTAAGGATCGTGACACTTGGCGATCTGTTCTCTCTGGCTACCTCGTCAGGGATTGTGCGTGAAGATAAGTAAGTATGTAAAAGCCTAAATTCTAGTGTATTATATCAAAAAAATATTTTCTTTAGACTAAAATTGCGTCTACTGAAGTCAATCAATTTTTGTTCGATAAAATTGATTGACTCTCAAGGTGGTCCGTAAAATAGACATATAAACCATTCTTATTATTATATAAATTTAATTAAAAATAAGAATGGTTTTGATATCATAATTTTATTTAATATAACTAAGTTTATTTGACGCTAATTTTTTTGTATTTATGAAGTTTATTTTTTTTGTAATTTTTAATTCTTTATTTTAACATTTAAGTTATAGTTTTTGGAGTTAATCCGTGGCGTAATGGCTTAGCAATTGAGTTGCAGTGCTAAGGGCCGCGGGTTCGAATCCCGCACGGAACAAGTATTTCTATGGGCTACAAATCATTGTTCCGGGTCTGGAGGTTTATCCTTGTGCAATTTATGTTTGTACATAATTTAAAACCTTCAGAAGTTTGAACTTTAACTCTTCTATACTCTGTCTAAGCTTTGGCTTCTGAAGCTGTTAATGAGGAACTTAATTCTACGTGGTAGAGCCATGCTGCAGCTATATTATGGTTGTAGCACGAATTGGTCGGCTCGACCGGGGAAGGACCACGCTCTCACAGAAAACCAGCGTAAAATAGCAGTTTAACGCTGCTGTGTTTCGTATGGTGAGTGTAGAGAACCGGAGACCCTTTTACTGGCAAAGAGGCATTCCATCTTAGTCCTCACGGGTGACAACGCATCTGCATCTTGAGTCTTTATTGAGGATAGATATAGATGTCTATGGGTCACAGTAACCACTTACCATCAGGTGGACTGTGTGCTCGTTCGTCACCCGATCCCATAAAAAATATCCGCTAATAAGTCCACTTTTATTTTATATACATTAAAAGTTTAATTATTATTATTTTGAAGTATTACTTTTAAAATTAATAGCAGTTCTGGGTATGTACGCTTTATTTAGTAAGGAATCTGCTAAAAGCTTTTATTAAGTGAACGTGTTTAAAATTACAGAGGACAACCTTGTTAGGACTTAAGCTGGCAATTGACAATTTTAATATTTATTTACATATTGTTTTGATGTAACTTGTTATTTTGTTTTGCTTTTTGATTTGGACTTTGTAACATAAATTACGAAGAGCAACACGGCCTACCGGCGGATCGGAGAGGAGTGGCCATACGCAGACGTTCCCCTCTGTCAAAGTATAACTCCACGCGCTATTATGCGTACATTAAAACTAGTTGCAGCAGCACTGCTCACGGCTGAATCGTCGTCCTACAAAAATTCCAAATTATTTAATTATTTTTTTTGCTGCAAAAAGAGATCTGTCATATCAAATTTACAAAAATGTGGTGTTACCTTGCATATTATATTACAAATGTAACGGTTGCGTTGTTTCGGATTTGTTTAAAAACACAGGCCGCTCGCTCTGTTTGTGTGTGAAATTGTTAATTTATTGTTTTAATTGTTATGTGTGAGTTTCGTACTGACAGACGGTTGTTTTTGTGTGCAGATCCCCCTCTCCCCGCAAAAATAACTAACAATTATGTCTCGGGGTAAACGCTATGGCTACTCTCCTCCGGGCCGCAGGTGGCGTTGTTCTATTCATCAATGAGAATGTTTATTTCACTTAGTGATTTAATAATAGTTGATTTTAATTTGTTTCCTCACAACGTTTTGCTGACAGAACGATTTATAAGGGCTCCATGTATGACAGCAGAACTCATAAAAATAAGAGAAAATAAAAATTGTTTATGTGTCATATCTGTACGCAAGTGTGCGTTTCATATGACGTGAGCGTCGCTGCCAACACGTGGGCACGTAAGTGCGAAAATGTGTCAGTGGTGAAATTACCATCATAAATATCATTTTGTTTGCATCTAGAGCTTTTTATATCTTAACCTCTCAGGCGTCGACATTAACCACTACCAACTTAGTTAAACCTATGGTCAAGCCAAAGAGTATAGTAGGTCAGGCCAAAGACAATATTTTTTTTAAGTCTTATGTTCTTATCCAAAAATAAAAAAATATCAACAATTAAAATATCGCATTATTTGTACGAAGGTCAAATGAGCGCTAGAGAAACGACGATTGCAAGACGTTGTCCATAAATAAAATGTTTTGAGAAGTTATCAATTACCGTGTAGTGGCTTTGTGTGAGTATCCATATCATCCCGTGGGTCTCGTGTGAGGTGATTAGACTTAGAGAGAAATGTTATGTTTAAATTACCGTGACCGTCGTTCCGGTTACCAAAATATCACAATGAAAAATCATCGTGATTTTGTCACGTTGATAAAGTTGGATAACTACTTGGAATATTAGAAAGACTTATAATGTGACTTTAAATATGCATTTTAGATTTCGTATTAGGTTTTATTTCAGTAGTCGATTTTTTATTACCTTCCTTACCTAACCTATGTGGCTATGTTATAAGTACCTTTCTATTAATTACTTCTTTCATAAGTTCTGTCAAAAACTTTTTATAAAATTAATGATACACTTTTTGATAATTATAAAGAAATTGTACAGAAATGAAAGATACTTTAATTTAAAATACAATTTTGTTTACATTATTCAAAATGCCCTCCCCTATTTTGAATACATGCCCTTAATCGACGCGGCCAATCATCAATCGCAGCACGCACCACATTCATATCTGTTTCTGCCGCTGCTTTAGCCAAAGATGCTCGGAGAGATTTCAAATTCTGATGAGGTTTAGCGTAGACTTTCTCCTCCAAATGTTGCCATATCTTATAATCCAGTGGGCTTAAATCTGGACTAGAAGAGGGCCACTCTTCATGTCCAATAAAGTCAATTCCACGGGCGGTCTACCAGTTTTGCATGTTTCGTGCCCTATGAGCTGGTGCAGAGTCCTGTTGGAATATCCAATGTCTGTTTTTTAACATTGTTTGAGAAAGAGGCTCTACTATGTTTGTTAGGATTGTATTTTGGTACACCTCGGCACTGGGTTTTACACCTTTTTCACAGAAAAACAGCTTAGTTAAGCCTGAATATGAGACTCCAAGCCAAACCATGACTGACGAAGGATAATGTCCTCGTTGAATCCTCGGAGTACCCGTGCTGGCTTCTTTACTGCTGTGGGCATACACCTTACCTATTTGTTTATTATAACTTTCTTCGATGTTAAAAAAATTTTTCATCCGAAAACAAAATTTCGCGGCATTTTTTTCCTGCGTACCGCCGTAACAAAGCGCGCGAACTATCCAGCGTAATTTTTATCAAACGCTCGTTCAAAAAATGCTTACAATAAGCTCGTAGTCCTAGGTCTTCATTGATCACTCTTTTGGACGTGGTTCTGTATTTTTTGTTTACGAACAGGATTTCGTTGGATTCGCGCCTTCACTGGTTTGATGATCGCGGGTGTCCTAACTGTACGAGGTCGGCCGGTCCTCTTACGATTTTCGAAGCTTGAATCTTCAGTAAGTCGTTTGATAGTGAAATAAACAAATCGCAGGGTTATTTTAAATTTTTGTAGAATATTTAAAATCTCCTTTGGCGCGTAACCACAGCGGTGCAACGCAATGACCGCTACTCTATCTTCTTTCTTCGACCACTCTATATTTGAAAATGAATAAAAATTAATGTTTTTTTTTATTTTCGGCAAACGCAAACGTTATATTTTTAAAATTGGTGAAGTTCATCTAGCCAGTATTCAAAAATTTTGACAAAGGTACAAAGGTTTTGACAGAACTTATGATCCGACTAAGTATTTCTGAAATATAAGAATTTCACGTATCCTAGGCGATCAGTCAGTGTACCGTAACAAGGTAGGTATGAGTTAGATGAATAACTGATTTTATTTTTAGAAAATTGTATTGATGTCCAACGTCCATTACAGCGAAATCTGACGGTACGAACGGGACATATTATTCAAAAATACCGATACAAAAATAAACATTAATCAAAATATTTATTTTTGTACTACAACAATTGTTAATAGAGTATTTTCCTACAAATATTTGTGTGTATTTAATTTAATTCGGACCTAGAGATTTAGACAGAATTGATGGTTCCCATACCTAGCCTACATGTTAATACTATTGATATTTTATACGTGGTAGAGCCATGCTGCAGCTATATTAGTAGTATAGTTGTAGCACGAATGGGTCGGCTCGACCGGGCAAGGACCACGCTCTCACAGAATACCAGCGTAAAATAGCAGCTTAAAACTGCTGTGTTTCGTATGGTGAGTGTAGAGAACCGGAGACCCTTTAGTGGAAAAGAGGTATTCCATCTTAGTCCTAACGGGTGACAACGCATCTGCATTTTGATTCGCAAACGAGGATAGATGTAGATGTCTATGGGCCACAGCAATCACTTACCATCAGGTGGACTGTGTGCTCGTTTGTCACCCTATCCTATAAAGAAAATCAAGAGAAAAAAATGACATATATGTCGTATCGATATTTTAACCAGCATCGATATATCCATCCATCTATTACAGCCTATAAAAGTCTACTGCTGAACACATTTCTTCCTCATATATTGCGTCACAGAAGAGTGTTGGTATCGATGCTACGCTTGGCAGGCGGCTTAACAACGGCAGTTATTTATTATTTTGAGATGTTATCAGGAAGATACCGCTGCATATTTCCTGATTTTTTTCCCTCTGTCGCCTCTTACGACACCCTCGGTATGATATTTTCACACCGCCACTACACGGTCGAGATTACCTCATAAGGGAATATAAAGCATAGTTGTCACGCTTGTCCGGCGGGTGATAACCGCGGTTTTTATTATTTGAGAGTTGTTCCCAGAATGATATATGCCGCCTTACCCTTGTTCCGTTTCCTTTTGTCGCGTCTTATGACGACCACGGGATGGTATGAGTGAGTGGATTCTTCGCCGTGTAGTGGCGACCTAAAATACACTTCTTTCTCTGTCTACCCTAAAATTGTTTGATAAAACAGTTTGATAAGAATTACATTAATTATTATTTATCTGTGTGGCGATGAAGCGGTCGTCGAGAGGTCTGTGAGACGTCTGCGAGAGGTCGACTTATCTCTTTGCTTTGAATGTTATGACTTTGGTAGTTTAATACGGTTACTGACTTTTTAACTCTTTATAATTTTTAATAAAATCTTATTATCTATATGATAAAGTGCGACCAAAAATAGATTTTTCAGCCGAGAGTCAAAACAAAAGTTATTAGGTGATAAGGTAGATTATTGTTGATTGTTTAAAATACCTTTAATTAAATTAGTATTTTATTTGTGCATAATCTATACTAATATAATAAAGCGGAAGAGTTTTTTTGTTTTTTTGTTTGTTTAAACGCACTAATCTTTGGAACTACCAGTCCGATTTGAAATATTCTTTTTGTATATTATAGCCAGATTCATGTGGAATAGTAAAAGCTATCTAAAATTAAGCTATATTTGTCAGCTAGCCTTAAATATGGATATTTGTTAAGCAAGTCAGAAGAAAAGGCACTCCCGAAATGGTTTACCCGCGTACGCTGGTGTTATCGTTAGGGATACGTAAATACAATGTTCTAGAAAAATATAGACCTTTACTCCGTCTAAAAAAAAGTCCGCGATACCATATGTCTATTTCTTATACATAAGCCATAATTTGGTATTTTGTGACAAAAATATATTGAAAATTTAAAAGTGATTTATGAGCGTTATTATTAGGCATGGCCTATTTATCCTTACGAACGAAAGTTACTTCATCATCAAGACAATTTTATGAAGATAAACTTTGTTTTTTATACCATGTTATTTAGACGCATAGTTTAAGAGATAATGTAAAATTAATATAATTCAATACTTGGCTGGGCGCGCGAACTAGGTCATGTCGCGCACCTCGGACACGTGATGACGCGGGTGAAACCGCGGGGCACAGCTAGTATACTATATAAGGTATACAAATACTATAATTCTAAAAAATACATAATTTGCAACACTACTTCACTTTATTCATTAAAGGTTGACTATGGCGTGACATTCTAAATACAGGCTCTCAAAACAGGGAAAAAATTCCTTTAAAAGTAAAGTATTAATTTGAATTTTTGATTTCTATGATTTGTGTTTTCAGTCTGATGTGTAGTAGTAGGTACTCTCTCTAGAGTCAGTATAATTACATGCTGTGAGACACTCCACCTTAGTCCTCGGAGGTGGCACCTGTAGCCTTCTTTGTTTAAGGCCGGTTGCAGGTATGACTTCTTTAGGGCTGCAGTTCCATCTCGTGCTGTAATTTCGTTTGCCATTTCAAGTTTATAAAAGAACATTCTCTATATTCTATTTTTTTTTTTATTTCAGTCTCTATATCTATAGATCTCATCTATTGTCATTTTTTATAGAATAATGGTGACAAACGAGCACACAGTCCAGCTGATTGTAAGTGAACGATATGGCTCATAGACATCTACAGTTATCCTCAATTAAGAATCAAAATGCAGATGCGCCGCCACCCCTAAGGACTGAGATGGAGTGTCCCGTTTCCAGTAAAAAGGGCCTCCGGTTCTCTACACTCACCATACGAAACACAGCTGCATTGAGCTGCTATTTTACGCTGGTGTTCTGTGAGAGCGTGGTCCTTCCCCGGTCGAGCCGACCCATTGTGCAGCAACCTCTCTATCACTTTGTATATGCTTTACTCTATTTATACAGACGAAAGCCTCGACAGTAATATATTTACTAAATATTTACCATAACATATTTGTACATTTGAACATATAAAAAACTGGCATTTATTAAGAGCCACTGTGATATGATTGTAGCGCAAATCGCTAATATGTGCTTAATCATTTAATTGCTTGTTGATTACGGTAAGTTTCACCACTAAAACGGCATTCGTTCTTTATCTACCTCTTCTTGAAGTATATTTTGTATAGATGTTTCTAAAAAAAAAAAGAGTTAATCAGAGTTCTGTTGGTATGGATACAAGCGTAATGGATTATATCCATTACGCTTGTATCCAATAATTAAAAAAAGAGAGCAATTTTTGTACAGTATATCGACCCACGATTAAGTCGAATCTGATGACTCCTCAAATATAAAATTTCACAAAGCCGTTTAGACTACAGTTACGTACTACACTACGTCCCAAAGAAATACACATACATACATTCACTCGAAAAACATTACCTTCCTTTTGAAGCAGTCGGGTAAAAACATGCGGTGACACGTGTTGTCTATGTGTGCCGGATCGAACCCGACAAGAGCCGACACATTTTACCGTCGTGTTATCTCCGCATTTGATGACCTTCCACCTTGCCTGTTGCAAGACAAGGGGATAAGTGTGACTGCTATATCGTTTAATTATCTCTTTAGCCTCATGTTAGTTAATTAACCGACAGAAACAAAGAGAGGTTACTCATCAGCGTTATCGTCTATTCCTTTCGTCTTTTTCTAAGCCTATAAAAATCAACTGCTAAGTATATTCGTAGGCCTCCCCGATAGATTGCGAAGGGGTTATGTCAAAATTTTGAGCTGTTGTCAGGAAGATGCTGCTGCCTATATTCTGTTTCAGTTTCTCTCTGTCGTCTCTTACGACACTCAATGGGCGATATGGGTAGTGGATATTCTTACACCGCCACTACACAGTGACTTTACCATTTACGACATTTACGAAATTAAATTTTCGACTATACGATTTACGAAACCAAACATATCATATTTAAAATCTATCATATCTATTGATTTCTTGAAATGACTGTATGATATTTTGCATTCTGATAACTCTGTTTCACTTACAAGTGTTTTTAGATATGTTTCATCGCAGAAATAATAAAAATTACTTATCTCATAATCGCATAACATTTTTTATTTGTTTATTTAAAAAAATACTAGTAATGCTATTAATCATTACTAATATTCCCTTTAACCACTTCTGCTAAGCTTAAAATGTGTGTGTTAGGAGTGGTTCACGACAGTAGTCGAATGGCCGATTCGAACCCACGACCTTCAGAGTTCGCGGTCCGCGCCCTGCCATTAGACTACTGACGCATAAAGGTACCATTCCGTAGCCGACCGCTGACAGCAACAGCAGGCGCAGCGACGTGTCGTCGCGACGACACGTCGCTGCGGTCATGATTCCGAACCCGACTGCAGGCGGCAGCAGCACTGTCTTGCCAATCCAATACACTGTAACTTTTGAAAACCACATGTGAGATTTTAGACGATATATGTTTTTGATACTTAATTGCTTTTTTTATTGATTACTGTTCATTATTGTATTATTTTATGCATTCAATAGTAGGTATATATCTCTAACTACATAGCCAAGTAGTGTCTTTTTCATAAATTTTGTAAGATAAAAATATATTGCCATTAACTTGTATTGACAAGACAGAGTTGCCAAGTTTAAGTACAACTATAACAATGCAAAAAACTGTAAAACTAATTACAATGTTTAACAAACTAATTACAATGTTTAAAAGTAGGTAAATAATTATGCCGTAACACTTTATCCAATGATACAGTGTTTTAAAAAGACCAACAAAATGTTTTAATGTAGGCAGATACTTTATTAGGCAGCTATTTGTTAAATTTTGTAAATAAAATCAAATACAGTTATATAACATAAACTTTAATGACGAATCATTAATTACAATGTCTTCTAATATTTTTATAAAATAAAACATTAATAATCAAAAACATCTAGCGAAATATAACACAGTCTTCTATTTTTACGAACATAATTATACTAATTAATTAGGAACATTTGACGAAACATAACAATATTTTTTTTTTATAAAATTAACATAATAGAAAAATTTTGCGAAACAACATATTCTTCTAATATTTTTTAAGAACTTACACAATATAAACACAACCATATTAAGTCTTCTATGAGAGCCATCATTTAATGAAAAAAAAAAACAAGTATTGATTCTGATTTGTGATATGACTGAGTTACAAATCAGAATCAATATGTATATCGAGATCAGGCGCATCTGACTCCTCAAGGGCTTCATAAAAAGTTCGCCGCGATACAGGCATAGATTTTGCAAGTGTTAGTAATTCCTTTTTTTAACTTCATTCACACCTCTTGGCTTTTTTTCTCTTTCTATCATATTTATAAGATCTAGCTCTTCACCCATTTTCTTTCTTAAATCTCTTTCAACCTTTTCTTTAAAATATATAGTTCTTTAAATTCCCCATTGTAATCATTTTTGGCAAACATAGCGAGTTTACCTCTTCGAAACTCAATAATTTTTAAATTTTGGATGTTCCAGTCTTTTGGAAGTGTAGTTTTACAGTCATTCGTAAAAAGTACCATATCTTTGTGCTGGAGCACGTCGACATCAAGGTTTTTTCTTGACTCCTTGATATTTGTAACGAAGTCTTCAATGTCATAAACATCACATGATGTTTTTAATTTTTTTTATAGCAGCGTGAACTGCATCCGCTGCCATAAATGTATGGCCCGGTTCAAAAGATTCTAATTTTAATGTTTGAATATCAGTTTTCTATCGTTTACAACTCTGACTAATGCAGAAAAAAGAATTTTGTTTTTATTTTGAGCATTGCAATTGTCCAAAAAGAAGTTTAAATGGTGTAGGTCCCTGCAATATTTTCTTATGAAATGAACATACGAGTATGTGGTTGCTATGTTGTAAGCTTTCCTGCCGCTTTCGCCTTCATGCCACAGGATGCATACAGCATTTTTATTTTTACCAGGCGGCACAAATGACTCGTTAAATAGAACAAGTTTTTTTGAAAAATAATAATCTTTTGTTCTAAGAAGTGGCATGCATATAGCTTTTTGCATGTCGACGGTGAACACATCTTCCTTTCCTTCCGAATTATAACTTCGATATTCTACTAAACTTAAATCTCTTCGTGAATTGCGTTTATTTTCTAAGTGCTGGCCTATCATTTTACACTCTTCACAGTTACAAGGAAGTGGTAGTATCTCATGAGCTATTTTATGATTTTCGTATTTAGTGCATATATCTTGAGGTAATTCTGCTGTTGAGAGATTCAATTTTTTTATCATAGTATGAAAATGAGTCCAACCACAAATCGTCGTATTATTTTCTTGGCAATACCGTTTAAAATCCTTATATATAGTGGAAAAGTTTATACCAATAGGCAAATACTTTCGGTTCGGCGCATGGTTAATGTTGTAATGTGATGGAACAGGTTTGTATTTCATAATAAATTCTTCTAATCGTTTTTCATACTCCGGTGGAAACTTGTTAGATGGTGCATATCGACGTCCTCGAAGATCGGGTGTAGCGCTTATCTTCGGATTTTTATTACTCTCTAGATAGTTATTTTTCAAGACTGATTGCACAGCTTCATCGTTTGTATATCCCAAGGTCCTAAGAAAAAAAAACTTGCATACATTGACATCATTTAGGGACCATTTTAGTGTGTTATGCCTTCGAGAATCACCTTTTGTTTTAGTGCATGCGGTAGATAGCTTATCAACACTTCTTGATATAAAGTCGCGGCGCCGTTGCCGGTACAAGTTACAAAATTGTGTCCAAATAGACTGCCTTTCAGTCTCGGAAATCTTTTGAATGCACTGTTTTTTACATGAACAAGGTGTCAACAATGGATGTTTTAATCTTTGTGTCTCTAATATAGCTGCTGGGTCTCTATTGCGCTTAGGTTTCTTTGGTGTTTGACAGTTATCTTCGACGGCAAGTTTATCAAGGAAGCTACGTTTTTTTTTTCTTATCAGCCGTTCTGTTTCAATATGTGCATTAGGAATTACAGGAGCTAAGGAAGTAGACGGCTTTGGCGAAACTGAAGGTGGTGAAGAATGTGCTAAACAAGGTGCTGGTTGCATTTCAGTCGATAATTCAGTAGATATTATGTTTTGTGTCACAGTCAAAAGATTCAAAGTATCGAAATCATCTTCATCTAAATTATTTATCGATCCAGTAGCAATGTGTTCTTGGTTCTTTATTGACTGGATTTTTGTTTTAGACGTAAGATCACAATATAAATTAGATTGAACGCTATTAACATGAATATGCGAACTTGTGGATTGGTGAAAATCTTCTGTGGAAATATTTGAGACGTCTAAATTCTTATCACAAATTAATGCAGGTACCAGTTGGGCGTAAACTCTTTCTCCTAATTCTTCTGAAATGTATTCATTAAGTTGAGACTCACTTAATGGAATAATAATAATAATAATAATAATATTTCCGACCGGGAGACCGTATGGAAGGAGAAGGAGCTCCACGGGAGGTTCTACAAGGCTCTACATGAGCCTTTCGTACACACAGTCGCCTCCCTTCATTGGCTACGTTTCGGTGACCTCTTTGGGGAAACCGAGGGTTTTGTCTGTGCAATACAGGATCAGGTTATTAAGACCAACAATTATCGGAGATACATCCTAAAGGATGGCGCCGTCGACATCTGTCGAGCTTGTCGCCATCCCGGTGAGTCACTTAGGCATGTCATCTCCGGTTGTTCGGTGCTTTCTAACTCTGAGTATTTGCACAGACACAATCTAGTAGCCAGGATTCTACACCAGGAGCTCGCTCTGAAATACGGCCTCGTCGATCGGAAACTGCCGTATTATAAGTACTTGCCGGAAGCCGTGCTCGAAAATGACCGCGCCAGGCTCTACTGGGACCGGGCCATCATCACGGACAGGACTATTCTTGCGAATAAGCCTGATATTGTGCTGATGGACCGGGCACAGTCAAGGATCTTTTTGGTCGACATTACCATTCCTTATGACGAGAACCTCGTGAAAGCCGAAACAGATAAGGTGACAAAATATCTGGACCTGGCTCACGAGGTTACCGGCATGTGGGGTGGTCTGCCGACCGAAATTATTCCTGTGGTCGTTTCTGCGAACGGGTTAATCCCAGTCAGCCTCCCGGGTCATCTGAGGCGACTGGGACTCCGTGACGGACCGCTCCAGGCTCAAATGCAGAAAGCGGTGCTCCTCGATACCGCCCGCATCGTCCGCCGGTTTCTTTCCCTTTCTCCCTAACCCTCGGCCGTCTGGTCTCCCCTGCCGAGGGCTTCCATCTGGTTGGGTTTTTATATATTTATGTATTTTTTATGTATTTATTTTATTCATATTTATGTATGTTTACCATTTTCATTTACAATTATATATTTATACTGCCCAACCAGATGAGAAAACTTTATAGATACCCCATAAATATTTATTTCATTTCGAATTACACATGTTGACATACAGGAATCAGAATGATTACAATTAATAAAGTAACAATAAGTCTCACAAAAATAACATGCTATGATAAAATTAAAACTCATCATCATCATCATTACAGCCCTTCACAAGTCCACTGCTGAACATAGGCCTCCCCCAAAGAATGCCACAAAACACGGTCCTGAGCCACCTGCATCCATCGACTTCCTGCATGTCTTACCAGGTCGTTACTCCATCTCGTGGGGGGACGCCCTACACTTCGCCTACCGGTACGAGGCTGCCACTCGAGAACCTTTCTTCCCCATCGGTTGTCGGTTCTTCGAGCTATATGGCCGGCCCACTGCCACTTCAGCTTACTAATCCGTTGGGCTATGTCGGTCACTCTGGTTCTACTGCGGATATCCTCATTCCTAAGTTTATCACGCAGAGAAACTCCGAGCATAGCCCTCTCCATAGCTCGATGAGCGACCTTGAGCTTCCTCATACGGCCAGCAGTGAAGGACCACGTCTCAGTTCCGTAAGTCATCACTGGCAACACGCACTGGTTGTACAATTTCGTTTTAAGGTTTTGAGGTATGTCTGACGAGAAGATGTGTCGTAGCTTCCCGAACGCTGCCCAGCCGAGTTGAATCCGTCGATTGACCTCTCGGTCGAAGTTGGACTTACCCAGTCGGACTATTTGTCCCAGGTAAACATACTCGTCAACAACTTCGAGCTTAGTGTTCCCAACAACTATCGGCATAGGTGTGACATGGACATTAAACATGATCTTAGTTTTGTCCATGTTCATCTTAAGACCTATCCGTTGGGAAACACTATTGAGGTCATTGAGCATAGTGCTTAGGTCCTCCAGCGATTCTGCCATAAGGACTATATCGTCGGCAAATCGAAGGTGAGTGATGTACTCGCCATTGATGTTGATACCGTATCCTTTCCAGTCCAGAAGCTTGAAAACGTCTTCCAATGCAGCGGTGAAGAGTTTCGGGGATATGACGTCACCCTGTCTTACACCTCTCTGCAATTAGATAGGTTTCGTACTCTGGTTCTGTACTCGGATAGCCATCGTAGCCCTACTGTACAAGCACTTCAACACTTCGATATACCGACAGTCAACTTGGCACCGCTGAAGGGACTGCAGCACCGCCCAAATTTCGACGGAATCAAAGGCTTTCTCATAGTCCACATACGCCAGACATAGTGGCAAATTGTACTCTTCGGACTTCTGTACAACTTGCCGAAGGGTATGTATGTGGTCTATGGTGCTAAAGCCCTTTCGGAAACCGGCTTGTTCGGGAGGCTGGAAGTCGTCAAGTCTGCGCGCGAGACGATTCGTAATGACTCTCGAAAACAGCACGTAGACGCGGCTCAGAAGGGAAATCGGTCTGTAGTTCTTCAAGAGAGCGTTGTCACCTTTCTTGAAGAACAAGACCACCGCACTTCTGCTCCACACCTCCGGTGTAATGCCACCATGGAGGACGGAATTAAAGAGCTTCTGAAGGACTTCAAGTACCGGTCTTCCACCCGCTTTCAGAAGCTCCGCTGTAATTCCATCCTCGCCTGGGGCCTTACCGTTTTTAAGGTGCTGGAGAGCCATCCTAATCTCGCTCAGACTGACATCCGGGATATCTTCGGAATAGTGTCGGATGAGACTCGCTCTTGGATCGTTACTCACACTTGCGTGTGGCTCCAACGATGATGTGTACAGCTGCCCATAGAACCTCTCAATCTCACTCAAAATCTCAGGTGTCCCGGAAACGATGCTGCCACATTCTGTCTTCAGCTTTGACAGTTGGCTCTTTCTGGCAGACAGATCTCTGGCAAAGACTTTGGAGCCTTGGTTCCGCTCGATCGCTTCTTCAATACGAGCTGTATTGAAGTTGCGTAAGTCCCGCCGCATGCATTTGGAGATCTGTCTGTTCAGATGCCTGTATGCTGTCAAGTCTGTTGAAGAATGTAGCTTCATCTCCCGTCTAACAGCCATGAGATTAAGAGTGTGATCGGAGAGTTTTTGTGTTCTTCTGCGGCGGGTCTTGCAGAACTTAGCTCCAACCGCATGGACAGTTTCCACGAGCTTGTCATTCATATCGTCCACTTCATTGCAGTCTTCTAGGCACTGAAAACGGTTTTGTAACTCGAGCTGAAAGGTTTCGGGACTTTGAAACAGAGCACGAGGGGGACGGAGCGTTGACTTCATTAGACGAGACCTCTCCAACTTAACGTTTAGGTTCAGTGTGCCTCTAACCATTCGGTGATCGCTACCAGTTTTCACCCTCGCGATCACGGAGACATCACTGAACAGTTGTCGTCTGGTCGTCATAATGAAGTCAATCTCATTTTTTGTGGAACCGTCGGGGCTCGACCAGGTCCACTTCCTGTGGGGCCGCTTCTGGAAGAAAGAGTTCATCATAAAGAGTCCCTCTTTCTCCATGAAGTCGGCCAGCTGCTGGCCCCTTGGGTTCCGTTGCCCTATTCCAAATTTCCCTACTTTCAGCTCACCGTTCTCTCTTGTGCCTAGTTTTGCATTGAAATTAAAACTATGTGTAGCTAAATAATGTAGAATCTACAAAAGAAGATAGAAAATTCATATTTATAATATTAGCTACCTGCCTGAACTAGGTTGAGTACCTGTGTTTCAGACATCACTTATACAATCGGTTTAATAATGTAGGACACTAGATATTTAAATAATTAAACTAAATTGTATAATAAATAAAATAACTAAATAACAATTATTTATTGCCTACAATTAATACAAACTATTTTAGTATATCTAACAACTTCTCTGTGTCTTCGTAATTTAATTTATTTAGAAATTCCCTTACACTTATATTACAGTCCTTATAACTTAGACTATATACCTTTAGTGACTTGTTGAGCTTGTTATATAGAAAGGGTCCTAAAAATATGTAAAATTTGTTCACAAATGCGTGTTTGGTTTGAGGGTTTACACAAAC
Source organism: Parnassius mnemosyne (assembly GCA_963668995.1). NCBI lineage: Eukaryota > Metazoa > Arthropoda > Insecta > Lepidoptera > Papilionidae > Parnassius > Parnassius mnemosyne. The sequence goes on along the minus strand of CAVLGL010000079.1, from coordinate 44,536,699 downwards.
TAAGTCCATTCTTCTCCTGTCTATGGATTTTAAGTTAAATGGAAGTTCGGTATGTTGTTTTAATATGATTTTCAGGATAAACAACTGACGGACAGTTAGTACACTACATGCCAAGTACAGTTGATGTGTAGGAAACATGAATGGACGGAAAGTGGCTACCTTTAGAACTGCTCTCTGAGCTCGTTCTAGTGGGAGCAATATTGTTTTAGAAGCACCACCCCAGAAAGTAATGCCATAAGTGAGTATGGATTGACACAAAGCTAAATAGACCTGTCTTATCAATTTGAAGTCAGCGATGTTACGAAGATATTTAAAAATGTATATTAATTTACGAACTCTAGCACAAAGTAAATCGATGTGCTTGCAGAAATTTAAATTTGTGTCAAACGTGATACCTAGATATTTTATATTGTCTGTTTTTGTTAAAGCGGGACATGCACATGCAACGTCGTCATACGAGTTACAATGATGAGCGTAAATATTAAGGTCAGCAGGTATGTTATTATTTCTCATTAAAAATAACATATATTGTGTTTTATCTGCGTTTAAACTTAGGAGATTATTTATAAGCCAATTAGATACTATATTAAAGCCTTGCTGAGCGTATTTATAAACCTCATCTCGTGATTTAGCTGAGAATAACAGGGCTGTGTCATCCGCATAAGACAGGTCATCCACATAAGAGAGGAATGATAGGACTTATAAAGTTTCTTGATCCTAAATCATCTTGAAGGTAATTTTCATACTCATTGTGATTATTGCGGTTTCTATTTTCTTTTTCTAGACAGTCACTTATCACATTGGACACAACAGTAACTGAGTCTGTGTTATTATAATGTTTAATATTTTGTTTTGACAGTCTAACTAGCATTTTACTTCGACTCGTATTCATCGTTCAATTAATACAAAATCACGGTAATTAAATAAAATACGACAGGCGATCACAGGGTAGGTACACAATAAATAACATAATCACCGGTAATATCACTGCGCGTCACACGTAAATTGAACCGTCTTCAAACTTGCCGAGAAGGCGGGGGGCCTCTATAACGATGCGAAAGAGTGAGATAGCATTCATGTTTATAGATCATATTACGCTGGCGGGACAATATCAACGTGCGAGTATACGCGTCAGTTTAAAACACTGTATCTCCAGCAGTGCGCGTAGTTTGTTACGGCAAAATACTGTAAGCTTTGTTAACGTTTTTCAGCATGGTTAAACCTTAATTTGAACGTTATACAGTGTTTTTAGCTTGCCCTATCCTGCAAAATATACGTTTAAATGACAAAAATATTGGTCAGGGGTACTAAACAGACCTACAGAAACTGATTGGGCGTTGTTGAGCAAAAACACTGTAAGTTGACTTACAGTCTTTTGGATTGGCATGGCAGAGCATTTATTCATTAGTCATTTTAGTCATTTAACTCCTTTCCTATATTTTTTCTAAAAAATCCTTTTGTCACATTGTTTAAATAATTATTGTGAGATGCATCTGTGGCGGGTGGAAGGAAATGGGGAGATCTCCCGCCGGGCAAGGTGTTCTGCCCGGGGAGCGGCCAACGTTCAGAGCGGTGGCTCGGAGCTATTCTATATATATTGCTTTAATTTCGGAACTTTGTTAGCGCGATTTAGGCTTCGATGTATATCGCTTGTGGCGCGACGACAGCGCCGCCACATCACCCCCCTGCTCAGACCGGAGGTCGATAGTGCAGTCCAGATGTCGACGAATTTGCAAGTGCCAGGGAATTGCCTTGTAAGTCTGCAGTATAGAGGGTATCAATATCTACAAAAAACCTGCGATACCATATGTTTAACTATTACAGTTATGTCACAATAACTACTTTTTCATGTTAAAATGTGAAATAGTAACGCCGGTGCAAACTAGGCCACATTATTCGTATCAGTACCTGTATCATGCATAACCACTAATTACGTTAACCATTTAATTTTAGTAACATATTTCACTTTTTAAATCTTTGTTAATTTAGAAACCGTCCGTCGTGGTGTCTCTCTCGAAGTTCGCATGTCGCAAGGCGTAGACGCGTGATATACGCGGGTGAAACCGCAGGGCACAGCTAGTATATAATATTTTCTTTTTTCCTCTATTTTCATCTGTGACTTACGTTCTCCTAGCCTTGAACCCGATGAAACTATTTACTAGATTTGTTAAAAACACACACAAAAAATATTTCATTGTTACTTAACCGTAATTCGGCTACCTTGATTGACATTTTATTTTTTATGCTAACCGTTTTTTATACATTTGGTTTCATAGTTGAATTTTTTGTTAACGATGTTCAATGCGGAAAAGGCGTAGTTGTTTTTGTGTTTGTAACGAGTGGATTTTCTATACTTTCACTGGTGACCACAGTTGTAACTTGTCAGTTAACTATGTCTGTCTGTTTGTACTTGACTACCTCGATGGTCTGGTCATAAACGAGGTTGCTGATTTTGAGGTCACACGTTCCTTTCCCGGGTCGGACCAAAACAGTTATGGGGTTTTCTGTCAAGAAATTTTCAGTGGCTGCCCGGAGCGGGAGATTGGCATTGTTTCACCCCCGTGCCTCTGAAAGCACGTATAGCACATGCTCTCTCTCCGGTTATGTAGGTGTACCGTCCCATCGGATTATGCGAGTGATGGAATAGAGAGTGCACCTGTGCTTGCGCATACACTTGTGCACTATAATCCTGTCCTGCGCAGATTTTACGGTTCCGTGACACAGTGGCTTAGCATTGACTTACGGCGCTGAAGGTCGTGTGGTCGAATCCCGCACGGAACATGTATCTGTATGGATTACAAGTAATTGTTCCGGGTCTTGATGTTTGTCTTTGTGGAATTTATGTATGTAAACACCCAGGATATAGGAGAAAATCCTAGTGTAAGGTTACAGTCCGTTTTAAAAAAAAAGTAAATAAAATAGTTAGTCTATGTTGAGATTGGCCGCAGTGACCGAAATTCGGTTTTCAGAACATTATAATCGGGTAGTTAATTTTTGTTGCTAATGAAATGGTGTATATTACATTTTTCCTCTCTAATCATGAACAGATATTTAGTATAAATGACACAGTCTTCGTTCCCAGTGGTGCGAACGGGAGTTCCTCAAGGGTCGATCCTTGGTCCATTTTTATTCTTAGTCTATATTAACAGTCACCTGCACATATTGCAACACATGGCAGATATTGATATTGTTTGGACCACCACGTCGCTGTCAGGTTTTTTTATTTACACATTTTCGATACACGAATGCCATAGAGCCGCAATAAAAGTAAAGACATTTTAAGAAACCTTCAATAAACATGCGTAACACTAACGTTAAACATTTAAGGCTTATTAAAAGTCCACTGCTGTACATATGCCTCCGCCATAGATTGCCTCATAAGAGGAGGGGGGGGGGTATTTGCCAAAGCCGTGGCAGTGTAAGAATATCCACTACCCCATATTGTTCCGTGGGTTTCGTAAGAGGCAATAGAGAGAACCTAACTAGGAGATGGGCAACTATGGCAAATATATGGTGAATGCTTGGCGCATCACGAAGAACTTATTGATCTATTTTAATTAGGAATCTAAGCGACACATATTCAGTGCTTGCTTGCCTATAAAACTAAACACTAAGCTGTATTAAGATTGCACTAAATGAATATACATGCATCATTCTACGATTATGTTGTGTTTATCTTGTGTTTTCAGTCACACATCATAATATGATGTTATTATGATGTGTGACTTTAACCTTTATATCGCTAGCACCGGATAAATCCGGTTACACTCACTACATGACATGGTTTGTGAATAAGTAATGTTTTGTAGAACGAAGCAGTACGCAAAATAACAGCCATAAGCATGTTTTTAATTTACATTTATTTATGTAACATAATATATAATATTTTTAATTTTTTTAAATTTGTAATCAATACATTCAATTATTGCATAAACATTAAATGTTTTTTATAATTAGAATATAATAGAGTAATCTTTATTCAATGTAGGTTACAATAATACTTGTTGAAAGTTATTTATGCTTTTACTATTGGTTCGGATAAAACTCTGAAATTCAGAAATCAACCGTACGAAACCAGGGCGGATCTCTAGTTAAGTATAAAGGTGGATTGACCGTTGTAGTACCTGACATTTCATATCATTGACTTTTTATCTTGTGATTAACTTATCTATGTCTTTGACGATGCTGCCCGTTGTCGATCTGGGTATATTACGCTTGGTGTTACCAATAGCGCCATCTGTAGAAAGCCATATTTATTTGAAACTAGCTGTTCCCCGCGACTTCGCCCCCGTGTAGTATAGGACTTTAATTTTTTTTTTATTTTGCTAAAATAAAAGTAGCCTAGGTTACTCCTTATAACATCAGCTATCTGCCAGTGAAAGTCCCGTAGAAATCGATCCAGCCGTTTGAGAGATTAGCCGAAACAAGCAAATAGACAGACAAAAATTTTAAAATTGTGTTTTTGTTATAAGTACCGCATATAATTTCATATGTATTTAGTAAAAAACTGTTATTTTGACATTAAAAACAGGACACTTCAATTTTATTTATTTGTATAGACTAAGATGGAATACCTCTCAGTATGTTAACTAAACTAGCTCTCTATAAACTGCAGACCGGAACACAATGCACGCGTTTCTATTTGGTTTAAGTGATAACAATTTAATATATAACAACATTAATAACAATAATGACATTTTTATACGTGGTAGAGCCACGCTGCTATTATAATATTATGTTGTAGCATGAATGGGTTGGCTCCACGGAAAAGGACCACGCTCTCACAGATTACCAACGTAAAATAGCAGCGAACAAATTAAAAATAAATGCTGTTAAATTCGTATGGTGATTGTGAAGGACCGCAGACTCTTTTTACTGGGAACGAGGCATTTCATCTTAGTCCTCAGGGGTAAAAACGCATTAGTATTTTGATTCTCAATCGAGGATAAATGTAGATGTCTATGGGCCACAGCAACCACTTACTATCAGGTGGACGGGGTTCGTTTGTCAACCTTATTATATAAAAATTGACGGCTCCGTGGCGCAGTGGCTTAGCAATGAATTACTGTGCTGGGGGCTGCGGGTTCGAATCCCGCACGGAACAAGTATTTGTATGGCCTACAATTAATTGTTCCGGTTCTGGATGTTTGTTCTTGTGCAATTTGTGTTTGTAAACTGCCTCCACGATACAGGAGAAAATCCTAGTGTGGGGGTAACGTTTTGAAAAACTTAAAAAAAACACAACACCAGAGACAAGTAATTTTTTAAATTATTTATGGGACTAAATATTACAGAAATTGAATACGAATTTGTTTCCAGATGTCACATATCAGAGTGTGAAGACAACGACACCTTGCGCACGGTGTCACCGGAGACCTGGTCTCCGGCTTGGACGAGCTATGCCTTACCACCTGACGATGCTTGCGCGCGCCACCCATCGGTCTCCGACACCTGCGACGAGGGTTCCTTCGACAACACCAGCAACATCCGGTGCGAGGACTTTGTCTACATGGAGCGGCGGAGTATTGTGTCTGAGGTAAGAACTGTGTTGGTAACTGTGTTACTAGTCTTGATGTAGTGTTATGATAGTCTATTGCGTGGTGAAGAATCAATTACATTATCTCTTCCCGTGTGTGACATAAGATACTACTGTCAGAAATGCCTACTGGCTTCTAAATATCTACTAGCTTCGGATAGATGAAAGAAAGAAACATCTTTGTTTCAAGCTAATTTATAAATAATTATAATTATATTAGATATTATATCACATCAACATTAATGCAGCAACAAATAGGCATCCGACTCAGCATTGTGCCGCGGTGTAGTAACCACAGCGTTGATATTCTCCCGGTGCCCATTTCAAGTGCACACGTGTGGTCGCCAAACATGTTTTATTTATTACTAAGTAAGGATTGAGAAAATTGGTGGTTTAACCATCCTATAAAATGCTCAGGCAAAATAAAAAAAGTGTATTTTGTCTGAGATAAAATGAAATAAAATGAAACAGTTTTATTCAAACGTACAATAGACATATAACAGGGTTATTTTTCAAAGAGCAACCAAATTTCAAACTTAAGTACAAATATACAAGTAATGATATACCGTTATTGCAGTTTTTGAAAATACGAGTAAATAAAGCTTCTTTTTTCATTTAAAATTATCAAAAATTGAATGTGATTCAAGGGTAACAAATGTTTTTGCCTACTAATCGACCCTTACGAATGTGTGCGTGCGCAGTAAAATCAGTTAAAGTAATGCATTACCACGCATTTTGAATTTAAAAGATAAAAAGAAAAGAATGTATGAGATTTTTTTTAATTATATTTGCTTCATTATTTGCCTATATCGCTTATTCTGAACCTCTACTGTTTTGGCTGGTTAATGCAAAATAACCCTGTATACACAAGTACACGATTATAGTAATAAACTGTGTTGTAGCTGTTAATGTCCACGTTCCAGAGTAACAGGTATTCACTCAGACCGGAATAATGTAAGCATCAATCTACAAGCGTTGACTGCTGATGGGATAGGCTTATAATTAAACCTAGGTGTCTTTTTTATAGAATAAGGGTGTTAAACGAACACATGTACATGTGGCCTATATACGTACCTATGTACATCTACATAAAGAATCAAAATGCAGATGTGTTGTTACCCCAGAGGACTAAGATGGAATGCCTCGATTCCAGTAAACAGGGTCTCCGGGTCTCTACATTCACCATACGAAACACAGAAGCATTACGATGCTATTTTAAGATGGTATTCTGTGAGAACGTGGTCCTACCCCGGTCGAGCCGACCTATGCGTGCTTCAACTATATCATAGCATTAATACAATAAAGTAAATCTAAAACACGAAAAGAATATAAACTTTTAATGAACATTAGAATCTTATGACGAAACTGAAACTATGTTAGAAACAATCACATGCAGACGCACGTACCACACACACAAACACACACACACACACACTAACACACACACACACACATAACGCACGCACGCACGCACGCACGCTCTAAGCACGCACGTACGTACGCACGCATGCACGCTTCCACGCACGCCCGGATGCACGCACGCACGCTCGCACGCACGCGTACACGCACGCACCCACGCACGCAGTCACACACGCATGCAGTCTAGCCCGCACGCACGCACGCACACACGCACGTACACACGCACGCACACACGCACGCACGCACGCAAGCACTTACGCAACACGCACGCACGTAAATTTGCACCCATGCACGTACTCACGCACGCAAGCACGCACGCACGCACGTACGCACGCACGCACACACGCACGCACGCACGCAAGCACTTACGCAACACGCACGCACGTAAATTTGCACCCATGCACGTACTCACGCACGCAAGCACGCACGCACGCACGTACGCACGCATGTACGCACGCACGCACGCACGCACACACGTGGGCACGCACGCACGCACGTATGCACCCATGCACGAACTCACGCATGCATGCACGTAAGCACGCACGCACGTACGCACGCACGCACCCACGAACGCACGCCCGCACGTACGCATGCACGCACACACACACACACACACACACACACACACTTTTATGTACTTAACTAACTTCTTTTGAAACGTGTTACCTTTATAAGTTAAAATGTGACAAATCCGTAATAGGCCGACTGTAGGGTGTCGTAAATCTGTAACACAGGATGTTCTAGTACAGGTTGTCCTATCCAGGTCCCGATCTCTCACAATGACCAATTATTACTTAAGTAAGTGTTTAGCTTAATTATTATAGCTGCAGCTTGGCTCTACCACGTTAAAGGTATAGGGCCTGTGCAAAATAAATAGCATATTGGCGTATTGTAATAACTTGAAACTTGAATAATTTTGAGTGTGCAAACATAAACTTTCTGGCATGATCAATATTTGGCTTGCTAATTTGAAACACTTTCTTTAGCACCAAGCACTTTTTCTTTAGCTTCACTGCTGGCCGTATGAGGAAGCTCAAGGTCGCTCAGCGAGCTATGGAGAGGGCTATGCTCGGAGTTTCTCTGCGTGATAAACTTAGAAATGAGGATATCCGCAGTAGAACCAGAGTAACCGAGATAGCCCAACGGATTAGTAAGCTGAAGTGGCAGTGGACCGGCCATATAGCTCGAAGAACCGACAACCGATGGGGAAGAAAGGTTCTTGAGTGGCAGCCTCGTACCGGTAGGCGAAGTGTAAGCCGAACCCCCACGAGATGGAGTGACGACCTGGTAAGACATGCAGGAAGTCGATGGATGCAGGTGGCTCAGGACCGTGCTTTGTGGCATTCCTTGGAGCAGGCCTATGTTCAGCAGTGGACTTATGAAAGGCTATAATATAGATATAAATTAACGTTTAAAAGGAGCTTAGCTTTATTTTACTTGTAGAACAGCAGAGTTAAATATTTTAGGTTTTTTCTTATTATTACTAGCATTACCATAAGTTTGACATTGGTTTGCACGTTCTCTCCAGTTCAACCTGGCATGTCAGGAGGGCAAGCGCGCAATGGTGGGCACCGTGCACAACGTGGGCATGCTTGTCTCTTTGCCCATCATGGGATATGTGTCCGACAGGTATAGTGACACTCATTGCTCTGAAGGTAACTGCACCGGCGATGATTTTTACAATTACAACAAACCTTTGTCTGACGTCGAGTTTTTGTCAAACAAAGTCTCAGATTAGTAAGTGGATGATTTGGCCCATAGACATCAACATCTATCCTCGATTAAGAATCAAAATGCCGATACGTTGTCACTCCTGAAGACTATGATGGAATGCCTCGTTTCTAGTAAAAAAAGGTCTCCGGTTCTCTACACTCAATTCGGTATTCGTTGAGACCGTGGTCCTTCCCCAGTCGAGCTGACACATTCGTGCTACAACCATAACGTAGCTGCAGCGTGACTCCACCACGTAAAAATTTAATTAAATTTTATCAATAATAATCGACTTCTATGCGAAACATTAGAAGGACAAATATGTAACAACTCCTTTACATTGATATTTATAGTATTTGAATAATTTAATAGAATAGAATTATTTTTATTCAATTTAGATTACGAATATTTATTGAAAGTCGTATTAGTTTTACTACTTGTTCGGAAAAAATCCTTTTTCCTAGGAAGAACCAGAAAGAAACTCAACGGATTTTTTTTATGTATTAGTTTACAATATAATATTTTATACAATGTGAAGATAGAGAAGGATAATTAAACGCTAAACCCATCAACAATTAAACTATAATCTAGGGTAATTATACCTTATATAGAAATAATATGTTCTATCGGATACATTCCGGAGTATGTGCAAAAGTCACATAATTTGACTCCTCCTTTCGCTTTCTGTCAGCGGAAAACCAGCCTGTGGTTTTCACATAACCATTTCACAGAACCAAATGGTTTGTTTCATCTTTAGTAACCCGTTCAGCAAACGAGTGGTATAATTTGCCGGTATCTGTCGATGGAATCCCTACTACTTTCGTCCGATTACAATCCGAGTGTCTTCAAGGCAAGAGTGAATAGGCTTGTTACGCTAAGATCGTGGATTGTCTAGGTCTTCATCGCCGCTTACCACCAGGTAGAATTGTAATCAGGCACTGGCTTAAAATAATTAAAAAAATATAAGCAATAGAATCGGACGTTCAGAAATTCATTATATTAGATAGGTAAGATTACTCGGATGGTAGATAATAAATTTTTAACATCTTTAATAAAAATATATATCTATAGCTGTAATTCTTTTTCTTGATTATTCTTTTTTTAAACCTCTACACTAGGATTTTCTCCAGTATCGTGGGGGCAGTTTACATACATAAGTTTCACAAGGATAAATAAACATCCAGACCCGGAACAATTATTTGTATGCCATACAAATACTTGTGCCGTGTGGGATTCGAACCCGCGACCCTTAGCGCTGCAAGTAATTGTTAAGCCACTACGCCATTACGTTCCACTAATGGGTATTGGTGGGTTGCCTGTGTTCGGGTCGAGCCAAAATTACTTATTTGGATAATCCTCTACTATCGCGCTTTGTGGCATTCTTTGGAGGAGTCCGATGTTCAACAGTGGACTTGTGCTGGGCTGTAATGATGATGTTGATGAAGACACTGTTACGAAAATGATGTTTTAGGGGGGCCAGTAACATGTGTGGTTGCAGATGGGGCCGCCGCGCGGCGCTGGTGGTGAGCGGATGCGGTGCTGGCCTGCTGGGTTTGGTCAAGTCCTTCGCTGGCTCCTATACTGCGTATGTACTGGGCGAGTTCTTCGAGACTGTGTTAGGCGCGAGTGTTTACCCCGCAGCGTTTGTGCTCAGTAAGTTTAAATATATTTAGTACAATTGGGAATTAGCTAACAAGAAAGGACATCTATGCCACACTGGGCCATGTGCCGAAAAAGGAAAGATAGTGATAGAATAGAATAGAATAGAATAGAATAGAATAGAATAGAATAGAATATAATAGAATATTTTTTATTCAATATACATTACATGTGTAATTCTTATTGAAAGTCATTTTTTACTTTACCACTATACACGATATGTAAGCCAACCTAACCAATAAGATACATCAACTTTAAAATGTTAATGTGCGCGTTGGCGCATTTACGTTGGTCAGTAACGTACCAATGGAAAATGGTTTTCCAGGTTAAGCGTCAAAATCTCCCCCCCCCCCCCCCTCCTTAAAATGTATGAGTATTCAATGAATATTTATTTCATATTTAGGCTTCTGAATTTCTTTGAACTCGGGTAATACAAATTTACTTAGTCTGAATAGTTTAATCACAATAAGTCTACGTTTTGCTGCAATAAATAGAACATACCTATTTTCTTATAGACGTTTGTGTGCCAATGAGCGATGAGCACAGAGTTTACCTTATGCTGGGTGCTATGACCCACAGTCACCTATATCATCCATAAATAATCAATAAGCAGAAGCGTTGCTACCTCTGATGACGAAGATGGAAGGGGATGTATACCTAGATGATAAATTGCACTGAAGTTCACAAAACACTACTTACTCACTTGGATAACACACGCTGTAATTAAATGGAAAGACAGGTGTTGGTATTCGACAGTAATTAGATGTTAAAATTATTTTACTAAGATCTGCCTAAACAAGTGTTAAAATACTTCAATATAAATATAATGAGAATATAATCAATGTTGTCGAAGACAATTAAATACGCATTATTAATTACTAATAACTCAAAAAGTACTAGTTAGATATTGATAAATTTGTATGATGGTACTATGAAAAGCACCAGCTTTCAAATAAAAAAAGAATCATCAAAACCAGTTCACCGAAATGCAGTCGAATTGAGTACCTCCTTCTTTTTTGAAGTTGGTTAAAAATAAAATTACCTAGTTTGAAGAATACCTTCTTTCTTACCATTCTCACATAAACCTTAACTAAATTATCTCTAACCTCTTTAATTTATTATACCTAAATTTTGACAAAGCAACGCCTGATGAAATCAATTAATTAATTATTATACACATACTTGTTATATTTTTTTATTGCAATAGAATGTTAGAATGTTGGTCAATATAATATTTTTTTATAAACATAATTTATTTTTTAAATTTAACAACCCTAATTATATTAAATTTTTCTTTTTTTCACACTAAGTGTCATTAAAGAAAATTAATGCATATCAAAACATACATTAATTTGGTTCTTTTAAAGGAACCTTTAAAAAGAAGTACGTACAATTTTCATGAGTGTTCAAAGATTATGTACATATTACATCTAATACTGTTGTTATTTCTGTTGGTGATCCTAATAAAATAAACAAATAAATATCATTACAGTGATCGAGTGGCTAGGAGTAGAACAGCGTATCCTAGCAAGTTTGCTTCTCGGCATACCGCTATCTGCCGGTGCTGCTACTCTGGCGCTTCTTGACTATCTGACTGGGTATTGGAGGCTTTGGGCGCGGGTGGCCTACCCACCCTCCTTCCTGCTCCTGCTGTATCCCTGGCTTCTGCCAGAGAGTGTGAGATGGCTGGTAGCAAACGGCAAGTTGACTCAAGCCGCGAAAGTGATAAAACAAGCGGCGCGATGCAACAGGGTCGCTTTGCCGGAAGACGCGATTGACAAGGCGCTCGCATCGAAGTCCGAGCCCGTGCTGGACAAGAGTGAAGTAGACGACGAAGAGGAAGAAGAGAGCATATTTAGAGCTTTTGTGAAGTAAGTTTATTTTAATTTATTTTCATATATTATCTATAATAAATATAGATAAAAATGACGTGCTGCAATATTGAAATGACTGGCGAGTTAGCTTTATTAGTTAGCTATATTTGCGTATTACTAAGACATCAATAACCCTTTTTAAAATTTCTGCCTGTCTGTCTTTCTAGGATTATCTTTGGCATGGCTGAACTGATTGTAAAGAAACTTCACAAACAGATAGAGTATAATGCTGGGAGTGGTGTAGCCTATGTTTAACCTTGGACATTAAAAAATTAAATTTGATAAAATAAATGCGATAAATGTGAGGCCGAGCTTGCGCCTTGTAAAGTTGCAAGCGATGTGCCGGCATGAAATACTGTATTGCTCTGCTGAGCACGCCAAGCTTTTTAGAGGCCAATTTGGCCTTCCCTTCCAAGTGACCACGAAACTGCACGTCACTCTATACTGAGGATATGTCGATACTGAGGATTTCGATACTGGTTGAGGCAACAAGGGGAGTGGCTTAAAACTGAGGAGATACGACAAAGGGGTTCTTTTTAGCGGTAAACGCGCAAACTTGTGTCTTCTGAGGATTAAACGTGACTAGATTTAGTCGCCCCCATTCTGAGACTTTGTTCAACAAAGTCTCGACTTCAGAAACAAGTTTATCCCGGTACTCGGCGACGTTTTCCCGAGAAATATTGGCACGGCCGGTGTATAAAACATCACTAGTGCTGTCATCCGCATAGCAATAAACGTTACCAGTTTTCAACATATAATTGATATGCAGAAGAAACAGCGTTGGTGATAGCACGCAGCCTTGTGGAACACCAGCGTTAATGGGCTTGTAACCGAAGCATGCACCGTCTACTACGATCTTGATGCTCCGATCTGCAAAAAAACTGGTGATTCAATTGCAAAATTTCTTGGGAAGCCGTTAGGAAGGGAGCTTAGAAAGAATTGCTTTGTGCCGAACCCGATCGAAAGCCTTCGCAATGTCCAAGCTAACGGCCTACGCCTCCCTCTTGGACTCTACTGCAGCCACCCATCTATGAGTTAGGTAACCTAGAAGATCACCACCTGAGCAACCTCTTCGGAAACTTCACTGGCGGTCACTAATCAGCTGGTGATAGCGATAGGCCTGTATTTTGACGGGTCTGACCGGTCGCCTTTTTTAGGGATCGGGTGGACCAAAGCTGTCTTCCATGAGTTTGGGACTACGCCCAGGGAGTAGGAGTACCCGAAAAGACTTGTTAAAACCGGTACCAACTTCGGAGCACACGTCTTCAGCACAATAGGTGGGACTCCATTAGGACCACTCGTCGGACTTGTTGACGTCCAAGGAGAGGAGTGCTTTACGCACTGAGTGCTGTGTAAGCAGCACTTCCTGCATGGAGCACTCACACCGCGGGATTGTCGGCGGTATGTTTCCTCCGTCATCTAGAGTCGAGTTGGAAGCAAAAAGAGAGCCTAGCAGATCGGCTTTCGGCAGAAGTGTTTATATCCCGGTACGTTGATGCTTCAGCCCAGGCTCGGTAGCACTTTTGCTTATAGCGTGATGCAAATTTACAGGAGCGACTAAACCATGGCTGAGATCTGCCTTCGATAGGCATTACAGATGATGGAATAAATAATTCCATTCCCTGAAGTACCACCAAGCAAGTAAACTTGAAGTGAAGTAAACTTATCCTTTATGCTGGTATTCTGTGAGCTCGTGGTACCACCCCAGTTCGAGCCGAGCTATCCGTGCGACAGCAAAAGCTGCCGCGTAGCTCTACCAGTGTTAAAATGAGTCACTGACCACCAGTGTTACCTATGTTAAAAGGAACCACAGGCGGAAAAAGTAATTATATGGCCTATGAAGAAATGCTCAGGGTCAGGATGTTTGCCCTTGTAAAATTTATGTACGTTAACTGTCTCTATGGTACAGAAAAAAAAACTCAAAGACGAACTTCGACACATCGACTTCATCATCATCATCATTAACTCATCATGAAGGGCTGTCACAAGTCCACTGCTGAACATAGGCCTCCCCCAAAGAATGCCACCAAGCACGTTCGTGAGCCACCTGCATCCATCGACTTCCTGCATATCTTACCAGGTTGTCACTCCATCTAGTGGGGGGGTGCCCTACACTTTGCCTGCCGGTACGAGGCTGCCACTCGAGAACCTTTCTTCCCCATCGGTTCATTCATTCATTCATTCATTCGTTCATTCATTCCACATCGACTTACTACTATTAATTTATTTCAGTCGGATCACTGCACTCTTGAGTTGCATATTTTATGCGCACTGCATGTGAGTAATAGAGATCCATTACTGCATTATATCCCATGTGGTAAGAAGAGACTCAGTTATGGTATGGAATATAAAGATGATGGATTGGTAAAAATGAAGGGGTCGGCTCGACCGGGGAAGGATCACCCTCTCACAGAATACCAGCTTATCAAAATAGCAGGTTAATGCTCTTATGTGTTTTGTATGGTAAGTGTACAGAACCGGAAATCCTTTATACTGGGAACGAGACATTCTATCATTGTCCTCAGGGCTCAGGGGTGACAAAACATCTGCATTTTGATTTTTAATCAACGATAGATGTAGATGTCTATCAGGTGAACTGTATGCTAGTTTGACACCCTTATTCTATGGACGTTGTCATCAGGTACGGCGAGCTGCGGCGGCGGCTGTTAACATGCTTCGTTTGGTGGGCGTCGGCGGTGTTCGTGTTCTACGGGCTGGCGGTGCACGCGCACTTACTATCGGGCAGTGCACACGCAAACTACGCTCTGCTGAGTGCCGCGGAGGTGCCGGCGCTGCTGCTCAACACGCTGCTGCTGGACCGCGCCGGCCGCCGCCCGCTACTGACCGCCGCGCTGCTGCTCACCGCTGCCGCGCTCATCACCACCCCGCTGCTGCCCGACCGTGAGACACACTTTTTTAGCGTTGCTTACTTCAAAGAAAAAAATTGGGATGTGGCTGTGTCGTTTACACGACCGTGTGTTTTACGTGAATACTTGCAGTGAAATGACCTAAAAATGGCGGCGCTGTCACAGTTCTAATATAACGCAACGAATTCTTTGATCCTTTAGCTATTGAGTGATGTAAATTAATTTTGTCGATGATAAATATGTAGTTACAACTCCCAATTTTATCCCCCTTTTTTGTTATCATCAGTTTCTTGAAATGTCTCCCTCTATCGAAGCAAATTTTAAGACGTATTCACATCAAAACGGAACATATGATCTGTCTGTCCACCTTTTTGTCAAAACTCTTTTTCTCAGAAACGGGGAGAAGTATCAAGTTGAGATTAAGAACATAATTAAGGTCTACGGTCCCTTGAAGGTGTGAAAGTTCAAGCTTCTAGGATCAACGCAATCAAAGATATCATGTCACGTATTTTTATATTCGCAAGCTCACTAATCAAAACTTATAGAGTATCTCATGTCAACCTATAATCATGAAATTTAGCAAGAAGCAATGTCTTATTGAACTACCTCCCAGAAGACTGCTTGAATGGACAGATCACCTGTTATCGACAGCCTTATATGGATTACCGATGGATCAAAAATGGGCTTCCTAGAGTTTGGAATTTACAAGGAAAGACAAAAATTTAAACTTAGTATAAATTTGGGAAAATCCGTCTCCATCTTTGGACCAGAATGTTACGCTATATTTCGCTGTGCACAGATCAATGTGCAAAAACATTACGTCAACAATGTTATATACTAAAATTCTGATAGGCAAGCAGCACTGCTAGCACTAAGATAGTGACTTCAAAACAAATATAAAATAAATAACGTAACCTCGCAGCAAATGGCGTGGGTGGAACAGCGCTGTTCCTGACGGGTAAGGTGGGCGCCACGATGTCGCTGAACGTGCTGTACGTGTACACCGCGGAGCTGTTCCCCACGCGCGCGCGCCAGCGCCTGCTGGCCGCCTGCTCCACCTGCGGCCGCCTCGGCGCCATCCTCGCACCACTCTCGCCGCTGCTGGTGAGCATCACACCCTTGTTTCTGTAAGACACAGTCTGTTTACAGAGTGAAGTAAGGATTGGAAACGTTAGCTGCTTCAGAGTCACAACACCGAGACTGGTGAGCACGACCACGTCTTTACTTCCATACACGGTGTAGTAGGGAATGGAGAAGCTAGCTGCCTCGGCGCCATCTTCGCACCATTCAATCCGCTGCTAGTAAGCACCACACACTCACTTTAGTAGGTGATAGCCCGTTCACAGAGTGTAGTTAGTATCAATTTTTGATGTACGATTCTTAAAACTTTTGAGTCTCGGATCCCACAAATGTAGCTATGTTTGCAGAAACTTAAACGTAAGAATTTTTTCATTGTTCCACTCCATAGCCATACGTGCGATCTCGTTGAGCTCACCGTGCGCAATGAGACAAACGTAGTGTGGCCGCTTCAAGTTGAAAAATTATCGCGTTAAGTGGTGGCCACACCTACATTCAACGCCCATCAACGCGATAATTAACGGCAGTTCTCGTTAGTGTAGCCCGGGCATTACGTCATGAAAAGGTATTGAGCTAATGTAAGTGATACTTTTCACGCACTCGGACCAAACGGTTTGCTACATCGTTCGTCATGCGTACAACGAAATGTTTGCTGAAATTAGTTGTGGAATGGAATAAGGAATGGAATAAGTTGCGTGCATCTGTTTTTCCATCCGATAACAACGTCGGTGTCTTCAAGGCAAGAGTGAAAGGCTTTTGTTAAGTCAGTATGTTTCACCATGTGGGATAGTAGTTGGCGCTGGTTATTTTTTAGTTGAACCATACAAATAAATAAAATTGATGCGTCTGTTTGTAATTACATAATAACAGATATTTACTAAATGCATATGAAAATATATACGGTACTTATAACAAAAAATAATTTTTAAAATGTTTGTCTGTCTGTCTACTGTCTGCTTACTGCTATTAATCTCCAAAATGGCTGGACCGATTTTGACGGGATTAGTCACGCCGAACATGCGTCCGAAATTATCTCCCAATATTTACCATAGATGGCGGTAGTGTAAGTAAAAATTGTCACTTCACCTTCAAAAGGAAGGGCCATTAGTTTAATATGAGTCTTCGCTAATCCGAGCCCGCTGTTGCACCGTGTTGTGCTTTTACCGCATTATTAGTATAATTAGTTTTAAAGTTTATAATCGCTAGTGTTTTTCGACTATACACTATCACAGACATACAGTAACACCTACAACATTTCTCATCACAATATGTGGAATTAACGCCAATTAGTGATTGTGAGTACGAGCTTCTCGGTAAGTAAATTTAATTCCTCTAACTTAAGATACATTTTAATATATTCTCCCGCGCATCAAGTATTAACGGCCACAAGGTGGTTTCTCGTGCCCAGCTAGAGTAGGGACTTTCACTGGCAGATAACTAATGTTATGAGTGATTAGGGATATTTTAATTAAAAAAAAGAATTAGGGTTCCACGCATTTTAACAGTGGTAGAGCCACGCGGCAGCTTTTGCTGTCGCACGGATGGGCCGGCTCGAAGCGGGGTAGTACCACGACCTCACAGAAAACCAGCGTGAAGTAGAGGTTTACCTCTGCGTTTCGCTTGGTGAGTGCAGGTGGCCGGAGGCCCTTTTTAGTGGAAATGAGGCATTCCATCTTAGTCCTCACGGGTGACAACGCATCTACATTTTGATTTGTAACAGAGGATAGATGTAGATGTCTATGGGCCGCAGCAACCACTTACCATCAGGTGGACTGTTTGCTCGTTTGTCACCCTTATTCTATAAAAAAAAAACGCAATAATGGTGACATCTGCGTTTTTACTCTCAATCGAGGATAAATGTAGATATGTATGAGTCACAGCATCCACTGACCATTAGGTAAGTTGTGTGCTCGTTTATCACCGTTATTCTATATAAAAAAAAACTTTTACCATACGATGGAGTCAGTCCCACTGAGCAGTACAGGCTAAAGAGTTAAAGAGCTTATTTACGTGGTAGAGCCACGCTGCAGCTATATTAGTAGTATAGTTGTAGCACGAATGGGTCGGCTCGACCGGGGAAGGACTACGCTCTCACAGAATACCAACGTAAAATAGCAGCTTAACTTAAGCAGGTGAGTGTAGAGAACCGGAGACCTTTTTTACTGGAATGACGCATTCCATCTTAGTCCTCACGGGTGACAACGCATCTGCATTTAGATTTGTAATAGAGGATAGATGTAGATGTCTATGGGCCGCAGCAACCACTTACCGTCAGGTGGACTGTGTGCTCGTTTGTCACCCTTATCATATAAAAAAAGAGCTAATGTGAGCGATGTGGGGGCAGGCTGTGTACGGGTCGTGGGTGCCGGCGACGCTGCTGGGCGCGCTGCCGCTGGTGAGCGCGGCGCTGACGCGGCTGGTGCCCGACACGCTCGGCCGCCGCCTGCCCGACCGCTTCCGCGACCTGCGCCACCACCACCTGCTGCCCTGACTGCTTACCTTACAGCTGCCTCCAAGTGGACACATCGGACATTGCGTCGGACTCACCCCTACTAAAATCCCTCACCGAGTAATTCATTTTTTATAGAAGAGGGGCCTAACGAGCATACGGCTCACCTGATGTCAAGTGTCAACTGCCGCTCATGAACAACTGTAACTCCATTATTTATGGATATTGTCGTGTTTAATCAACTTATATTCCAGACGTTTCGAATACTTTCGGACACGGGGACGACTGAGGTTTGGTTGTACTATGATAAATTAATCTGTATCGATTATGAGATGATGTTATTTTATATTAATATCTTAGTTGAAGTTACAAGGTGTTCTTACTTTTTATAAAAAAAAGCATAACCCAGTGGAACAACATTATGCATTTGTTGCAATCACTCTGAAAGACTTTTTAAGTGATATCTTTCTTCGTACGAGTAGCTAAATATGAATTAATAAAGACATTGTTAACCAAAGGGATCTCTTTTTTGTTGAAAGTCAAATGTTCGAGCTTATTATAATGCATTACGGAAATTGGATTTTTGTGAAAGAAATATAGTTGTATTTAGTGTAAATATTTTTACTTTACGAGTATAAGAAAAAGTTGAGTTATTCTAAATAATATATTATATTATTAACTATACCATTCGCGTTTTTTTTAGTAATTTGCAGTTGTAATCAATTTCGACAAGTATTAGTTACCAGCAATAAAAATACCGAATATTTTTTTAAATTAAAAATCGCAAGCGGTGCTGCAGATGGACGAAATGAAGACAGATGATATATCTACTTCTATTAGCAATGCGACTTCGCTCAGGACACATTCCGTGCAACAAGTTTGCTTTCATGATGAAAAAAAAAACAATCTCCAAATTGCGAAACATGCAACACAATCGAAGACATACAACACCTGTTCGCGGAATGTTCTAAAAACCATCACGAGAGGAAACTACTGGTCGCCAAAACTGACATTAAAATGTACAACATAGGGAAATATCAAAGTATACTCTCTGAACCACTTTCAGATGCTGCTCAAATGGTTTATCATTTATTAAGTATTGTATAAGTAATATAGTATTTTTTGTGCTATTTAGTTATAAGGTACAATGGGACTGACATGTTAATAATAACGAAAGTCCCTTAAATAAAAAAGAATTAAAAAATATATCTACTTCTCTTTCTTCTTTATTATCACGTGAAGACCACCGCTGGACATGGACTTCTGTTTGCAGTACGAGGCGTCTCGCACCGTTATCGCTGTTCCTCATAGCCAGTCGAGATATTTTACTTGGCGTAAATCAGATAGATATACCGCCATATATTGGATGCTATAAGATCGTTCTGTCACATCCCATAGCAGTCTCTTACGACACCCACGGGACAAAATGGGTGATGGATTGTCTTACGACGCCACCACACGACACTTTTTAAAAATACTGGATTCAAATTTTAGAGTTTCCGCTCTTTTTTGGGTTTCGGCTGTTTTCACCGATTAGTTTGCTTAGCTTACGAGCTAAGTACAATTTTCGAAATATACATACTGATTCGCGCATTTCTGAAACGTACCTTTGGCCAGAAGAACGAAGGAAGCATCGCAAGGAACGCTAAAGCGTGGTGATTATATCAAATCTTCTCGTCTTTAAGAAACTCACTTTATTTTTATTTAAACTTTATTGAACCTCACATAAGTACCTACAGGACCAAAAAGCGGACTTAATGCTAAAAGCATTCTCTGCCAGTCAACCTCAGGGCAGTTATAAAACTACGAAGGTGGTTACAAAGAACACACACACACATATATATATATATATATATATATATATATATATATATATATATATATATATATATATATATATATATATATTCTTTGTAACCACTATAATATTCTATATATATATTTGCAATTTCAGATTTATTGATTTGCCAATATATAAGACTCAAATTAATATGCATTTCAAAGCGAGTTAGGCGCGGGTGCTTGCGCGCGTGGCGTGCGCGTAGCGGGTGAGTGTCGTCGGAACGCGGTCTAACGAGAATTGGTGACGAGGCATTCATCTTAATCCTCATGATGATGCATCCTCAACATCCTCTTACTATCAAGTGGCGTGTGTGCTTGTTCGTTCTATAAAAATACCTTTATTTCATAAATAAACATTGTTGACTAAATACTAATAAGAATGTCTTCTCAAATTACAAAGATCTTCTTAGTTAATTTGAGCAGACTTCAAAGAAGGAGGATATCCACAATTCGACTGCTGTTTTTGTTTCTAAATTGTTCTTACGGTTCTTAGTCAATGAAGACGCTGAGTTTGTTATAAACGTCAGTGTGATAACGGCCACATAGAATACTTAATGGTAAGTGGCCCATTTGATCCTCGATTAAGTATCAAAATGCAGATGCGATGAACCCTGGGAACTAAGGTGGAATCCTTGCCTTCAATTTAAACTCAACGATATGAGTTAAAGAGAGTTTTTTTTAATATTATTTAAGGACCAGTAAACAAGTTCGAATAAGATTAACCCTTCCGCTGTCCCGTACACTACATATAGGTCATTACTATTGTCTCACTATTGTGTCTGAAAACCGGACAATGAAATTGTTAAGAACTAATCTTAATCCTAAATTTAAATTTAGTGAAGCCAACACCACTAGCCTCCTATAATTTATAGGATAAATTAACAAAGATAGAGATGTGACCGAGGACTTAGTACATATGCAATGTTACAAAATTACCTAAGTTGGAATTACTTAAACCCTAAAAACTATAAAAAAAGTAAACTTTAAATTCAAATTCAAATTCTTTATTTGCTAGTAAATAGGTACAAAAATATTTTGTTCTTGGTGTTATAAAACAATGTGTTGAGAAAACCTATTTAGCTGTTTTCAACAGCATGCAAATTAATGTCCAAAAGTTTTTATAAGATAATTAGTTTCTAAACTTAATCTAAAACACATAACTAAAAACATCCTTTTACAAATTTTATAAATAAATAAATTAATATAAATAAATTAATTCGTGCATCGACAACTTAATCACTACAATTTAAAAACTCATTTATTGTGTAAAATGTTTTCTCTACCAGCCATCGTCGTAATGAAATTTTAAACTTGTGGTATGGTAATTGCTTAATATGTGAGGGTATTTTATTATAAATAGTGTTACACATTGCATAGCTATTTTTTGAAAGCGCTTACTTTTTGGAATTGTGTCAAGTACTAGTTTATCTGCGTTCCGTAAGTTAATTTTGTAACATCTTTAGCTTGTAAAAACATGTGCTTGTTTTGCTTTACAAATTTGCCAACCTCAAATATATAGAGGCAGGTAAACTCTTAAAATAAGGATTGCATGATGTGTCCGATGGGTTGTTACTTATAGCTCTAATACAGCGCTTTTGAGCTAAAGATACTTTTTGACAGTCTGTGCCATTACCCCACATTAAAAGTCCGTATCTGATAACAGATTCTACATATGCAAAATACGCTGTGATCGCAGTGTTTTTTTTGTTTGCTATTTTTGTCAATATATGTAACACGTTTACAAATCTGTTAATTTTGTTACTTACTTTATGGATATGTTCTTTCCAATTTAAATTTGAGTCTATAATTAAACCTAGAAATGTCGTACTAATAGCGTTCCACAGAAGTTGTCCATTATATTCAATATTTATGTCAGAATTTAAGTTATTAAAATTAATAATATTTGTTTTACTAAAATTAATGTGTAGATTATTTTTATTGAGCCATTTATTTACTGAATTAATTGTTTTAACTATGTCCCTTTTTGTTGATCAAGTGTACTTTTTTTACTAGTCGTAATCGTCACCGGGATGTCATCTGCAAATAAAGTAGTTTTGTAGTTGGAGATATCAGGTAAATCATTTATGTATAATATAAACAACAATGGTCCGAGCATACTACCTTGGGGAACACCAAAATTGTTGTTTTTGAATTCCGATCTATATACCCGAGCTATGTTCTTAGAATTTAATTGTGTTATTTCTACACACTGTGACCTATTTTTTAAATAGCTTTCTAGCCAACTTAAAGCAGGTCCCCTTATGCCGTTAGCCTCTAGTTTGATAAGTAACTGATCATGTGAGACGCGATCTAAGGCTTTCGACATGTCAAGAAATACTACAGTTGTATAGTTTCTTGAATTAAAATTTTGCAAGGCATGTGTTGTGGATTTATTTTTTTGGAAACCATGCTGATTTTGTTTTATCACCTTAAATTTACTAAAAAAGGAAGTAAGTTGGTAATGCATCACCTTTTCAAATACTTTTGAGAGGACTGGGACTAGTGCGATTGGTCGATAGTTGGTTATATCACTTTTATCTCCCTTTTTGTATAAAGGTTTTACGATTGAAAGTTTTAATTTATCAGGAAAAGTCCCTGACTCTAGTGAAAGATTTATCAGGAATAACAATTTAAGTAGACAAGAGATCAGCAAAATCAAACTATTTCAAAACTTTACAATGTAGTCATAAACAACTAAACAAAAAAAAACTGTGTGAGTTAGAGAACGAGGGAAAGGGAGAAAGAAAAAATAGAAGTAAGGGTGACAAAAACCACACAGATTGCACACTTGATGGTAAGAAGTCCTTAAAATTTTTATCCTCGATTAAGAATTAAAAAGCAGATGCGTTGTCGCCCATGAGGACGTATTGGAATGTCTTGCCTTCGATTTAAATTCAACGTAAGAGAGTACGCGAGAGAGAGAGAGCTAGAGAAAGAGAGAGAGAGAGAGAGAGAGAGAGAGAGAAACTGCGGTTGCTAATAAAATAAGCGTGGCAACTATGGCAAAAGTCAAGTATGGGAAGGCAGTCGACTTGTGAACAGCTGTAATGATAATGAATGTAAGTAAGCTTTGAAAAAGGAAATTGGATATTTATTATTATTTTGGCCGCAATAGCTTATACCCGTGTAGTGGCAGGCAAGAATACCCACTACCATATATGTTTCCGTGGGTGTTGTAAGAGGCGACAGAGGGCAATTGAGGTAGAAGATAACAGCAAAATCACAATAAAAAACTGCGGTTGCCATCCGCTCGCCCAGCGTGGCAACTATGACAATATACTTTCCATGATAAAAATTACGAAGAGATGGGCCCCAGTCTCCGGCATCCCCAATATTCCTGGCTACGGTGGCGACAATGGTAACGGCGGTGGAGGGGGTGCTAAGAATCTCCAGTGGAAGTTCGGTTGCCACCTAAGACTACACGACCTGGCAACATATAACGCACGCACCCTGAGGCCTGACTAGAAGATCCTGGACCTGGAAGGAGAGAAAGACAAGTTGCACTGAGATATTATAGGATTATCTGAGGTCCGGAGAGAGGGGGAGGACACGGTAATCCTCGAATCCAGCAACTTGTTCTATCACTGGGAGGGCGACAATCTGTCCCAAGGAGGCGTCAGATTATATCGTCCACGAGTCTCTTCTCAACGACGTTGTAAAGATTGGGAGTATGTCGACGAGGGTGCAAACCTTATACTGAGAACCACCAAACGGTATTTGCTGAAGGTCATACAGGCTTACGCACCAACCTCGGCATATCCCGATGAGGAGGTGGAGGAAATGTATGAGTATATATCTAAAGCCATGCATTCTTCCAAAACCCACTATACGGTGTTGATGGGAGACTTCAATGCAAAACTAGGCAGAAGAAAGAATGGTGAGCTGAAAAAAAGGAAATTTGGACGGTTCGACAAAAAATGATAACGACTAGATGGCACCTGTTTAGTGATATCTCAGTGATCGTGGTTGGTGATTATGGTTATCCGTGTACAGAATCAGAGTACGAAACCTATACAAATGCAGGGAGGTGTAAGACAGGGTGACGTTATATCCCCGAAACTCTTCACCGCCACATTGGAAGACGTTTCCAAGTTACTGGATTGGAAAGGATACGGTATTAATGTCAATGGCGTACATCACTAACCTTCGGTGTGCGCCGATATGGCCCTTATGGCAGAATCACTGGAGCACCTAAGCACTATGCTCAATGACCTCAATAGTGTCACTCAACGGATAGCTCTAAAGATGAACATGGACAAAACAAAAATCATGTGTAATGTCCATGTCAAACCTATACCGGTAGTTGTTGGGAGCACTAAGCTCGAAGTTATTGACGAGTATTAGTTTACCTGGGACAAATAGTCCAACTAGGTAAGTCCAACTTCGACCGGGAGGTCAATCGATTGATTCAACTCGGCTGGACAGCGTTAGGAAAATTACGACAGATGTTCTCGTCAGTTATACCTCAAAACTTGAAAACGAGATTATGTAAACAGTGTGTGTTGCCAATTATGACTTATAGACCTGAGACCTATTTCTTCACTGCTGGCCGTATGAGGAATCTCAAAATTTCTCACCGAGCAATGGAGAGTCCTTTGCTTAGAGTTTATTGGCGTGATAAACTTAGAAATTGAAATTAGAATATCCGCAGTAGAAACAGAGTGAAGCTGGCAATGAGCCAGCCATATAGCTTGAAAAACCCACAACCGTTAGGGAAGAAAGTACCGGCAGGCAAAATGTAGGGCGACCCCCACTAGATGGTGTGACGACCTGCTATGACATGCAGGACGTCGATGGATGCAGGTGGCTCAGGACCGGGCTTTGTGGCATTCCTTGGGGAAGGCGGATGTTTAGCAGTGGACTTGTGAAGGACTGTAATGATGATAATGAATGGCTTATTAATGAATTGCGGCGTTAGGAGGCGCGGGTTCAAATCCCGCACGGAACAAGTATTTCTATGGCATACAAATAATTATTTCGGTACTGGATGTTTGTCCCTGTGCAATGTTTACATTTAAACTGCCTCTACGAAAAAATCTTTGTGTGATCTTTTTCTGAAGCAGCGAGGCGATTGTTATAGCCACTGAAGAGAAGTGGCCCTGACCCAATGGTATTTCTAACGCCATCGGTGTCTTGAGGGAAGTTTTGTATACACAGTGCCGTGCCAGCCTGTTCGACTCACAATATTATTGTCAGACTCATAACAACACCACGCATTTAAACTGTAGCTACATAATTTGGTCAGATATTAACCAGCAGATATTCCGTATACATAAATACATACATAGCACATAAATAGCTTTAATAAGAATAAGGATGTTCATACCTTAAACACTAGGAACAAACATAAGCTTGTAATGCCAGTTACTAGACTCCACAGAATTAGTAATTCATTTATGGGGCAATGTATACGCTTTTATAACAGAATCTCAGAACATGTACAAAGTTTGTCAATAAACAAGTTTAAAAGTTTTATTAAAGAAAAACTGTACAAAAAGGTTTATTATCAAGGAATACATGAATGAAATTAATCCCTGGGAATAAGGTGATCGCCACCATACTGGTTCTATGAAATTCATTTAAAATTCTATAAACAAAATTATTGTTAAGTGAAATTATGTTTAAAGTCCCGCTGGGTTTCTTGCTGGTTCTTCCCGGGACAGAGGTATTTTCCGAACCAGTGGTAAATAAAAATGACTTTCAATAAGTATTATGTAATAATCAATATTGAATAAAAATCATTCCATTCCATTTTATAGGGAGTTGTTTTGTTCGTTGTGTAGTAACGCAATATAACCACATAGAACTAGTGAAGTAATTAATTGTAGGATACCTAAAAATCTAAATGACAAGTGAGGCTAAGAACAAGACAAAAACTAAGTGCTCAGTGTAAGCGGACTCTGTATTGAAGCAGCTGGGACAAGTAGGTATATTCCATCTGAAGATGTATGCAACGGTCGGTTTGGTCACTTTCCAAATTGGCTTGTCGCATACAACCTATATTTTTCTCGCCGTGGAAGTGCCTTACAGGTAAAATTTTAAGTAACTGGCTGCTAACTTGGTCTAAACAACTGCCTCGTTGGTTCGTTCGTCGTAGGCGTGACTGCTGAAAGCTAAAATAAACGGGTTCAAATCCTAGTTTGAGCAAATGATTTGTTGTGTGTTTTGCTCAAGAAATCTCAGTAGTAGCCCGGATCAAGGAGATTGGCGGTGTTTATCCCCCATTCCTCAAAAAGTACGTAAAGCCGTCGGTACTGCGACTGATCTCTCACCGGTCCTATCGTATTGCTGTCCCAGCGGACTAGAGGGTATAGGGAGTGAACCTGCACACTTTTTACACACAGTTGTGGCGTAGCTGTCGTCGCGCCACAAGCGAAACACATGGAAGCCTAAATCGCATTAACAAAGTCCCGAAGTTAAAACAATATATATAGAATAGCTCCGAGCTACAACTCGGAGCGTTGGCCGCTCCCCGGGCAGAACACCTTGCCCGGCGAGAGATCTCCCGTTTTCCTTCCACCCGCCATAGTGGTGACCAACCGGCGTGATCTGAACACGCAACCAATAATCTTCGGAAAATACAACTTCAAAAACCTTCGTCATCGTTCTCAAGTTTTTTTTTATAGGATTGGGTGACAAACGATCACACAGTCCACCTGATGGTAAGTGGTTACTGTGACCCATAGACATCTACATCTATCCTCAATAAAGACTCAAGATGCAGATGCGTTGTCACCCGTGAGGACTAAGATGGAATGCCTCTTTGCCAGTAAAAAGGGTCTCCGGTTCTCTTCACTCACCATACGAAACACAGCAGCGTTAAACTGCTATTTTACGCTGGTTTCCTGTGAGAGCGTGGTCCTTCCCCGATCGAGCCGACCCATTCGTGCTACAACCATAATATAGCTGCAGCATGGCTCTACCACGTAAAAAGTATCAAGTACCCCATTCCTTCGCTCCCGAGCAGATATTGTCTGCAGTCTTCAAATTCTGCAAGCTATCTAGCTTTACGAAGGTTCATCGCAGCACTGGAATAATAAGGTTTCCTGTTCCTTTAAGCTACTCTCTGCACTACAGTGTTCGGCACGGCTGTGAGTCTTACTGCTCGCCTCTGCTTCGCAGATTACTTGCCTTCTTCTCCACTCACCACAGACTACAAGTCAATCCCTGGCACTTGCTCCGGCTCATCGTTCTCACCGGCATCACTTACAATTGCGTAGTACGGCATGCATTACACACCGGCATATCGTTCGCACCGGCGTCACTTGCCCTTACGCACACAGCACTCATTTCCCACCGACATTAAGGACGCACCGGCAATCGGACTGCACTATCAACCTCCGGTCTGAGCGGGGGGGTGATGTGACGGCGCTGTCGTCGTACCACAAGCGAAACACATCGAAGCCTAAATCGCGCTAACAAAGTTCCGAAGTTAAAGCAGTATATATAGAATAGCTTCGAACTACCACACGGAGCGTTGGCCGCTCCCCGGGCAGAACACCTTGCCCGGCGAGAGATCTCCCCTTTTTCTTCCACCGGCCACACAGTCATACACTTCCTAGACTAGTCTCCGTTGCAATCTTTACAATGTGATTAAATTAAGTGCAAAGCTTGCTGTACTTTCGAAATCCAAACGTAGTTTTTTCATTAGTAAGTTTAATGACACTGCTGCCTCTCATTTTTTTTAATAATTTCTAAAACTGCTATTATAAACTCGAATTTGCTTACCATATATTTAATATCAAACAAAAAATATTGTATATCACCTATCTCTATTTTTATCATTACGCTCATAATGCTGGGAGTTGCTCTGCTTCATAAAAATTGAATTGAGTAGTGATTTGCAGTAAAACAGAAGAAATCGACACAGTCCAACGAATTAGTAAGCTGAAGTGGCAATGGCGTAGTGATACTTCGAAGAACCGGCAACCGATGAGTAAGAAATGTTTTTGTGACCGCATTATGTAGCATTCTACATCTATCCTGTATTAAGAACAACAACGCAGCTGAAATGAACAATTTTAATGATTTGCCTCGTTACTACACAAAGGTTCCACGGTTTTCGTTACTTACCAAACTTAACACAACAACATTATGTTACTATTATCTTAGGGCATGGTTCGATCGTGCCAGCCCATTCGTGCTGAAGCTATTAGAGGCTGCGTCACTCCACCACGCGTACAAGTGTTCTTAATATATAGTAAAGTACAAGTAACAGCAGCGTCAAAAGTACAAGGCGCTGCGATTATAGTCCACCTGCCAAGCGTGATGATTTAACGAAATGGAAGGTGATGCTTTACTTTCCAAGTCTATGTAGTTATGTGTCTTTCCTGATATTTTTTCTTAGTGCCCAGCAAAGTTTGGACACCTATGTAGTGGAGGAAATACATTAACTATCGCTTATGGCGTATTTGAGCAGTAAATTCTTAATATTTCTCTCTTTCAAAATATCTATATTATATTATTATTTGTATATATTTTTTAAAAATAAATATTTTTGATTCCCGTAATGACCTCTATTTAAGTTTCTTTCTCATGTCTTAACCTCTCGTGATAACCAAGTCAAATTTTAAAGCAATAAGTAATTACTGACGTGGGTGTGGTTGCATTAAATGTCAGGATACTGTGTTTTGTGGTCAAAGGTAATTAGAAAAGTTTATTGAAAACAATGATTGCAAAAAACCACTAGAGGAATTGGTTGTTATTACACAAAAAGCAAGAAACGTTGGGAATTTAATAAAATAAGTTAATTAAACGCGATAGAATCCGTAAAAGTAGTTTTATTCAAAAAGCATTCAATTAATATAAATTAATGTAAATACGCGGTCTTTATACGTGGTAGAGCCATGCTGCAACTATATTGGTCGTATAGTTGTAGCATGGATGGGTCGGCTCGACCGTTGAAGGACCACGCTCACACAGAATACCAGTCTAAAATAGCAGCTTAACACTGCTGTGTTTCGTATGTTGAGTGTAGAGAACCGGATACCCTTTTTACTGGAAAAAAGACATTTTTATTCTTTATTGAGCATAGATGTAGATATCTATGGGTCACAGCAACGACTTACCATCAGATAGACTGTGTGCTCATTTGTCACCCTATCCTATAAAAAAATAGATAGCTGTCGCCTTCTTAATGCGTGCCACCTTAAAGATCAAATTGACGAAGTCCGAATCTTCTTCACTGATCATCAGATTGACATACTGCTTGTGCAAGAGACTTTTCTCAAGCCTAGCATTAGAGATCCCAAAATAGCTCAGTCAGATCAGTCTGAAACGATCGCAAAGGGGCACAGCTTGGAGGGACACTTATTTACTATAAATCATTCTTACACGTCGTGCCCATTGATACACCTCAATTAACTAATTTAGAGGACTCCGTTTGCAGAGTAGCCATGACCGGTCATCAACCGATCACGCTAGCCTCTATGTATCTCTCTCCTAAGAAAAAAGTATTAAAGGGCGATTTCGAAGCACTTTTTAATCTCTGTAACTCGGTTATCACATTATTATTGCAAGCATCAAGTCTATCATAATACTAAAAACACTAACCTACCTAACTTCGAACCTATGAATTCAGAATATTTAGATCAAGTACCAAACGGTATTGACAATGAAGAGATGGCTTGAGAAGCAATCTCTCATATAAAAGTGGTCACCGGAGATCTTCAGGGCAGGTTAGGACGTCGAGTGATCGTCTTTTTGAACTCCCCGGAGACATATGGTGATTACTGAGTGAAAAAAGTGCTGCGGTTAGGGCCTATAACTATTTTAGAACCGTCAATAATAGGTCGAACCTACCACCTCTGTAGAGAGGTCAAGGAGCATATGGCCCAGTAGAAGGAAACACGATGGGACAGACTGATGGAAGATATCTCGCCCTCGCACACTGCCTTCTGGTAGTTGGCGAGAGCTCTGAAATCAGAAAATATCGCTTCGGAGCCCCCATTAGTAAGATCTGATGTTCAAGTAACGTTCAATAACTCGGAAAAGGTCAAGTGCATGGTGGATAGCATTGAGAGCCAATGCTCTCCTAACATCCTGCCAGTTGACCCTGTCCACCTGAATAAGGTGATCCTGAACCTTCCTTTAAAATCTATGAGCGCATTATCCTCAGCCGTCTGAAGGATGTCGTGCTAGACCAAAAATTAATTCCTAACGAGCAGTTTGGCTTTTGAAGCCAAACTGGGGTGGGGTGGGGGGGTTTTGTGACTTGTGACCTTCTACATATAATTGATGTGTAGGATGTCGAAGTAAATTGTATCTGCTATCATATTTTCTAAACTATTGAGTTATTGTGTTCAACAGGTACACCGCCTCACGGAGCACATTTAAGATCAGGCCACAAAGTCGAACAGGCGCACTAACTATACAGATATTCTGTTCTTCGATGTGGCTAAGGCCTTTGACAAAGTCTGGCACAATGGGCTAGTTTTTAAAGTTCTTCATAAAGATGTGCCTTAAAGACTTGTCGAAATTATTCAAGACTTCCTTGTCAAATTGATCCTTCCGTTTTTGAGTCGAGAGGACCTTCTCCTCTTCCAGACCCATCAGAAGAGAAGTTCCCCAGGGCTCTGTGTTCTCACCGACCCTATACTCACTCTACCTCAGTGATATCCCTTCGTTACCAGATACTCATCTTGCGCTATACGCAGATGATACAACAATTTATTCTTCTGATAGCAACCCTATCAGAATCTACATTTGGCTCCAAGTTGCAGCAAATGCGTAAGGCGATTGGTACAGAAAATCAAGAATTGGATTGAAGCCCGATAGGAGTAAAGCTATCATGTTCAGCAGGAAAGTTTTATGTAATCTAATCCATAAAATTAAAAGACACAAGAAAGATACAATCTCCCACTATGATAGCCCTAGATCCTAGGTGAATACCACGGGGTGCTGCTAGATGCTGTGCAATGTGCTTTTCTCAGCACATTTAAGAAGTTAGAAATAAAGCAAAATTCGTAGTGTAAACCAATAAAAACAGTAAGCAGTCCTTGAGACACAAACTGCATCTCCTCAAAACCTGCGTACGTCATGTACGTACGTATGCATATGTCCTTATGTCCTTTGCCCACATTCCTAAAAAACGTCTTCGACAACTTCAAGTTGTTCAAAATGAATTCCTGCGAAGAATCACAGGAGCCCCATACTATGTGAGAAACGGGGATCTCCACCACAACCTCGACATGCTCACCACCCATTCGTATCTTAAGGAATTATCCTTAAGATACTTCAATTAAATCAACAATGAGATGACTTCTATGAATAGGTCGATCCCGTCCCCCCCCTCCGTAAGAGAGGAAATACTCGGTACTATAGTCGGTGAAGCGGCGCTTTGCCTTGCCTTACGGCCGGCAGAATAGCTCATAGGTCACTTATTGGTCACACTTAGAGGAAACATTTTTTTCATTTAATTATTAAAAACTACCGTGTTAAGTACCATAAAATCTAAATTTGCGTGCCCTTTTTTGTTTTAGTAGATTTTAGTAATGCTGGATCCTCTATCATTTAAAGAATAGAATAGAACAGTCAGATTTTTAACATTCATTGTTGTAAATTTGATACGTTTGGTTTTATTTCCGTTTTAATGTAGATTATTAGTTAAACCAATGCACTAGATAAAGATAAAGATAAAGATACATTTATTGCATAACTGTGTACAATATGATCTTAATAGAAAAACATATAGTTTTAGTTTCAACAGTCTACCCATGTCGGATATGCAACAATGAAAAATAAATTTAAAATTAACTACTTACTAACATTACTTTTACTAAAATACTCATTGAGATTGTAAAAAACATTTTCAATTAACAATTTCCTTAATTTTGTTTTGAACATATTTCCATTTAATTGCTTAATAGCTAGTGGTAACTGATTGTATACACGGATAGCAGTAATATAGGTACTTTTATAATAGATCATATTTCTAATAATAGGTAAATTTATATCATATTTATATTTTTCGCGATGGTTTTTCTTTAAATCAGCTTTCAAATTAAAATATTGCATGTTGTTTTTTACAAATAGGCATAATTCCAGGATAAAGATTCCAGTCAATGTTAGGAAACCCTTCGTTCTGAAAATATCTCTTAACGATTCGGTACTATGCATATTATATATTGTTCTAATACTAATTTTGATGTATCATTATTCATTTCGTCACATTATAAACGATTGACGTTTAAGTGTAAAAATTAAGAAGCTATCATCAGCAAATAATACTATATCATGACTATCCCCTACAAGGGAAGGTAAGTCATTAATATACACTAGAAATAAGAATGGGCCGAAAATCGAGCCCTGAGGGACACCCATTAGTACAGGTGACCCGGAAGAACTTTCACCATTGATAATAACTTTCTGGATTCTATTACTTAAATATGAAATAATAAGTTTAAGTGCTGTGTTCTTGACACCATAGTACTGTAGTTTCCTGATTAATGTCTCATGGTGAACACAGTCGAAGGGCTTGGAAAGGTCAGAAAATATACCCAAAACATCCTATGAATTCTCCCATGCACAAAAATATGTTTAATAAGCTCAACTCCAGCGTCAGTTGTCGAACGACCCCTTGTAAAACCGAATTAATTTTTATGTAGTAATTTATTAATATTATAGAAACTTAAGATCTGATCTAAAATTATTTTTTCAAAAATTTCACTAAATGTTGGTAGCACAGAAATTGATCTAAAATTGGCGGGGTCTAATGTACTACCAGATTTAATAATAGGTATGACTTTACTATGTTTTATTAAATCAGGAAACACACCAGATTCGACGCTTATATTAAATATAGTGGCTAGATAAGGTGCTATTATATCTATTATATTGATAAAATAACTTTAACGGAAATCCCCCATAAGTCTTTAAAATATTTATCGATATCTTTTGGAAATACTCTATGGAATTTAAAAGTATTTGAACAAGCCTTTACATTTTGTTTGAGCAATCATTCGGCAAAAGTAGGAGAATAATTTAATGATTTTTTTGTCAAAAAAGGAACATCAGTAAAATGTTTCTCAAAAGCCATAGCAGGAAAAAGTCTGGTTATACAAAAAAGTTCGATATTTGGGTACTACACGAGCTCACTGAAAGAAACCTAATGAATCGTGTACTCATTTGCGATTCTCTATTGAAACGTAAAGAAACTGAACCATTTTTGAAAAGATTCATCACTGGTGATGAAAAGTGATACGAAAAAGAGAATGGTTAAATCACAGAGATAACAATAAACTTTGTGCTTACCCTGCTAAACCAGCGCTAATGCTTAAAAGTGTATTACGTAAAGCTCCATTAATATATATCAAAATTCCAAATGACATTAAACAATTGAATACAGGCCTATTTAAGAAAACGTTTAAAGAAATATTGACTGCAAAAAGCCATTATAATATTATCATCATCATTACAGTCCTTCACAAGTCAACTGCTGAACGTAGGCCTTCCCGAAGGAATACTACAAACACGGTCCTAAACCACCTGCATCCATCGACTTCCTGCATGTCTTACCAGGTCGTCACTCAATCTAGTGGATGGACGCCCTACAATTCGTCCGCTGGTACGAGGCCGCCACTCGAAAACCTATTTTTCCCATCGGTTGTCGGTTCTTCGAGCTATATGGCCGGCCCATTGCCACTTCAGCTTACTAATCCGTTGGGCTATGTCGGTCACTCTGGTTCTACTGCAGATGTCCTCATTTCTAAGTTTATCATTTAGAGAAACTCCGAGCATAGCCCTCTCCATAGCTCTCTGAGCAACCTTGAGCTTCCTCATCCGGCCAGCAGTGAAGGACCACGTCTCACGTCCATTGGTCATCACTGGCAACACGCATTAGTTGTACAGTCTCGTTTTCAAGTTTTGAGGTATACCTGACGAGAAGATGTTCCGTAATTTCCCGAACAATGTCCAACCGAGTTGAATCCGTCGATTGACCTCTCGGTTGAAGTTGGACTTACCTAGTCGCACTATTTGTCCCAGGTAAACTTACCAGTCAACAACTTTGAGCTTAGTACTCTAAACAACTACCGGCATAGGCGTGATATGGACATTATACATGATCTTTGTTTTGTCCGTGTTCATCTTAAGACCTATCCGTTGGGAGACACTATTGAGGTCATTGAGCATAGTGCTTAGGTCCCCCAGCGATTCTGCCATAAGGACGATATCGTCGGCAAATCAAAGGTGAGTGCTGTACTCGCCATTGATGTTAATACCGTATCCTTTCCAGTCCAGTAGCTTGAAAACGTCTTCCAATGCAGCGGTGAAGAGTTTCAAGGATATAACGGCGCCCTATCTTACACCTTTTTTCAATGGTGGTAGAGCCATGCGGCAATTTTAGCTGTTGTACGTATTTTGTGTGTTGTGGGAATTACATCAAAGACTACCCCAGGAGGATATCAGCACCCCTGGAGAATCCATCGCTGAGCATCCACGACCATGTTATTCCACTCCTGAGCGTGAGTGCTAAGGCTGCCCCAGGTATTCTGGGTGGGGGGTTGGGCAAAATTCCGCTCATAACAATAACTGCTCGGGTTAAACGGAGCAACAATACCAAGGCGACCCCTGCCGCGCTATGCGTGAATTTCTGCAACATTAGGGGAGTTCACTCGAACCTAAACGCCGTCCACTACCATCTCGAGACGGCGAAGCCGGCCTAGCTCTTTATGACCGAGACTCAGGTGTGCTCTCCGGCTGATACTTCGTATCTCTCCTATCCTGGGTCCAAATTGGAGTACTCCTTTGTGCCTGGAGTTTGCGTATACGTCAGAGAGGACATCTGTTCTCGGAGCCTCGGCTGTCTTCAACCTTCAGTTCGGACCTGTCCATTCTTTGGCTACACGTAGACAGCGACGACCATCCGCGCGTCTACGGGTACCTCTATAGGTCCCATAGCGGTAATGCCGAAACAGGCTGACTCGTCGACCACGTCCAAATGCCTACAGATTCCTTGCTACAACAGGTCTCATCCGCAGAGATCGCCCACCACGCTGAATGACTTGGTTCACGTTTAAACGAACTTTGACTTTGCCTTGGCACATGGTCTGACACAACTGGTTACTTCACCTACGCGGATTCCAGATGTGGAGGATCATACACCTTCCCTGTTGGAAATTCTGCTGACCTCTCATCCGGACGGATATCAGGTTTCTGTCTCGGCTCTTCGGACCATTGTCTGATCTTAAGTGGGGTGCTACTCACGCTCCTGCCGTCTACTGCTCTGCGTCCCGTTGCTGACTCTGTCACTGATGTGCTGCTACAGGGAATGGAACTATATAATCCGTCATCTGTGGTACCCATCAGAGGCAGATCTCAGCGTTGGTTTGGTCGTTCCTATAAGACTGCATTACGCAGTAAGCAGGAGTGTTATCAAGCCTGGGCTGCGGCTTCGGCGACTCGGGATGGAAACACCAGTATACTTAAAAAGAAGTATAAATTCGTCTCCAGGTCCTTCAAAAGAGTTATTGCCAAGGCAAAGTCAGAGCACATAGGCAGAATTGGCGAGAAACTAGTTCGCATTCCTTCGGGAACCCGTGCATTCTGGTCTCTCACCAAGGCTGTCCAAGGGAATTTCTGTAAGTCATCACTACCATCTTTGCACAGGGAGGACGACTTACTGGTTCACACCGCAAAAGAGAAAGCCGACCTTTTAGGCTCCCTTTTTTCGTCCAACTCGACTCTTGATGACGGGGGGAATACACTGCCGAACATCCCGCGATGTGAGTGCTCCATGCCGAATGTGCGGTTCTCACAGCGCTCGGTGCGCAAATCTTTCCTCTCCCTGGACATGCACAAGTCAAGTGGGCCTGACGGAATCCCCCCAATTATGCTGAGGACAGTGCTCCCTAGTTGGTACCGGTTCTTACGCGTCTTTTCCTGTACTCCTAGTCGCTACGCGTAATCCCGAAATCATGGAAGACAGCTTTTGTCTTCCCGATCTCTAAAAAAGGCGACCAGTCAGACCCGTCTAACTACAGGCCTATCGACATCACCTCCTTGTTGGCCAAAATAATGGAATCCATTATTTAACTGCCAGCTCATGCGGTACCTTAAGGATCACCAGCTGATTAGTGACGTCCAATACGGTTTTCGTCGGGGTCGATCAGCTGGTGATCTTCTGTTCTACCTGACTCATAGATGGGCGGAGGCAGTAGAATCCAAGGGGGAGGCGTTGGCCGTTAATTAGGACATTGCGAAGGGCTACAATCGGGTTTGGCACAAAGCGCTTCTTTCGAAGCTCCCTTCCTATGGGCTTCCCGAGAAATTGTGCAATTGGATCACCAGCTTCCTTGCAGATTCGGAGCATCAAAGTCTTTGTAGACGGTGCATGCTCCGACTACAAGCTTATTAACGCTGGTGCTCCACAAGGCTGTGTGCTATCACCAACGCTGTTTCTTCTGCATATCAATGATAAGTTGCTAACTGGTAACATTCATTGCTATGCGGATGACAGCACTGGTGATGATCTATACACCGACCGTGCCAAAATTTCTCGGGAAAACGTCGCCGAGTACCGGAACAAACTTGTGTCTGAAGTAGAGTCTTTGCTGAACAAAGTCCCGGATTGGGGGCGACTAAATCTAGTCCAGTTTAATCCTCAGAAGACACGAGTTTACGCGTTTACCGCTAAAAAGAACCCGTTTGTCGTATCTCCTCAGTTTCAAGGCACTCCCCTTGTTGCCTCACCCGCTTTGTGCCAAACCCGATTGAAGCCCTTCGCAATGTCCAAACTAACGGCCAACGCCTACCCCTTGGATTTTAATGCCTCCGCCTATCTATGGTTCAGGTAGACCAGAAGATCACCAGCTGATCGACCGAGACGAAAACCGTATTTGCGGTTACTAATCAGCTGGTGATCCTCAAGGTACCGCATGAGCTGGCAGTTAATAATGGATTCCGTTATTTTGGTGAACAAGGAGGTGATGGCGATAGGCTTATAGTTGGACGGGTCTGAGCGGTCGCTTTTTTTAGGGATCGGGTGAACAAAATCTGTCTTCCATGAATTCGGGACCACGCCTTGGGAGTAGGAGTATCGGAAAAGACGCGTTAGGACCGGTGCCAACTCTGGAGCACACGTCCTCAGCACAATTGGGAGGATTCCGTCAGTCCCACTCGACTTCTGGATGTCCAGGTAGAGGAGTGCTTTGCGAAACGAGCGCTATAAGAACAGCACATCTGGCATGGAGCACTCACACCGCGGGATGGTCGGCGGTGTTTTCCCCCCGTTATCAAGAGTCGAGTTGGACGCAAAAAGGGAGCCTAAAAGGTCGGCTTTGTCTTTTGCGGCTTGGGCTAGTGAGTCGTCCTCCCTGTGTATAGATGGTAGTGATGGCTTACAGAAATTCTCTTTGACAGCCTTGGCGAGAGAGCAGAATGCACGGGTTCCCGAAGGAAGGCGAACTAGTTTCTCGCCAATTTTGCCTATGTGCTCTGACTTTGCCTTGACAATAACTCTTTTAAGGACCTGGAGGCGAATTTATACGCACAACTTCCTTGTGGAATCGATTACCTTCAGCGATTTTTCCGGACTATTACGACTTAGGGACCTTCAAGAAAACAGTCTACTCCTTTTTAAAAGGCTGGCAATGCATCTGCAATTCCCCTCCTTTCCCTGGTGTTGCAGTTTTTCATGGGCGGCGGTAATCACTTAATATCAGTTGAGCTGCATGCTCGTTTGTCCCCTCTCCTATAAAAAAAAACCTCACTGCAGATGGATAGGTTTCGTACTCTGATTTTGTACTCGGATAGCCATCGTAGCCCTACTGTACAAACACTTCAGCACTTCGATATAACGACAGTCAACTTGGCCTCGCTGAAGGGACTGTAGTACCGCCCAAATTTTGGCGTAATCAAAGGCTTTCTTATGAGAATTGAAATTCATTGACTATGGTCACCACACGTTTTTGATTTTTTGAACGATTGTACTCTTCTGTCTTCGTGTGTATGTGGACCATGGTACTAAAGCCTTTTCGGAAACCGGCCTGTTCGGGAGGCTGAAAGTCGTCGAGTCTGATTCGTTATGACTCACAAAAACAGCACGTAGACGCGGCTCAGAAGGGAAATCGGTCTGTAGTTTTCAAGAGAGCGTTATCACCTTTCTTGAAGAAAAAGACCACCGCACTTCTGCTCCACGTCTCTTGAGTAATGCCACCATGGAGGACGGAAGTAAAGAGCTTCTGAAGGACTTCAAGTACCGGTTTCCACCCACTTTCAGAAGCTCCGCTGTAATTCCATCCTCATCCGGGGATTTGCCATTTTTAAGGTGCTGGAGAGCCATTCTATCTCGCTCAGACTGACGTCCGGAATATTACTCACACTTGACGTTACTCACACCTGCGTGTGGCTCCAACGAAGACGTGTACAGCTGCTCATAGAACCTTTAATTCTCACTCATCTCTCAATCTCAGGTGTCCCGGAAACGATGCTACCACACTCGACCTTCAGCTTTGACAGTTGGCTCTTCTTGCAGACAGATCTCTGGCAAAAATTTGGGAGCCTTGATTCCGCTCGATCGCTTCTACAATACAAGCTGTGTTTAAGTTGCTTAAGTCCCGCCGCATGCATTTGGCGATCTTTTTCTTTAGTTGTCTGTATGCTGTCAAATCTGTTGAAGACTGCAGCTTCATTTCCCGTCAAACAGCCATGAGACTAAGGGTGTGATCGGAGAGTTTTTGTGTTCTTCTGCGGCGGGTCTTGCAGAACTTAGCTCCGACCGCATGGACAGTTTACACGAGCTTGTCGTTCATATTGTCTACTTCATTGCAGTCTTTAAGGCACTGAAAACGGTTTTGTAACTCGAGCTGAAAGGTTTCAGGACTTTGGACTGGAGCACGAGGGGGACGGAGCGTTTACTTCATTAGACGAGACCTCTCCAACTTAACGCTTAGGTTGTGTGTGCCTCTCACCATTCGGTGATCGCTGCCATTTTTCAACCCTCGCGATCACTGAGACATCACTGAACAGATATCGTCTGGTCGTCATAATGAAATCAATCTCATTTTTTGTCGAACCGTCGGGGCTCGAACAAGTCCATTTTCTGTAAGCCCGCTTCTTGAAGAAAGAGTTCATCATAAAGAGTCCCTCTTTCTCCATGAAGTCAGTCAGCTGCCGGCCCCTTGGGTTCCGTTGCCTTAATCCGAATTTCTCTACTCTCAGGATACGGTTTGGTGATTCTGAGGTACGCAACCCTCGTCGACACGCTCTCAATCTTTAGAACGTTGTTAATGAGAGACTTGTGGACGATAAATCCGATATCTCTTTGGGACAGATGGTCGCCCTCCCGGTGATAGAACAAGTTGCTGGATTCGAGGATTACCGTGTTCTCCCTCTCTCTTCGGACTTCGGATAATCCTATAATATGCCAGTGTAACCTGTCTATCTCTTCTTCCAGCTCCAGGATCTTCTCGTCAGTCCTCAGGGTGCGTGCGTAATAAGTTGCCGGGTCGAGTCGTCGTAGGTGGCAACCGAACCTCCACCGGAGATTCTTAGCACCCCCTGCCCGGTCGTTACCATGGTCGCCACCGTAGCCAGGAATAGCGGGGCCGCTGGGGACTGGGGGCTGCCTTTTGGTAACTTTATTCATTGGGGGGGGGGGTATATTGCCATAGTTGCCACGCTTGGCGAGCGGGTTGTCTACCGCAGTTTTCTTTTATTGTGATATTGCTGTTATCAGGAGGGTGCTGCTGCCCATCTCTTGCCTGTTTCCCACTGTCGGCTCTTACGACACCCACGGGAAGATGTGGGGTAGTGGATATTCTTAATCGCGGCACAAATAATGTTAATGACTTCCTTAATCATAAATCTTTTTACGCTACATATATAAATTGTTAATATCATTTGATAGGAAATATAATTGACATAATTTATTACATTAAATTATTTCATGTTGTGATACATTAATTAGTAGATTAGGTAATAACTTATTAATTATCTGTTATAGCTATTCTTTTTTTTTCATATTTGTACACCAACTATAGTCAAACATGTTGATAAAAAATTACAATTTTCAAACCAATAATTAACGTCAAATGTATTATTATCTACACATGTTTTTGCAAAAAATATATCTTTAAATTTTTTTAAAGGGGTAAAGGTAATATGTAATAGTGTTTTAATTTTTTGGTCCAATCTTATTTCTGAACTTAATACGTACGCATGTATGCGTAAATGCCTGCGTACCGACGGTGCCGGCCGAGGCCTAAGGCTAGCCGCACACACACAATAATATTGTCAATGCAAGATTGTCAAAAATCTTCATCAATATATGGTTCCGCACACTATGCAATATTATTGGCAATTTTTCATGGTACAATCTGACTTAGTCGCTCTGCAGCTAGTTTCATTTGTGCACGTTTAATATAATGGATAGAAAGAAAAAAGGCGTTGCATTGAGTATTGCATTAATTTTACTAACTAAGAAAAGGCAATCAAGAAAGAAGCGATGGATTAAGGACTGGATGAGAAAAAAAGCCGAGTTAAATCACTTTAATCTAATAAATGAACTACGAGTTACAGAAGAAAATGATTTCAAAAATTATATGAGAATGAGAGATAGCAGCTTTCAAAAACTATTATCTTTAGTTTCACCTTATTTAAAGAAAAAAGATACACACATGAGAAAATCGCTAACGCCTGAAGAAAAGTTGGCAGTTACTTTACGCTTTTTAGCGACTGGCATAAGTTTTGAAGACTTAAAGTATTCAACTTTATTATCCCCAAGGGCTATAAGCGGAGCAGTTCTGGACACTTGTAACACGTTAATTTCGTCTTGCAAGATTATTTAAAAGTAAGTAATAATTAAATATTTAAACATCTAAGCTATGTATTTGGTAATCACTAGATACTTAGATAATAATAATTATACTATCAATGCTATGTATGTGTATTTTGCTGTTTTTTGCAATAAATACACTTTGTTTTTGATTTGAACTAAAACAAATAAAATATTATAATCCTTTTATTAATACAAGTAGTACTTGGTAATAAATTGTAGTTTTTATTAATATATTCACAAAACACTTATTAGGACTGAAAAAAATTTGAAATATCTTCTTTTGGAGTATACTTGGCATGTACGTCGCCTTCAAATGTTATAACATTAGAAGTTATATTATTATTTTGTTTATTTTCTTGTGATATTGTGTCTTGTGGACCATACCCAAACTGTTGCAATCGTGTCAGTGGATGCCTTAATATTATTTGAGATGCAATACCGGTGGTTACAATTGTTTGATGGTGACTTTGAGTCTTGGACAATATCTGTGGAGGTTTCATAGTAATAGTATTATCAATATTATGTTCATTGTTATATATAGAATGTGGCGAAGGTGTTAAATTGTATCTCAAAATTGAATCTTGTGTGCTTGGTGATTGACTAGGTGATGGAATATACTTTACTCTGGGATGATATAGTGACTGTCTAGGCAGCAAAGGCGATGAAGTATATGGTACATGCTCATTAACTTTTACTGAGTTTTTGTTTAATTTTCTAAGTTGTGCCTCAAATAAAATATCGTTAATTGCCTTTTCCGCAAAAAGTTTTTGTGTAGACTCCAGTTTTGTCAATTTAGCGGCCCAGACTTTGGCAAGATGATATTCTTCTTGATTATCAGAAGAATCCTTCTCCAAAAACGATAAAGTCCTCTGTAAAAGGTTTTGCTGGTCATTTTCCTTTTTTCTTTTCTTATTTTCCGATACAAGAGTTGGAGGTGGATCCATTGAGCTAATCGAATAGCTATATTGGTCTTGATCATTTTCTTTGTCTTCCTGTAATATATAAAGACAAGTAAATAAAATGTTAATAACAAGTTATGATAATGTTTATTTCTTTCATTGTTTTAGACACCTTCAACACAGCAAGAGTGGAGAGAAGTGGCCGATGATTTTGGACGCATTCATGGATTCCCTACATGCTTAGGCTCGCTAGATGGCAAGCACGTGGGGATTATTATGCCCGAAAATGCAGGCTCACGCTACTTTAATTATAAAGGATTCCATAGTATAATTTTATTGGCTTTAGTAAATGCTCGTAAAGAATTTATGATGGTTGATGTTGGTATCAATAGTCGGATATCTGATGGTGGAGTCCTGTTCTATTCAAAATTTTGGCAGTCTTACGAACAAGGTCTACTTAACTTGCCTAACCCAATTAATCTTTCAAACATGACCCACTTATTTCCTTACGTATTTGTGGCTGATGAAGCGTTCGCTTTGGGCCCAAATTTGATGAAGCCATACTCACAGAAAAACTGCAGCTCTAATGAGCTGATATTCAATCA
Source organism: Parnassius mnemosyne (assembly GCA_963668995.1). Classification (NCBI taxonomy): domain Eukaryota; kingdom Metazoa; phylum Arthropoda; class Insecta; order Lepidoptera; family Papilionidae; genus Parnassius; species Parnassius mnemosyne. The sequence goes on along the minus strand of CAVLGL010000079.1, from coordinate 44,493,986 downwards.
AAAATTATCAAGGGCTCGATCAACGGTTGAGTGTACTTTTGGTATCTTGGCTAAACGTTTTGGTATTTTTCAAAAAGCTATAAATCTAGAACCAGACAAAGCAACGAAAATGACTTTAACCTGTTGTTATTTACACAACTTTTTAATTAAAGAAAACGCTTCCCTTTATTTAAACCAAGAAAAGGAATCACCATCAGTCAGTATAACTAATCTACAGTCTACTCAAAATAGAAATGCAACTATAAATGCTAAAATAATAAGAGACAATTATTGTCAGTACTTTTGTAGTTTAAATACCTAATCTAAGTTTTTTGTACTAACCTACGGAGAGTAATTAATAAACTTATTAAAAAATATAAACTAACCTCTATAGTTTTCTTTATTGGTTGTTCATCATTTGTTAAAAACAGCAATTCATAATACGTCCACGCAGACGGGACGTAAACCTCATCGGTTCCCTTTCCTGATGATTTCGATTTGTGAATCTTCTTTAACTCTTTCCGAAAATTTGTTCGTAGGGCATTTAAATTTTTCTTGACGTCTTCTCTCGTGCTATTTGGTTTAATTTTTTATAAATATCGAGCAACTTATCAAGCGCATTATTTTTCCTTACTTTATCGCGATATGATTCGCAACATGTATTCCATAATTCTGGATAAGTTTCCCATGTTTTAATAAATATTGACAAATATTGATTTTGCGTGAGAATACTAATATCAACATTGTTTTCGTTCTCCATTTTGAATAAAAAACGAACGTCCGCCTTCCTTGAAATCTTTTCCTCAACTAAAATATTGCCGCGCGCCCGCAAACGGCAATATTATTAACAATACCCCTGCCTCCCCCCGATATTGACGAGACAAAATCAGAATTTCTGGGTATCAACAATATTATTGAACAATATCGCAATACAGGCCGCACACGCACAATATTATTGACAATACGTACTTTATTGTCAATATTATTGCGTGTGTGCGGCTAGCCTAATGCTATACAAAATTGTGTGAATGTGTGCGTACATAATGTGCCAAGTCGGAAATTACGACTCGAGTTAACTAGAGTTGAAATTCACGCAACTCGAGTTTAAACTCGAGTTACAATACTCGAGTATAAATTACTTTTTTATAAATTTGTTTTTTTATCCAGCTCATTGGTATATTGATCATAATTAATCAAAATTGTAAAAGAAATTAAATTACGTTACTTAGCTAATAAAAAATTCTATACAACAAATTGTTTTGGTTGTAGCTAAATACTCTTTGAAACACAAAGCGAATACGAACGTATCGCGCTCTAACTCTTTTGCTGGCTCACTTGTTCCTTTCATATACAGCAGCCCAAAATCAAGTTAGGTAGATTCAACACGAGTTGACTCGAGTTAAGCGCAACTCGAGTTAACTCGAGTTAACCCATCACTACGTGCGTCATTCGAGGTCACTTAGCTCCCCTTATGGATAATCCACTTAGAGTAAATTAGCACTTAGAATTGGTGCCGGCGGGGACCGAACTCGGTTCTCGCATGCTATACGTATTTTTCTCTGTATAGATCTATCAAAGTTTTTCCAAAGCCATGTTTTGTGACCTGCGACTGCACAGAAACACATTACACATTAGTTGCGTCCGCGCTCGCAGACGTCACACTTGTCGCGTGTTTTCAGTTCACGAGTGTACTTAGAAATGTATTACATCGTATACGCTTACAATGAACACTAACTCCTATTAACAAATTGACAAAAAAATACATAACACACAATACAAAAACAAACATAAGTGTGTTTACCACTTTGTATTTGTTTGCCATCGAATAAAATTTTGACAAAGATAATTTTTCTTTTAATAAAAATAAACAGACGCAAAGGCAAGTCACTGAATACGGACAAGTAAATTTTTAACTGTTAAAATTATATTATGTCTGAGTGATATTAATTTTTGAGATATTCTTAATAAAAAAAAAAAACGAACAATCTTGCGTGGTGAGAATTATTGCTAAGTGTTGTTTGCTAAATTCTGGCAATGGCAGAAAAGGAGACTAAGACCAGCGGAAAAGCTCTGGACATCGATCAACTGATGTACGAGCTGGGCCAGTACCGCAAGTTCCATCTGTTCAACTATTTCCTTCTGTCAGTGCCATTGTTGTTTTATTGTGTGTACGGAATGAACTACGTGTTCCTGGCTGCTGATGTACCATACAGGTGATATATTATAATTTAGAAATTAGTTTATTACATTAATAATTTCAAAGACACAGAAAACTAAAGACAATTTTTTTATATTTATTAATACTTTGCCTGTGCATGTTGTCACGGACATGTGGATCCGAAACGCGGTTTTCTATTGCTGGAGTTACTCAGAGAGCTGTAGAGTGGACTATGATCGAAGTTTCTCTGCATGATAGTATTCGTAATATAGATCCCATCAAAAATATAAAAGAATAGAAATCTGAAGAGCAGTTAGCAGTTGCTTAAAATATTAAATCTAAATAACACTACATTAATAGATCTTATCCAGACGCATTCAGGGCGGATCGCTTGTATATTTGAACAGTAGTATATTCATTCCTTTTTTCCATAACGAAGTCTGAATTGTAATTGTCACTGTTATAAGATCTCCATATCTCAAGTACTAATGCAGGCGTGAACGCATACGATTCTCATTTTATGTTAAAATTATTAGTTCTGACTCTATGCACAAAAGAGCTAAGGCGTTTAGTTTTTCTTGGCTTAAGATAAATCTTAGATAACTTTCCACCCGTGAAAGAAAGGTCTAAGAAAAGCCTACTCATCCGAAAAAATCTGTCGCTGGTGTAGAGGTAGATCCATGCAAACTGCTATATAAATTTTGGATAAACGTTTTGCAAATTGTATCGCAGGAACGAAGATATACTTTTCAGTAATCCGGGATATGGTTTCCTCGAAATTTTTTCAGAAGAAAGGTGGCATTGAATATTAATGAATGGTATCATTTTTGAACTTAGTCAATGTCTAATACATTTCTTTCATCAAAAGGGCTTTTCCCGTAAGGGTTGATAATGAGAATCCACTCATTTTGGCCATAAATGAAAACTTTTCATTACGGTTCGGATACGAGTCTATCAAGAGGACGAGAAGTGTGTTAACTATGAAAGTATCTCATAGCTATTTTCATTTCTTTATCGGGTATGTCATCATATTTTTTTCCTTTTTGGTTGTCTTAACCATGTATTGTATACTGCTTAGAAGCAGTACACGCTAAATTCTGAAATTTTCGATGTACTTAAAATTTTCTCGTTCAGCTACGAAAAATTTGGAAGGAGAGTGATCAAACTTAAGGTCAAAGCCTGGATTTATATATTCACTTTGTTTATTCTTTCCAAAAAAACATTCCATACAAGAGCCATTACCAATGTTTTCAGTTTTTCTAAATTCAAAAGTATTCCCGTCGCTTCGTTTTGCGTTACAGGCTTTTTGGTACCATCATTCTTGATTTATTCCAAAGTTTTAAGGACTTCATACCAAGAATCTCATAAACTTCTACATGCGTCCTCTCTAGCTGACCAATGTGTCAGATTTATTCTCTTTAGCGTTTTCCATTTCCCTATTTCAATCAATATTTATTGCCAGCGTTGTGTTGAACTTACAATAAATACGCAGATTTTTGAAGCAATATGAAGAAGCAACAAGCTTCTGTGCAAGGTTCAGCAGCAGAGCAAGGAACGAAAAAAGCAAAAGGTGCTTGTCTTTGAATTTTAGCCAGTAGTAAGCTATTGTACACACTAGACATGTTCGCGACATTACCATATAATTTTCCACGACAGTCTTCATATGGTTGTCAATATTTATGACCAGTGTTTTGAGTTCCGAAATAATGACAAAAACATTTCTTCAGTTTTTTTCGGGTTGTCCGTTTCCAGAACGTATCTGATGACAGGGTAAGTTGGTCCATATATGATATATCTGGTGTAGAATCGATGATAACATTTTTCTTGCTCAGGGTCAACTATTTTTATAGTTCACCATTCTTTTCTTGTCTCCAATCTGTTTTAAGACTGTATGAGCTATCAAGAGAGTAAACTCATCGCAAATGGCATTTGATAAGCAATTAGTACTTCCAGATTCTTGATTCCTAAATCGTTCAATATGACTACCTAAAAAGGATCGAATTCAGCTAACAGTTCCAAAATTATACAATAATTTTCGATATGTAAATCATAGATTTTTTCATTTTTTCATTTGAAAGCGAGACCTCTCTCGTTTTACTACGGCAACAATCTTCTTCAGAACGTTTCTCCAAAAAGTAATTTCTTCATCAATCTGGACATGCAGTAAATTTATTGTGTCGAACATCAATCTCACTACTAACGTTCAAACCGAGGATATATCATCTATGACATGCAGAGTTTTTATCCTGAGCTACTCGGTATTCTGCGTTTTACATTCTTCAGTTTCTCAAACTAAGTCTTATTCTCCGATAGACCGAATACAGGGCTCGTAATATACAGATATTTTACTATAGAATAAACTAGCCAACTTCGGTCATATACATCATGATTTTTTATTTACCTTTGGAAGAAACTCACTGGCAAGAAACGACTCTGATCAGCATATATTTTTTTCACTTTTAAAGAGTTCAAAAAATTGCATTGATCGAAGTCGTTCCTTGCCATAATCTTCTTTACTGTATCGTTGATTTTCCATAAAGCTGGATCTTTGTTCAGATTTACTGCTGTTTGAACTCGGTTATTACTTAACGTCTAATTCTGAGACGCATCTTCAATTGTTATACTTATTGATGATCCCTCTACCGCCTCTTGGTTCAGAAAATAATTATCTATTTTTTTTAAGTATATTGTTCAACAGATGACTGTTGTTTTTGTGCCACAATTCTGTTTCATCTTTTCCAGTTGTGGCAGTGCATGTTGTTGAAATTCCTGGTCTTTCAACACTACTTCTACTTCCAATTTAAAAAAAAAGTTGTCGATTTTTATCGCTTTACGGATAATCTGGCGTTGTTCGTCTTTTTTCATTTTGGCCTTCCTTTTATTCTCAGCCTCACAGTCGCTTTGTCCCATCACTCATTCTAACATTTTTTTTTATTAAAGAACTTAAATAATAAATATTATATTTTCTCTCGGTAGCACCGCGCTCATACAGTCAACTCGACATTTCAGTCAGACAAACTTAGCGAATGGTCACTCGATCCCGAGACACAATCAAACGCAAATACGCAAAATGTAGAAACATGATGTATATAAGTGGCGAAACATTTTACATGTTGAATTGTTTGTGAACCTAATAACATTTAGGTATAGAAATATGAATCTTTTTAATTTCAGTAAACACACAAAAAATTGGACCCTTATTTACCGCCCCTAAATACTGCCGCCCTAGGCTCCAGCTTGCTCAGCCTGCTGGTAAATCCGCCACTGCCTATTTTAACTCTGTAATCGATCTGTGAATTCGACAGATAGTTTTTAAATAATTCTAAAGGCATGCATCTGATATCAATTAGATCCAGTTTACTCAAAAGTATGGGGATAGAGACCGTGTCGTATGCTTTTTTAGGTCCAAGATGACTGCAAGATACTATTTTCATGATCCAATTCATCCGCGAGATAAGGTAATGGCTGTTATTGCGTCTTATAGGCCGAACCTACCTAAAGCCGAACTGAGGGTTTGATAAGAGGTTGTTTTTATCTAAATTATTTAATAATCTTTAGCTTATTAGTTTTCTACAATTTTTGTAATAGAAGATAAACCGAAATTGAGTGAAAGTTATATTATACCAAATACAGCAGCATTAAGTTTCTATTTTACGGTATGATGTGAGAGCGTGATTATACCCCGGTCGAGTCGACTCATTCGTGCTACAACCATAATATAGCTGCAGACAGCTCGTTACTTCGCTGTTTTATACATATGAGTGACAAAAAAAAGTCGTCTTACAGATGTGTGGTGCCGGAGTGCGAGGCTGCTAACAGCACGGAGTACAATCCTTCGTGGCTGGCAGGCGCTCTGCCGACTGGGGAGCAGGAGAAACGGTGCTACAGTCACACGCCAATGGAAGATCACCTTCCGTGCCAAGATGGTGCCTTCACCGAAGAGCTGCGCGCCTGTGATCATTGGCTCTACGCATCTAATGACACTATTGTTGCCGAGGTAATTTAGGGTAGGCTGTGTAAAAATTTTTTCTGTGTCTTTGTTATGTACTGTTATCGTTACAACCTATCAAAATCCACTGCTGAACAGAGGCCTACCCCATAGATTGCCTCATAGGTGACATTTGTCATGGTGGCCAATCTAACAAAAACAAGCCATCTGCACGAGATAGGATTGTAGTACCCGAGCTATGCGCAAGCACAGGTGCACTCTCTATTTCCTCATTCTCATAGTCTGATGGGAAGGTTATCCGACGCGAACGCGACTTTCCAAAGCACGGGAGTGAAATACCGCCAACTTCCTGACTCCGGGCTGTTGACAGTAAAACCAAATAACAGATTTTGTTCCGATCCGGGATTAGAACCCAGGACCTCTTGATCAGTAACCGCGTTTACGACCACTAGATCAACTAGGCAGTCTCCATCTTAGTCCTCATCCTTATTTGAAGTTGGTTCCAGATCGGTGCGTTACTGTACCCACTTACCATCAAGTGGGGTGTAAGTTTGTTAGTTACTTCAATTTTGTAATATAAAATAAAGAAATCTGAGCTTTTCCATTATGATCAGTCAATTTTTGACTTATTACAAAGCGATAGACATCGCTTAGCAACACCTGCAAAGCATTTCGGGAATCTAAAACAACTTTAAAATATAATTCACCTTACATCCGGACATATAATGAATCTATCATTATAGATCACTATTTACTGTACAGTTATCGGCATTAATCAGTTAGGTTTTGAAAACATCAACTAACTCAATGTACATATTATGTTTTTTACTGATATACATATATCAAAACCTTTTCAAAGTCAAAATAAAAACTTTTAATTCAATATAAGCTTTTATTTATATCAAAATGTACAACGTTTCACAAAAAGGAGATATTCTCAGAAAAAAACCGACATGAAATTCTGGGATATTTTTTAAAATAATAAATGTATTAAGAGTTACAATTTAATTTATAACTTATAATAAAAAATAATACGATGTATCATCATCAGCATCATTACTGCCTTTCACAAGTCCACTGAACTGAACATAGGCCTCCCCCAAGGAATACCACAAAGCACGGTCCTAAGCCACCTGCATCCATCGACTTCCTGCATATCCTACCAGGTCGTCACTCCATTTAGTGGAGGGTCAGTCACCCTACATTTCTTCTACCGGTACAAGGCTGCCACTCGAGAAGCTTTTCTCCCCATCGATTGTTGGTTCTTCGGGCTATATGTAAGCCTTAGAAATATGTACGATAGGATTAGTAGTTCGTTTTCAGTTACACAAGTTTGTTCCTTCCACAGAGCGAGCTAAATTTAAAAAGCAGTTATGAGTGTTGTGTGTGACCATTTTGTTCATGTGAAGCAGTTCATGTGTCAGCGTTTATGTAAATATATTAGTTGAAACCAAAAACTCTAAGCCGAAAATTTAATAATAGAACATGGATTAATCTGTGTGACGATTTTTTTATTAATTAATTTAAATGCACAAGTAATTCATATAATATTATCAAATGCAACTGCTTCACATAGGCCTTCTCTTAAATGTACCAGCTAACATGCATTACTTCGTAGTTTTGAATAACCTGCATTAAGCATGCTGAAGAGATGAGTTGATGCAAGCAGATTTGATACGCTCACATTGGTAATGTTGCACACCATAAACTGCGGTTGCTAACCGCCTGCCGAGCGTGGTAACTATAGCCTAATCCTCTATGAAGCAATCTATGGAGGAGGCATATGTTCATCAGTGCACTTTTATAGGCTGTAATGTATGAAAACATGAATGGTTCATTTATCGGTCACAAAATGCCTTACACCTCAAATGTACTTTTTCACTTTCGATATTTTCGATATTCGGTTCGACAAAGTTATTGGTGCGGTTAGTTTCAAGTATTGTACTAAAAACTAATCGCATTAGTAACTTTGTCAACATTTATGCAATTCAAAAAGAAGAATCTTCTTAGAAAATACGCTAAGCGTCATCAATTTACTAGGACCAGTGATCGCTTAGTGTTCGAAATCAGATCGTAAGAATTTAGCTTTTTAAATGTATATATTATGCAAGCTATACTTCACTTTCAACTGCACAATGATAAATAAATTACCTACAGATAACTAATATGCAAAATATAAAATACACTATAGAATACTATATAATTAAAAAATTAACATCTAAAGGAAGAAAATACTTAACCTTCTTTTTAATTTCCGTAATCAGATAAGAAGTAACCTATAAGTTGCCCCAGGTTACTAACTACCTACATTTAAAATTTAATGGAAATCGGTCCTGTAGTTTTGGCGCGAATCTGTAATACACAGATAGACAGACAGACAGACATACAAAAATTCTAAAAACCGCGAATTTGGTTTCAGTACCCTTTTATTTAGTCTTCAGGACTTTTCTACAGATTTAGTATATTATGTATAGAAGTTAAAAGCTTGTCGCGAGATTTTACTATTTTATAAAAAAACAATTATTTTTTTAGAATTACCTACTTATGTTAATATCAAGTTACATCTTGTATTCTTGTTTATGTGGCAGAAATAGTGGTAACTGCTCGCATTAGCGAGGTGTTCCGCCGCGTCGCCCCGTGCTCGCGCTCGCGCATCTGCTGCCTATTCCCTAGCACACACTTGTCTCCGGCGGTCTAAACCTGCCTTATTAATACCTTCTCCCTTGTACACACTTGTCTCCGGTGGTCTAAACCCTGTCAAGCCGATTAGTTTAAGGCCACCACATCTTGACTATCACAATTTATTTGCGCTGTTAAATCACGCATCGACGACACGCATCAAGTGCCGCCGCGCCGCTTGTCGCTTGTAAAAGTTAATGGACAGAACTAATAGATTCGGTACTTTGTTAAACAGTTGTGGTACATAAACTAGATGCGGGGTATTTTTTAATAAATCTCGCGACAATAATAAAAAAAAACTGTAAAGATAACTTTTAATAAGTTTAAAAATCAACGTCATATAAAAAAAGCCTGTGTGGGTCTTACCCGCGGATTATAGGTTTGCCATTACTGCCCTAGACTCCTAGACGGAAGTTCATCGACTAAATTGTCGATGTATTAAAAATAGATATCTGCACGATCACATGGTTGCAGGAGATACTTATTATATAATAAGGATGGCAAACGAACAAACAGTCCACCTTATGTTAAGTGGATGCTGTGGTCAATAAATATCTACTTCTATTCTCAAATTAGAATCAAAATGCAGATGCGAATGGCTTGTTTCCAGTAAAAAGGGTCTTAGAATCTCTACACTAACCACACAACACAGCACATTAAGCTGATATATATAAAGAGATGAGAAAAACATGAGGGAGGTGTGCCAGGATCGTATCAAATGGAAGTTCGTAGTCTCTGTCTACCCCGTTGGTGAGAAGCGTAGGAGTTTATGTAATGTTGCGTTATTATATTGGTTGTTATCTATTTTCAGTTCAATTTGGCGTGCCAGGAGTGGAAGCGAACTCTGGTGGGGACGATCCATAACATTGGAATGCTGGTCTCACTGCCAATCCTCGGATACATATCCGACCGGTGCGTACAATGAGTTTCATAAACCAAAAACCTTTTCATAAAATTTTAGTTAATTAATCAGACTTTTTCAGTCCAAGTTACTTTAATCTAATGTTAGATATATTTATTTTCTTGAATGCGCTGCACGGTTAACTTTTCTTACTTTTTAAAGCCAGTGCTTGACTGTAATTCTACCTGGTGATTTTGGATGTTCATGAGCGACGGTGGTCACTTCCCTATTACTATATATATTCTTAATTTTTTCTGCACATTTTTTAATTGTCTTTTTCATTGTTCTACTTTCAGGAATATCTGTAGTTTGGTTTATTAATTTATAATGTAATTAATAATAAATATGACTAATTTTTCAAAAAGAATCATTAACCGTTACTTTTGTTCTATCAAATAACTTCCAAAGCTATGAAATCTGTGAAATATGTATGTACACGTCCTCAGCTGCCCCAACATAGGTAGACTGGACTAGGGCCCATCAGTAGCCCAATCGACTGGCAGCAGAGGACGGGGCCCTACTGCCTATGGAGAATTATCATTCTACACAATAGATATAAGGCTAGGTAAATAAATAGTACGTACCTGGTTCCGAAGCTAAGACCGCCCCAAGGCTCGGTCAGGCCGTAGGTAGGTGTAGGTGCATGTAAGTGGTGTGTAGTAGTGTTTATTTATGTGACCTGACTCAGCTGAGGTGACCAGGCAGCTGCCTGGTCCGATGCTACCCCACCATGTTGTATAACTCCAGCAGGCATCACCAAATGACTTCTTTCTTCATTTCACTATTTCAGTCTATCAACTTTATTGTATATTTAACTAACTTCAAACTCAACTAAATTAAACGTTCATCGAAATCAAACACGTGACACCCGATACAAGTAACGAACAGTAGTCCAAAGTTCAATATTCAAGGTTCCGGGTTCATGTAGCACCAAATTACAAACCGAGAACGTACACGATCTTTTCTCGAGTCACAAAGTTCAGCGTTACAAACAATAAACTCTTGTCACGAACGTACAACTTAGACAAACTAATCCGAGGCGGTCTTCACGAAACCACAAATTCAATAGCGAATTAAACGCGCACAAATACTAAAAATCTAGACCACAAAACCATAACTGGTCGCGCGGAATCGCTGCAGCGGTCACCACAAAATACGTTAATCGACCGCGCCGCTGCTCTCAAGCTACTGGTCTCGCCCACGAGCGCCGAACACCGGGAAGCTGCATACCGCTGCCCCTCCCCCCCGGCGACCACATGTCACCTCACACCATCGGGTGACTCGCATAGTCAAACGCAATTGGATGGCGTTTCAAATGCCTATATTTGGCCTAAACAATGTATTTCATCTCATTTATATATGGTCCTCAAACAAAAGTCTTAAATTTGAAACTGTTAAATACAGTACAGGATTTTAAAAAGAAGTTAGGGATGACAAACGAGTATACAGTTCACGGTAAGTGTGCAAGGGAGAAGAAAATTCCTTACGGCAAAAATGCAAGATAGAAAAGGATACCAAATCTCATAAATCTGTAACCGATTTTGAATGACAGGTCAGCACAGGTCGGCACTCAAGAAATTAGCTCCTAGATATTTTGTAATTTTTTAGATTATAAAAGTGTTAGTGTTTACAATTCATAGTTTCTCAAAATGTACCGTGAGTGACTGTGGTGTAATTTACGAGGGCGCGTTTTTAAATTCGCGGAATGGGGGGGGTGGGGGTGGTAAGGAGTGGAAATAAAAATCCAAATTTCTTTTCCTTTTAAATACCTAGTCAGGTCATAAGTATTGTCACACAGTAAAAACTTTTCTTTTAGAATGCTGGCCACAAAAAATTTATTGAATTAGAATTTCGAATTGTTCATGAAAATAAAACTGTATACTTTTTAGAATTTTACTCATTTTTAAATATGGAGTGGACGCTTAAAGAAGACTGTGTTGCAGTTATTGCGTTGCATCGGTGCGGTTACGCGCCAATTCAAATTTTTGACATACTGAAAAATTTGAATATAACCAAAAGATTCGTTTATCGTACCATCAAACGATACAATGAAGACTCTATTGTAGATGATAGGCCAAGAAGTGGTCGCCCTCGGTCTGTTAGGACTCCAGCAGTGTTAAAAGCTGTGAAGGCGCGAATTCAAAGAAATCCCAAACGTAAGCAGAAACTGTTGGCCCTTCAGATGGGGTTAAGCAGAACCACGGTGAAAAGGGTGTTAAATGAAGACTTAGGGCTTTGGGCATATCGAAGAAAAACAGGACATCGTTTGAATGCTCGTCTAATGGACCTGAGACTGAAGAGATGCCGCGCTTTGTTGAAGCGGTACGCGGGAAAAAAATATCGGGAAATTCTTTTTTCAGATGAAAAAATTTTTACCGTAGAAGAGAGCTACAACAAACAAAATGATAAGGTGTACGCACACAGTAGTGAAGAAACGAGCAACCGTATTCCGCGTGTCCAACGAGGTCATTTTCCATCCTCGCTCATGGTATGGTTGGGAGTTTCTTATTGGGGCTTAACAGAGGTACATTTTTGTGAGAAAGTGTAAAAACGAATGCAGTTGTGTATCAAAATACAGTCATGACGAACCTTATGGAACCTGTTTCTCATACCATGTTCAATAACAGGCAGGAATACCCAGATTCCAACAAGATTCGGCGCCAGCTCATAGAGCGAAGAGCACACAAGACTGGCTGGTGGCGCGTGAAATCGACTTCATTCGGCACGAAGACTGGCCCTCCTCCAGTCCAGATTTGAATCCGTTAGATTACAAGATATGGCAACACTTGGAGGAAAAGGCATGCTCAAAGCCTCATCCCAATTTGGAGTCACTCAAGACGTCCTTGATTAAGGCAGCCGCCGATATTGACATGGACCTCGTTCGTGCTGCGATAGTTGACTGGCCGCGCAGATTGAAGGCCTGTATTCAAAATCACGGAGGTCATTTTGAATAAACTTTAGTGTCATAAGAATCTATGTTTTGTTAAGTTCATTTTGGTATATAAATGGTTACATATTGAATAAACTTGTTTCAATTATTTTATATTAAACATGTGACAGAATTTATGACCTGACTAGGTATATTCACCTGCTACCCTAATACATTTTTCGGATCTGTCAATTAACTTATGTATACCCTCAAAACAATGATTTGTCTTTGTCTAAAAAATACGCCAAAACTGCTTCCTTCACTTCTTCATCACTTAAAACTTTTTCCACGAAGTTCTTTTTTTAAGCTTGGAAATAGATAATAATTACTGAGGGCTAGATCAGGACTATAGGATGGGTATGGTAACATTTCAAAGCCCACCTTCTGCAGGGCAGCCTTCGCAACATGATACTTGTGAACAGGCGCGTTGTCGTGCAGAAGAAGGATTCCTTTGGTCAATTTTCCCCTTCTTTTCTCCTTTATGGCTTCCTTCAATTGTTCTAGGATTGAAGCGTAGTAATTTCAGGTTATGGAGACACCTTCATTTTTATAATTAATCAATAGGATTCCTTCTGAGTCCCAAAAGACTGTCGCCATGATTTTCTCTGCCGATTGTGCCACCTTAAATTTCTTGGGTGGCGGTGTGCCTTTTTTGTGCCACTGCATAAAGTTTTATTTGGACTCAGGTTCATAATGATGAACCCAAGTTTCGTCATCAGTAACAATTCGAGCCAACACTCCATCTTTGTATTCCATACAGAAGTCCAAAAATGCACGAGAATACTCCACGCGCTGTTGCTTTTGAGGCGGCGTGAGCATTCTAGGCTGACCCATTTGCGCTGACTTTAGACATGCCAAGATGGTCATGAAGAATTTTGAAAATGGTTGTATCTGATACTCCAACCATTTATGCGAGCTGTTTTTTCTTTAGGTGGGCATCTTCTTATATTAATTTTTCGACTTATTGAATAATTTCCAAAGTGGTCACCTCGATCGGCCTTCCTGGCCGTGGGTCGTGTTCAAGTGACTCTCTGCCTTGTTTAAAAAGAGTATGCCACTTGTAAACCATAGTTTTACTTGTACAAGAGTACCGTACATGGATGACATCTCTTCCAGTATAGTTTGAGCTGATTTTCCGCGCTTGGTAAGGAACTTTATAACGGCATGGAACTCGATTTTCTCCATGTTTCACAATTTCTTCCCGATTGACTTGTTTGGTTGACGATAACTCAAAGACTAATGATTTAATTACAATAAAACCCGGTATTTATACTAATAATCAGTTGCTCAATTAGCACGTATTTCAGCGACGTCCCCACTTATTACCTACCTACCCATTCTGCGAACTTAAAAACGCACCCTCGTATATAAATAATCCTGATGGTTACAGATTTCATTGGTAAATTCGCATGACGTTGTTACTGCTATGACATGTCTATTTTTGTTAAAATTGATGTTATATATACTGTTTAAAATATAAAATATTTTAAATCATTTTATTAATTTTGATATTTTGCAAAAAATATCCAAAAAAACCAAAATCATACAAATTATTACGTTGTTGATAATTTGTATGATTTTGGTGAATTAATTTATAAACAAATTATTTTACATGTATGCTAGGGATTGACTCAACTATATCAAAATTAATGTCGATATTTATCTTTAATGTTTGTAATGAATCGATAGACTTGCCCACACGACAAGGAGAGGAATGAAAATAGATGCTCAATTTGTGTTCTAAAAACGTAATATAAATTTGCCGTTCCTCAAACAGATAAAATAGAGATAGATTTTTGTACATTATAACTGTAGTATATTAAAAATAAAAAAATCTTGAGGATATACTATTAAACAAATATGAACCCAACTGAGTATCTATTTATCAACTAAAATAATGTATAACCTTACTTAACCAACCGCACTTCACGGTCACACTAGTACATCACGCTATTTTTCCCAACGGGTTGAGTGGAGCTTCGGATTATATTCGCAAGTCACAATCAGTTATAGATATTTAGTAATGCTCCTGTAGCACCGCTAGATACCGCGCATGAGACGCGCGTTTCAGTGTGCTAGGATAGTATAAACTCCATAGTATTTTATACTTACAACTTTGATTTATGCTTGATACCTGACAACAGTGTACCGAGAGCTTGATACCGTGGATTATCACCATCAGCGTTAGTACGCTGTAGGTGAGGAACTGGTAACGATAAAAAATCAAAATACAAATGGATTCAGATGGATAGACAAAATAATTACTAAAAATAAACACGATTAAACTAACAAAAAAAAAACACTGTGGAACTCATTCCTTGCGTGCCAAGTTGTGATTTTTTCTCCCATGCATACTATGGCCATCTATTACTGTCCTAATTTTATGGGCTTCCCCATAAATTGCCTCATAAGAGGGATATTTGCCGTAATTGCCACGCTTGGCAGGCGGGTAGGCAACAGCAGTTTTTTAATTTTTATATGTTATATTAATAAGACGCTGCTGCTCATTTACTGATTTGTTTCCCTTTGTCGCCTACGAGGACACCCACTGGACGATATGGGGTAGTGGATGATACTCCGCCAGGACACGGTACATTAATGTTATGAAGACTATTTTATAAAATTATAGTCACAAACGAACTCATAGTCCAACTAATGATAAGTGACTAATGCAGTCCATGGACACCTGAAACAAACTTAAAGCAGAGAAGGATACAGAAGCGTTGTCAACTTTAAGGATCAAGACGTAACACCTTACAGTCTATGATTATATTGGCTCTCTATACCTTTCAGACTGGAAAGGCTGCGGCTATATTAGTAGTGTAGTTGTAGCACGAATGGGTCGGCTCGAACGGGGAGGGACCACGCTCTCACAGAATACCAGCGTAAAATAGTGATTGGTATGGTGAGTGTAGAGAACCGGAGACCCTTTTTACTGGAAAAGAGGCATTCCATCGTAGTCCTCACGGATGACAACGCATCTGAATTTTAATTCGTAATCGAGGATCAGGTAATCACTTACCATCAGGTGGACTGTGAGCTCGTCTGTCACCCTGATCCAATAAAAAATACACTCAGGCACTATAATCCTGTCCTGCGCAGATGGCTAGTCTCTGTTGAGACGGGTCGCTGTGTTCGAAACTTGGTTCTGGAGGACATTTTAATACCTTTGCATAATACACCCGTACTCGCTAGCTTACCAACTCTTATCTTATCCGTGATTGGGTCTACATTCAAACTGTGGCGGCGCTGTCATCGCGACAGAAGCGAAACACAAGCAAGCCTAAATCGCGCTAACAAAGTTCCGAAGTTAAAGCAGTATATATAGAATAGTTCCGAACTACCACTCGGAGCGTTGGCCGCTTCCCGGGCTTAACACCTTGCCCGGCGGGAGATCTCCCCTTTTCCTTCCATTTGACCCCGTGGTGACCCCGAAGTGATATGAACACGCAATCAACAACCGAAAACTACAACTTCAAATTATTCGTTACCCTCCTCAAGTACCCCATGTCTTTTTTTTTTTTTTTATAGGAGAGGGGGCAAACGAGCATGCGGCTCACCTGATGGTAAGTGACTACCGCCGCCCATGAACAACCGCAACACCAGGGGAATTGCAGATGCGTTGCCGGCCTTTTAAAAAGGAGTAGGCTCTTTTCTTGAAGGTCCCTAAGTCGTATCGGTCCGGAAAAATCGCTGGTGGTAAACTATTCCACAAGGAAGTTGTGCGAGGAAGAAAACATCTTCTAAATCGCACAGTGGTGGACCGCCAATCATCCAGGTGGTGTGGATGGTATCGGGAGTTCTGCCGCGATGTGCGTTCGTGAAATTTGGCGGCTGGGATTAATCCGAACAATTCCCCAGAGCACTCCCCATGGTAAATGCGAAAGAAAATGCTAAGAGATGCAACATCTCTTCGCAGTGCCAATGAGTCGAGCCGATCGGAAAGGACTCGGTCGTCGACGATTCGAGCCGCTCTGCGCTGGATGCGGTCAAGTGGAAGAAGCTGGCACTGGGGGGCCCCAGCCCAGAGATGGGAACAGTATTCCATGTGAGGCCGAACCTGCGCCTTGTAAAGTTGCAGGCGTTGAGCCGGCATGAAATACTGTCCCGCTCTGCTGAGCACGCCAAGCTTTTTAGAGGCCAATTTGGCCTTCTCTTCCAAGTGACCACGAAACTGCACGCTACTCGATATGTCGACGCCGAGGATTCCGATACTGGCTGAGGCAACAAGGGGAGTACCTTGAAACTGAGGAGATACGACAAAGGGGTTCTTTTTAGCGGTAAACGCGCAAACTTGTGTCTTCTGAGGATTAAACTGGACTAGATTTAGTCGCCCCCAATCCAAGACTTTGTCCAGCAAAGACTCGACTTCAGACACAAGTTTGTTCCGGTACTCGGTGACGTTTTCCCGAGAAATATTGGCACGGCCGGTGTATAGAGCATCACCAGTGCTGTCATCTGCATAGCAATGAATGCTACCAGCTTGCAACATATCATTGATATGCAGAAGAAACAGCGTTGGTGATAGCACGCAGCCTTGTGGAACACCAGCGTTAATAGGCTTGTAGTCGGAGCATGCACCGTCTACAACGACCTTGATGCTCCGATCTGCAAGAAAGCTGGTGATCCAATTGCATAATTTCTCGGGAACCCCATAGGAAGGGAGCTTCGAAAGAAGCGCTTTGTGCCAAACCCGATCGAAGGCCTTCGCAATGTCCAAACTAACGGCCAATGCCTCCCCCTTGGACTCCACTGCCAACGCCCATCTATGAGTTAAGTAGACCAGAAGATCACCAGCTGATCGACCCCGACGAAAACCGTACTGGCGGTCACTAATCAGCTGGTGATCCTCAAGGTACCGCATGAGGTGGCAGTTTACAACGGATTCCATTATTTTGGAGAACAAGGGGGTGATGGCGATAGGCCTGTAGTTGGACGGATCTGAGCGGTCGCCTTTTTTAGGGATCGGGTGGACAAAAGCTGTCTTCCATGATTTCGGGACTACGCCTAGGGAGTAGAAGTACCGGAAAAGACGCGTTAGAACCGGTGCCAACTCCGGAGCACACGTCCTCAGCACAATTGGGGGGATTCCGTCAGGCCCACTCGACTTGTGGATGTCAAGGGAGAGGAGTGCTCTGCGAACCGAGCGCTGTGAGAATCGCACATCCGGCATGGAGCAATCACACCGTGGGATGGTCGGTGGTGTGTTCCCCCCGTCATCAACAGTCGAGTTGGACGCAAAAAGGGAGCCTAAAAGGTCGGCCTTCTCTTTTGCGTCGTGGGCCAGTGAGTCGTCCTCCCTGTGCAGAGATGGTAGTGATGGCTTACAGAAATTCCCTTGGACAGCCTTGGCGAGAGACCAGAATGCACGGGTTCCCGAAGGAAGGCGAACTAGTTTCTCGCCAATTCTGCCTATGTGCTCTGACTTTGCCTTGGCAATAACTCTTTTGAAGGACCTGGAGGCGAAGTTATACTTCTTTTTGAGTGTGCTGGTGTTTACATCCCGAGTCACCGAAGCCGCAGCCCAGGCTTGATAACACTCCTGCTTACTGCGTAATGCAGTCTTACAGGAGCGACCAAACCAAGGCTGAGATCTGCCTCCGATGGGTACCACAGATGATGGAATAAATAGTTCCATTCCCTGTAGCACTACATCAGTGACAGAGTCAGCAACAGCGCTGGGATCATCCGGCGAGAAGCAAACCCGCCCCCATGGGTAGGAAGCAAAGAAAGACCGCATTCCGTCCCAATCCGCCGACCTGTAATGCCAAACACGGCGGCAACCTGCAGAACGCAACCGCGAGGGGAGCGTGAGTGGCACCACACTCCAGATCAGACAATGGTCCGAAGAGCCCAGAGGGGCATCGACGGAGACCTGATATCCGTCCGGATGAGAGGTCAGCAGAAGGTCCAACAGGGAAGGTGTATGATCCTCAACATCTGGAATCCGCGTAGGCGATGTAACCAGTTGTGTCAGACCATATGCCAAGGCAAAGTCATAAACAGATCTCCCCGCATGATCGGTTAAACGTGAACCGAGCCATTCGGCGTGGTGGGCGTTAAAATCGCCAAGGATCACGATCTCTGCGGATGGGACCTGTTGTAGCAAGGAATCTGTAGCCATTTGGACGTGGTCGATGAGTCGGTCTGTTTCGGCATTACCGCTATGGGACCTATAGAGGCACACGTAGACGTCGTCGCTGTCTACGCGTAGCCAAAGGATGGACAGGTCCGAACCTTCAAGACTGCCGAGGCGTCGAGAACAGATGTCCTCTCTGACATACACGCAAACTCCAGCCTGAGGCACAAAGGAGTGCTCCAATTTGTACCCCGGGTAGGAGAGATACGAAGTATCAGCCGGAGAGGACACCTGCGTCTCGGTCAGAAAGAGCAAGGCCGGCTTCGCCGTCTCAAGATGGTAGTGGACGGCGTTTAGGTTCGAGTGAAGTCCCCTGATATTGCAGAAATTCACGGATAGCGTGGCAGGGGTCGCCTTGGTCTTGTTGCTCAGTTTGCCCCGAGCAGTTATTGTGTTGAGCGGAATTTAGCCCCCCCCAGAATACGCGGGGCAGCCTGAGCACCCACGCTCAGAAGTGGAATAGCATGGTCGTGGATGCTCAGCGAGGGATTCTCCAGGGGTACTGGTACCCTCCTGGGGTAGTTTATGACGTAATTCCGCTACCATGTTGATGGGGGGGGGGGGGGGGAATTGGGCATCTGGTCGCCTGCACTCACCAGACGAAACGCGGAAGCAGAGCTTCCACTTCACGCCGGTATTCTGTGAGGTCGTGGTACTAACCCGGCACGAGCCGGCCCATACGTGCAACAGCAAAAGCTGCTGCAAGGCTCTACCACCGTTAAAGTCTCTCAGTAGTGTGGATTGGTGATGATCTTAATGCTGATGTTGGTTATCATATTTTAAAGTTGGGGTCGCAAGAGGGCGCTGGTGCTGAGCTGCACTCTGGTTGGCGCCATCGGTACCCTGAAAGCATTCTCTGTGTCTTACGAAATGTACGTCATTGTGGAGTTTCTGGAGACCGTAGCTGGCGCCAGTACCTTTCCAGCTGCTTATATCCTGAGTAAGTCATATCAAAACGATTATTTGAATTGTTTTCACGCAGTAGAACTATGCTGCAGCTATATTATGGTAGTATCATGAATGAGTCAGCTCGACCAGTGAAGGACCATGCTTTCAAAAAATAGCAGCTTAAAAAAGCAGCTTAGTGCTGCTGTGTTTCGAAGTGTGAGTATCGAGCACCGAATATCTTTTTTACTGAAAACGAGGCATTCCATCTTAGTCGTCAGGATTGACAACGCATCTGCATTTTGATTCTTAGTAGAGGATTGACGTAGATGTCTATGGGCCACAGCATCAACTGACCATCAGATGGTCTGTATGCTCGTTTGTGACCCTTATGCCATAAAAACTTTACGTAAGTGTGTTGTTTCCGTAGCAGTGGCGTAAGAGTATCCATGACGTCATTACGTCCTGTTATGCCCAACCTTACTTAGCAAAATGCTCTGACTCGATTATTTTATTTAGTATAAAAGAGTAGTGTTATTATTAGGTACCTTTTTTATAGTGTTTTATCTATACTAATATAATAAAGCGGAAGAGTTTTTTTGTTTGCTTAAACGCGCTAATCTCTGGAACTACCAGTCCGATTTGAAAAATTATTTTTGTATATTATAGCCAGGTTCGTGTGGAATAGTATAGGCTATCTAGCATTAAGCTATATTACTCAGCTAACCTTAAATTTGGATATTTGTTAAGCAAGTCAGAAGAAAAAGCACTCCCGAAATGATTTATCCGCGCACGCTGGTGTTATCGTTAGGGATACGTAAATACAATGTTCTAGAAAAATATAGACCTTCACTCCCTCTAAAAAAAAGTCGGCGATACCATATGTCTATTTCTTATATATAAGTCATAATTAGATATTTTGTGACAAAAAATATTGAAAATTTAAAAGTGATTTATGAGCGTTATTAGGCATAGCTTATTTATCCTTACGAACGAAAGTTACTTCATCATCAAGACAATTTTATGAAGATAAACTTTGTTCTTTATACCATGTTATTTGGACGCATAGTTTAAGAGATAATGTAAAATTAAAATTATTCAATACTTGGCTGGGCGCGCGAACGACGCTTAAACCCTAGCCGTTATAAAATGCTTGAACTAGGTCATGTCACGCACCTCGGACACGTGATGACGCGGGTGAAACCGCGGGGCACAGCTACTAGCTAATATTGGGGAAATAAATCAAAAGAACTTTCGGGCTTGGGTGTAAAAGTTTTTTTTTAAAACCATCAGAGCGGCCCTCCTAACAAATTTGATGTCAGAAATGGGATGTTACAAGGTCTACTCGTATATCGGTGGCGTGGTAACCGAATCTTGGGAAACTGAAGCAAGATCGACAGTAAGTATTCACCCCACGAGTGTCCTGCATCAACTGAAGCACCAACGAGGTGTCAGCCCCACGAGCTTGAGACATCATCATCAACACGAAGTTCATCAAGGCTGTCAGTCTCCACCCCACGCGTGTGAGCCTGCCTCAAGCTGCTGCACTCCCACCTCACAACCACGTGGACGCCGACAAACGACTCCCTGGGTCTCACAGCAACTCGGCTCCGCTGCACGTCATCTCAACACGACATGCGCGTAGCAACCAATGTTCACTGCAGTGTTCGTAATATTGTTATTGTTGATATTGATTCATATATTTTTTTAAATTTTTTTCTAAGCCAGCGCTTATTTACGATCCTACCTGATGGTAAGTGGTGATGTAGCCTAAGCTGTTGAAGCGCACTGACTTAACAAAAGCCTATTCACTCTTGCCTTGAAGACACTCACACTGTAATCGAATGGAAAGACAGATGCTGGCAACACTTTGCTTGATTCCACTCCTTTGCTGTACGCAGGATGAATGACATGGCGAACCGTTTGGTTCGAACGCATGGTAAGTCAACAACGAAAGGGTGCAGACTGGCCGAACGTCTGGTTGTCCGATGGTGAAAGGGAGAGGGGGGAATTAAATTATATTATATATGTAGGCGAAAGAGGTTCAACCGTTGCGATTGTTATTCGATACAGGCGTATGTGTCTCTATTATGAAACATCGAGTATAAATTGAAACTTTACGCTCTCCAATGAAATCATAAAACTCAAGGGTATAAATAGCACTCAATCTTATAATGAACCATTAGGAATATTACTGTTACATTTTATTTTATATAATTTTTCCATAAATTACAAATTTCATGTAACATCCGACGATATTAATATTGATTATGACAGAATTATAGGAAGCAATTTCCTCAGTCATTTTAAAGTGATTATAGATTATCATACTTATTCACTTTGTTTTAAAAATTCTATATCTGTGCCTATCCACGTTTCGGAACCTACATACATTATGTGTTAAGTGCTTACCGCCCAGAGATGAAGGTGGCAAAAATAACAAGCTGCACGTTTTCTACAGCCGTAACTTTTTGCACAGTGATGTGGTACAGATATAGATGATTTTTGAACCCATCCACTGTCGGCACGCATAAGACTTTTATGTCGTATTCATTTGTAAATTTTATTCACGTCTGGGAATTGTTAAATACCGTCAAATTTGTCTGGCGATTTGCAGGTATTATTAAAAATTACTCAATAAATACGTGATTAAAATTTGAGATTGCCAAAAGTATATTTTTTGAGAATTTAAGAAATATTTTTAGAGAGGGTTGGTAATACTTTATAACCGACAAAACGTCTGGCATTATTTTTTTGGAATTATATAAAAAGAAATCAAGTTGCCAAACAAACATTTTTTTGGAATATTTTTTGCAAATGTTTTATATATATATATATATATATATATATATATATATATATATGTGTGTGTGTGTGTTTGTATATATATATCCTATATATATGCTGCACAGTAACGAAATAACCGCAAACGCTCTGCCAGACTCGCGGAACTGGGTTCGTCAATAGACGAAATTATATATTTTCACAATTTCAACTTGCCAAAAGGTACCTTCCCAAAATTCGTCACCAGCTCTCAGACTACTGTCAATTGCCGCGTCCGAGTTGCGTCACCTTAAGGATGCACTCATTATAGATCAAACGGTTTGCAATGGTATTTATTTAGCGAACTGCCTAGTGACTTTTGATGCAAGTAAAAGAGTTAACACTTCCGTTTTGAACACAACCGAATCGCAAATTAAATAAAACATGCGTGAGTTTCGTGGAACACTCGGTTGGAAAGAAATTCCTTTCGTAGTATAGTATTATTGACAAACGTATTATATTATTGATTAACAAATACAAATAATAGAATTCTAGTAATTCTATTATTTGTATTTGTTTATTAAAATGAAGCGTCATTTAAAATAAAATAATATTTCTTTCATGCCAATATAAGAAAAAGTGCGAGGGAGATGGATATTATTTCATCTCGCTTCCTTACAGTTGCTAAGGCCGTCTATACTACGTCACAAGGGGTCGTGATGGAAAAATCTTACACTTTTTTCGCCTACCCCCCCCCCCCCATCCACCAAATTCGTACCTTCCGAACTTCGTTACAATAAAAATTTTCAAAGTTAAAATATTCATTAGATTATCCGGAATACTCCAAATCTTTTGAATCATGTAATAATATAAATACAATTTCAACAACCTACTCTAATCGTATCCAACGCGTCTGCGAACAAATTTGTCACTCTCATTTAAACTCTGAGAAGAAAAAACTAACGTGCACAGTATTCAGATATCTTTTATCTTGAAGGAGACGACCTCAACTGTACAAATGCGATTCAACACTCGATTTATACAGGAAACACCCCTACTATTCATGTTCAATCATATTGTTTTCTTGAATGTCGTACAATAGAATAGAACAGAATAGAATGGGTTTTTATTAAATATTGATTATTACATAATACTTATTGAAAGTCATTTTTTATTTACCACTGGTTCGGAACATACTTTTGTCCTGGGAAGAACCAGCGAGAAACCCAGCGGGAATTTTTTTTAAACATAATTTCACTTAACAATAATTTTGTTTATAAAATTTTAAATGAATTTTCATAGAACCAGAACAAAGGATTTGAATCGAGTAACGGATGGCGGGGATATCACAGAGCCTCTTTCTAATTTGTTTACTGGTGATCTTGCTATATTAGAGAAATATGTATTAATATACTCAACAACATTTTATAATAGTTTTCTTTTTATTTCTTTTTTACTTTATTTTATTTTTTATTTTCAGCAATCGAGCTTGTAGGACAAGACAAACGAGTACTTATCACGTCATTTTTGGGCATTTTATTTGTACTTGGCGGACTGAGTTTTGCTTTGTTGGCCAAAACCTTCTATTACTGGCGTACCTTCATACTGGTCGTCTACCCGCCATCTTTACTCTTACTTTCCTATATTTATCTGCTGCCTGAGAGTATCCGTTGGCTGCTATCACAGAATAGGAAAGCAGAAGCAGTGGAAATAATTATGAGAGCTGCAAAAATGAACAATGTAACTCTATCAGAGGAGAGAATGATGCAGTTGAAGATGGAAGAAAATATTGAAACGACGGAGGCGAAGCAGGATATGGAAGAAGAAAAAAGCCTGTGGATTCAAGTACTGCATTCACCCATCATTATAAAACGCCTTGCAATATGTTCCTGGTGGTGGATCACGTGTACTTTCGTCTTCTTCGGGCTGGCAATCAACTCGGTGTCGCTTGCTGGTGATAAATACACCAACTTCATGTTGGTGGTGAGCGTAGAGGTGATTGCAGTTGTCATTAACGCGCTGGTGCTGGACCGTATTGGAAGAAAGAAGACGCTCCTAGTTGCGTACACCATATGCGGGATTTCTTGCATTTCTCTAACGTTTGTACCGAAATGTAAGTATTTTTAGAGACTTATGAATTGAAGGTTATATGGAATATGCTAAAATTTTCTATAGTCAAACATGTTTGCTCATTGTGTCATTTTGTGTCAATAAATCTAATCTATAGAATAATAGAAATAAGAAATGAGCACTAAAATTGAAAATAACAATGGAACAAAATCGGTTTGCTAGTGAGTTTTTTTTAAGTACGAGCTAATAATCTACCCCATGGCCAGTGGCAGCATATGATAACATTTATACTGATTTCTATAAAGTGTTTGATAAGGTCGCAGTTCAGGATCGCATTTAATGATATACGTGAGAGTTTAATTATTATGTAAAAAAAAAGAACCCAAAAAAGTTGTGGTTAATGGTTTTTCTTCATATGTGATATCTGGAGTACCCCAGGGATCAATTTTCGGGCCGTTGCTTTTTGTCTCTTCTTAAATTACATAAATACCTGCTTCAAAAACACCCATTTTCTCTTATATGCTGACGACCTTAAAATTTTTCGGAAAATAAACACAACTGATAGTACAACACACAGATTGTAATAAATTGCAAAGTGATCTAGATCGTTTGTCTGCTTATTGTGCAGCTAATAATTTATAGCTAAATTTATCAAAATGTAAGTCTACCACATTCACTAAATATATTGATGTCATCCATTTTACATACTATCTTTGTAACACTCCCTTACAAAAAGTCTCCATAATAAAAGACATGGGAATACTATTTGACTCGAAGCTACATTTTGACGCTCATATTAGTCACATTACGACTAGAGACTTTCAGCTTAGTGCTTTCGTAAGAAGGACCTGTAATCCATTCAAAAGGCCTGCAACGTATTTATTTTCACACTATTACACTGACATTAGGTCACAACTCGAATACGCTACTTGTTTTTAAAACTCGCATTATGAAAAATATAGTGATCTGTTGGAATTCCAACTGATTACGATCAGTGGACTTGATCCACTGAAACTCATCAGCTTTTTAAGCCTACGGCATAATGCAATTATATTGCTTCTCTTGCTCTCCAAACCGAAGTAGAATTATTGAAAACGCAATAGACTGAATGACTGGGAGGATGCAAAAACACATTATGTCCGCCATTTGTAATCCTTTTTATTAGTATAATAAAACATAAATAAATAAATAATAAAATAATACAATGCAGCACAATATATTTACAATAAAGAAAATATATAATAAAAATTAAAACAAGCGCGAGTCGGACTCGCCCATGAAGGGTTCCGTAGCAGCAAGTAACATAATATAAAAGTTCTTGTAGTTCGTTATAACTTTAATCGATGTTTTAATAATAGTATATCTTTTATTTTTATATTTGAGTTGATTGAATGTAAGGTAAATTGCGGTTTACAATTTATGACGTATTAAAAAGAAACAACTTACTAGATCTCGGTAAACCAATTTTCGGTGGAAGATTACATGGTAATGTACATCATATATTTTTTTTAGTTTTATCTTTATATATATGGGGATACACATTTTACCACTTTGGAAGTGTCTCTCAAACTATTCAGTTTAGAAAAAATGATATTAGAAACCTTAATATAATTTTTGAAGACCTATTCATAGATACCCCACATGCATGGTTTTGATGAAAAAAAATTTTTGAGTTTCAGTTCTAAGTATGAGGAGCCCCCAAAATTTATTGTTTTCTTTTTCTATTTTTGTGTCAAAGTCTTAATGCGGTTCACAGAATACATCTACATTTTGTTCTGTTTGAACAGCATAGTTTTATAGTTTCGGAAAAAAGTGGCTGTGACATACGGACGGGCAGATAGACAGATATGACGAATCCATAAGGGTTCCGTTTTTGGCCATTTCGCTACGGAACCCTAAAAATTGGCTGGAACGGAGAAATGGTCACTGACCAAGCATGAGCAACAGCAACATTATCCCAGCACTATTATTACGGTACCATGGGCATGTAATGCACACATACATACATAGGTACAATAGCGCGAACCTTTGATAAAATAATTTATACGTGGTGTTTATCACTGTGACGTATGTGACCCGGTAGATCGGCAAATATACGGTGCCGGTTCGGACTGCCACCCTCGGTAGGTTCGATTCCCCGTAAGTAATTTTGTAGTATAAAGAACTTCAAATTGAATAAACTAGTTCTTACGAATTTTATCGTGTTTAATTATCTTATTTTTATATTCCCAACGCTTTGATTAATTTACAACATCCATTTTGCAGTCATAGAGGGTCCCTTCGTAGCCATGGGTGACGTCGTATACAATGTGTAGTTTTCGCATAAATATATTATGAAATTTTTAAGAACCAGTAAAAATACCAGTTTGTCTGTGTCCTTATAAGTAAGAGCTTATAAGTAAGTAATGTAAGAGCGAACAGAAATGCATCGGTATCCTCAAATTTCATCTTAAATCCATCATCCATCCATCCATTCCATCCATTACAGCCACTGCTAAACATAGGCCTCCCTCATAGATTGCCTCATGGGGGGATTTTGCCAAGTTGCCACGCTTGGCATGCAATTTGGCAACCGCAGTTTATTTTCGGTTATCTGGGAGATGCTGCTACCTGATCATGCCTATAACATATTATAAAGATGGGTACCAACTATTACCACAACTAGTCACATAATAAACGTATAAATATAAAATCTGACTGCTGAATTATTTTCAATATTTAAATACTTTTTATACGGCTCCCAAATTATAGATCAATATTTCATTTTATACAGTAATATTAAAACATTTGTGGTGCGCTGATACTTACTTATGTCGCCCGATGCCTTGCTATCTCCTCTTGTATGATACCGCACCTGCGCCACGGGATCACGCCACCCACCTCGCCTTGGCTCCCGGTGCAAGCAGTCCGCTAGCCGACTAGCTCCCAGATCTGTGTGTGTGTGTTATTGATCGCTCCCGCGCTCGCGCTGCGTTTTCGTGAAACGTCATATTTTGTACTTAATTGTCAATAGGGGCATATATTGTTACTACTTAAGTGAATAAACTATGCACTCGGATTATTTGTGACGTTCCATTAATCAACCGTGACTAGTGAACGTTATACATTTTAATTTTATTATTTCAGCAATACCATGGTTGGAAATACTCCTGTTCTTAATAGGAAAGATTGCAATCACACAGGCGTTCAGTGGCATCTATATGTACACATCGGAACTTTTCCCGACTCATGCGCGCCACACGCTGCTCGGCTTTTGCTCAATGGTTGGCCGTATTGGTTCTATCATCGCACCACAGATGCCGCTACTGGTGAGCTATTGCTTCTTTTCTTTATTTCTTTGGTAATGGACTCGTAAGATGTAATCTTGCCAATGTCAAGTAATAAAAAATTATTCTTAACTTCATCACAATCTGTTGATGTGTCACAGTGCGAAGATTTTGGGAGATATTGATGGCAGCGAGAGCCAGCAGACGGTTGATTGCAAAAGTATCTCAAGGCGACCAAGCAGAGACATTATCGTGAGGTTCACATTACCATTGGAGTACTTGTTTCACCGTTTCCAGTTTTTTTTATAGGAGAGTGGCCAATCGAGCATGTGGCTCACCTGATGGTAAGTGACTACTGCCGCCCATGAACAACCGCAAAACCAGGGGATTTGCAGATGCATTGCCGGCCTTTTAAAAAGGAGTAGGCTCTTTTCTTGAAAGTCCCTAAGTCGTATCGGTCCGGAAAAATCGCTGGTGGTTAACTATTCCTCAAGGAAGTTGTGTGAGGAAGAAAACATCTTCTAAATCGCACAGTGGTGGACCGCCAATCATCCAGATGGTGCGGATGGTATCGGGAGTACTGCCGCGATGTGTGTTCGTGAAATTTGGCGGCTGGGATTAAAATCCGAACAATTCCTCAGAGCACTCCTCGTGGTAAATGCGAAAGAAAATGCAAAGAGATGCAACATCTCTTCGCAGCGCCAATGAATCGAGCCGATCGGAAAGGACTCGGTCTTCGACGATCCGAGCCACTCTGCGCTGGCTGCGGTCAACTGGAAAGAGCTGGCACTGGGGAGCCCCAGCCTAGAGATGGGAACAGTATTCCATGTGAGGCTGAACCTGCGCCTTGTAAAGTTACAGGCGTTGTGCCGGCATGAAATACTGTCCCGCTCTGCTGAGCACGCCAAGCTTTTTAGACGCCAATTTGACCTTCTCTTCCAAGTGGCCACGAAACTGCACGTCACTCGATATGTCGACACCGAGGATTCCGATACTGGCTGAGGTAACAATGGGAGTGCCTTGAAACTGAGGAGATACGACAAAGGGGTTCTTTTTAGCGGTAAACGCGCAAACTTGTGTCTTCTGAGGATTAAACTGGATTAGATTTAGTCGCCCCCAATTCGAGACTTTGTTTGACACAAGTTTGTTCTGGTACTCGGCGACGTTTTCTCGAGAAATATTTGCACGGCCAGTGTATAGAGCATTACCAGTGCTGTCATCCGCATAGCAATGGATGTTACCAGTTAGCAACATATAATTGATATGAAGAAGAAAAAGCGTTGTTGATAGCACAAAGCCTTGTGGAACATGAGAGTTAATAGGCTTAGTAAATCGGAGCATGCACCGTCTATAACGACCTTGATGCTCCGATCTGCAAGGAAGCTGGTGATTCAATTGCACAGTTTCACGGGAAGCCCATAGGAAGGGAGCTTCGAAAGAAGCGGTTTGTGCCAAACCCGATCGATGGCCTTCGCTATGTCCAAACTAACGGCCAACGCCTCCCCCTTGGATTCTACTGCCTCCGCCCATCTATGAGTCAGGTAGACCAGAAGATCACCAGCTGATCGACTCCGACGAAAACCGTATTGGTGGTCACTAATCAGCTGATGATCCTCAAGGTACCGCGTGAGTTTATAACGGATTCCATTATATTAAAGAACAAGGAGGTGATGGCGATAGGCCTGTAGTTGGACGGGTCTGAGTGGTCACCTGTTTTAGGGATGGGGTGGAGAAAAGCTGTCTTCCATGATTTCGGGACTACGCCTAGAGAGTAGGAGTACCGGAAAAGACGCGTTAGAAACGGTGCCAACTCCAAAGCACACGTCCTCAGCACAATTGGGGGGATTCCGTCAGGCCCACTCGACTTGTGGATGTCCAAGGAGAGGAGTGTTTTGCAGACCGATCGCTGTGAGAACCGCACATCCGGCATGGATCACTCACACGTCATCACACATCATCAAGAGTCAAGTTGAGCGCAAAAAGGGAGCCTAATAGGTCGGCTTTCTCTTTTGCGATGTGGGCCGGTGAGTCATCCTCCCTGTGCAGATATGGTAGTGATGGCTTACAGAAATTCCCTTGGACAGCCTTGACAAGAGACCAGAATGCACGGGTTCCTGAAGGAAGGCGAACTAGTTTCTCGCCAATTCTGCCTATGTGCTCTGACTTTGCCTTGGCAATAAGGCTCTTTTGAAGGACCTGGAGGCGAAGTTATACTTCTTCTTAAGCATGCTGGTGTTTACATCCCGAACTGCCGAAGCCGTAACCCAGGACCGATAGCTTTCCTGCTTACTGCGTAATGTATTCGTACAGAAGCGACCAAACCAAGACTGAGATCTGCCTCCTATGGGTACCACAGATGATGGAATAAATAATTCCATTCCCTGTAGCACCACATCAGTGACAGAGTCAGCAACAGCGCTGGGATCATCCGGCGAGAAGCAAACCCGCCCCCATGTGCTGGAAGCAAAGAAAGACCGCATTCCGTCTCGATCCGCTGACCTGTAATCCCAAACATGGCGGCAACCTGCAGAACACAACCGCGAGGGGAGCATGAGTGGCACCACATTTCGGATCAGACAACTTATAGCACCACTCTAACATATCTAAATCCACTTCAAACCATTTTTAAACAATAGTACAAGAGCACGTTGAATGTGTTAGTGCCACTGTTACGGCCCTCAGTTGCCCCGACAGAAGTCGACTGGGCTAGGGCCCATCAGTAACCCAACTCGACGGGCAACCAGAGGAAGGGTTCGTCCCCAAATGGCCTATGGATAATTATTATGTAATGGCTGGATAAGCAAACACAAACTTACCGAGTACCGGAGGTAGGGTCGACCACAAGGTACCGTCAAGGGCAAGTAGGTGGGTGTGGTAGTGGTGTAAGAGGGTGTGTAAATGTAACCTGACGTCACCGATGTAATCGGCCAGCAGACCCACATGCGTTGCCCTACTCCACAATGTGCAATCACTCCAGTGGGCGTTCACCGTTATCTGAACTCAAGTCTAACGTCACTTAGCACAAAATTATAATCGAAGAGGAACGCGATCTCCTCCCGGGTCACCTAGTTTTAGCGTTTCACCTGACAAAGCAAAAATTCCTTCGTACGATATTAAAATACGACACAAGCAACTCTTCCACGCAAATTAATAGCAATCGAAATTAAATTAATCACTCAAAACTCAAGGAAAGCCTCGTTGTCACATATACGAACGAAATAAGACAACGCAAAGGAGGCGGTCTTAACGATTCTAACGTAAGTTTCCGACATCTAACCGACACGGCCGTCGCGGACAATTGATTGTTTCAGACTAATCGGCACGACCGCCGCCCGCAAAACGAGTCCCGCCGGCCCAAGCCGACAAAACGGTTGCTCGTCCACACGTGAGACGACCGAGACGAACGTTTTGAATGAAAGTTTTAAATTGTTAAGATTTGGCTTAAACAGCCACACTCCAGTTATATTATGGTTGTAGCAAGCACAAATGGTTCAGCTTGACCAGGAAAGTACTACGCTCTGACAGAATACCAGCGTAAAATAGCAGCTCAATGCTGCTGTGTTTCGTATGGTGAATGTAGAGAATCGAAGACACTTTTTATTGAAAAGTAGGCATTTCACCTTATTCCTCAGGGATGACAACGCATCATTTGGATTCTTAATCAAGGATAGATGTCTATCGGCTACATCCATTTACCATCAGCTGGACTTCGCGTTCGTTAGTAACCCTTATTCTATAAAAAAAGGTAAAATTAATAAATATCATAAATAAACAGTAAAATGAATACTTTGTTTTGCAGGCGATATACATAGATTGGTTACCATCAGTACTTTTTGGTACGACAGCCCTAATCGCTGGTGCATTAATGCTGACTACACCAGAAACCCTCAACACACGGTTACCCGATACAATTAGCGAGGCTGAACACATAGCAGCAGCACCCCGAGATCCACCCGTCTCCTACAACGAAACGCGTCAATAAGTCACAACCCCATAGGATTACCACTTATCAGACGGAAAATTGAAAAATTCTCAGAAAATCCTCAGAAAAGTCCATAGAAAATTCCTGACATTTTTTTGCAAACATAATTAACGAGCGTGCAAAACCAAAAATGTCTGCAGTTCACACGCGGTAGTAAATGAAAACTTCGGAAAACTAAACTTCGAGAGAATGAGACGAATGAAGTGTATCAGGGGTAAGATAAATGTAGGCTTTATGTAATTCGAATATAAATTAATAAATTTGCAATAAGCAGTGTATATTGTAGTAAGAGCCGTCAGAAGGGTCAGATGGAGATGGGCAGCAGTGTCTTTCTAGTGTGAACTAAAAATAATAAATTACATCACAAATGAGTACCGAGTACCTGAACAAACTTGTGTCTGAAGTCGAGACTTTGTTGAATGAAGTCTCGGATTGGGGGCGACTAAATCTAGTCCAGTTCGATCCCCGGAAGATACAAGTTTGCACGTTTACCGCAAAAAAAATCCTCTTGTCATCGCCTCCTCAGATTCAGAAAACTTGTTACCTCAGCCAGTATCGGAATCCTCGCCGTCGACATATTATTGAATGACGTGCAGTTTCGTGGTCACTTGGAGAAAGAGACGGCCAACTTGGGCCCTAAAAATCTTGACGAGCTCAGCAGAGCGAGACAGTATTTCATGCCACCACGTCACAATGTATATTGAAAATGGGCCAAATTAAGAGTACCTTTAACCGACGAGCGTGTATGCGTAGGTTTATGGATGTGGAGGAAGCGAGAGAGATATGTCAGGATCGTGCTAAATGGAAGTCCATAGTCTCTGCATACCCCTCTGGGTGACAGGCGTGAGTGTTTGTATGATACCTCTTTAATTTTCAAACTCAAACGGCAGTCAATTAATTATGACGATGTAAATAATGCTCTATCGAAATTAGTACATTGATTTAATGCCAACAATTTGCTCTTAAACTGCAATAAGACAAAATGTATTAACTTTACAATACCTAATATAGAACATTCGAAAACCAATGTGCTCTTAAATGGGGAGGAGTTGAGTCTTGTGGATACCACTGTTTTTCTTGGTATTACTATTGGCGCGAAACTTCAATGGGGCCCGACTATAACTAAATTAGCAAGCAGACTTAGTTCTGCAGCATATGCTGTATGAAAGATTAGAAGTCTCACAGATGTTGAGACAGCTACGTTAGTGTATTTTAGTTACTTTAATAGTGTAATGTCTTATGGAATTTTGCTATGGGGTAACGCGACTGATATTGAAGCTATATTTGTTTTGCAAAAGAGAGCCGTACAGGCGATTTATAATCTAAATTGTAAAGAGTCCCTTAGAGAAAAATTTAAAGAAATAAACATATTAACTTTGGCATCGCAATATATTTATGAAATTGTAATGTATGTACATAAAAACATTTTTTTTATAGGAGAGGGGGCAAACGAGCATGCGGCTCACCTGATGGTAAGTGACTACCGCCGCCCATGAACAACCGCAACACCAGAGGTATTGCAGATGCGTTGCCGGCCTTTTAAAAAGGAGTAGGCTCTTTTCTTTAAGGTCCCTAAGTCGTATCGGTCCGGAAAAATCGCTGGTGGTAATAACAATAAATAAATAAACATAAATAGTTTTAATAAGAATAAGGATGTTCATACCTTAAACACTAGGAACAAACATAAACTTGTAATACCAGTTACTAGACTCCACAGAATGAGTAATTCATTTTTGGGGCAATGTATACGCTTTTACAACAAAATCTCAGAACATGTTCAACTTCACATGTTCACCGCATTTGCGATTCCCTTGGTGTTGGTAGTTGTCATGGGCGGCGGTAGTCACTTACCATCAGCTGAGCCGTATGCTCGTTTGTCCCCTATTTTGTCTCATATAAAAAATAGTAGTCAAGCAACCGACCACCATATATATATATATATATATATATATATATATATATATATATATATATGTATGTGTGTGTACAACATTGGGTATGCGTCTCCGGCATCTCCCTCTATAAGCAATCATTACAACACTCTCATTAATTTTTTTTCTCATTTTTCAATTATATTACAAATGTTACTTATCTGTATTATTGTAATATAATCGTTTTGTATTTCTATTATTAAATATATTTGAATATTTTAAACAGAGCTTTAATAAATTTGAAGGTTTTTAAAGAAAATGTTTAGCCTTTACTGTACTGTAACTAGAAATTATTATAATTGTAGTACTTATAACCGTAAGCATGTACATTTATATATCTACTATTATGGGGATTGATACTGTTAATCCATAACACAGGTTATTCTGTAACCTAGCTAGGAGCGCAGAGCATCATCCACTAGACTGAAGATCATATTTTATAGATACTACAAACAATGTAATGTCTGTCCCACTCATGTACCACAATCACTTTTATATAAATAAAGTTTATTTATTAACTATTATTATTATTATCTGGGGCATCTATATAGTTTACTGATCTTGTTGGGGTGTATAAATATATAGTGGTAAATAAAGTAATGACTATCAATAAGTATTATTTAATAATCCATATTGAATAAAAATCATTCTATTCTATTCTATTCTATAATTGTAAATGAAAATGATAAACATACATAAATATCAACAAAATAAAAGAAATATATAAAAAAATACATAAATAAATAAAAACCCAACCAGATGGAAGCCCTCGGCAGGAGAGACCGAACGGCCGAGGGTTAGTGGGAAAGGGAAAGAAACCGGCGGACGATGCTGGCGGTATCGAGGAGCACCGCCTTCTGCATTTGAGCTTGGAGCGGTCCGTCACGGAGTCCCAGCTGCTTCAGATGACCCGAGAGGCTGACTGGGATTAACCCGTTCGCAGAAACGACTACAGGTATAATTTCGGCCGGCAGTCCACCCCACATGTCGATCACCTCGTGAGCCAGGTCCATATATTATGTTAGCTTATCTGTTTCGGCTTTCACGAGGTTATAGTCATTCGGAATGGTAATGTCGACCTAAAATATCCTTGACTGTGCCCGGTCCATCAGCAAAATGTCAGGCTTATTCGCAAGAATAGTCCTGTCTGTGATTATGGTCCGGTCGCAGTAGAGATTTTAGAGCACGACTTCCGGCATGTTCTTGTAATAAGGCAGTTTCCAATTCACGAAACCGTATTTCAGAGCTAGCTCCTGGTGTAGAATCCTGGCTACTAGGTTGTGCTTATGCAAGTACTCAGAGTTAGAAAGCGCCGAACAACCAGAGATGACATGCCTATGTAATTCACCGGGATGGCGACAAGCTCGACAAATGTCGACGGTGGCATCCCTTAGGATGTATCTCCGATAGTTGTTGTCTTAATAACCTGATCCTGTATTGCACAGACAAAATTCTCGGTTTCCCCGAAGAGGTCACCAAAACGTAGCCAGTGGAGGGAGGCAACTATGTCTTCGAAAGGCTCATGTAGAGTCGGAAATGTTATGTACTGCCGGGTCTTGCCATTGCTCGTTGGCTAAGGATAGAGGGGTAAGTCCTTTATCACAAGAAATAACGTCCCTATAGAATGGATCATCCGCTCTCGTCAGAAAGTAATTCCCAAAGCTGCACACTGCGCGATTATGCATGGTAAGCGCGCTTAAAAAACATTTGCACACTGACTCGCCACAACTTCCGTCCAAGGGCCCTCGCTGTGGTTTACGGGCTCTCACCACAGGCTGCGCCAGAATGCGATAGTGTGTGTGATTCGGTGCTGGGTCCGTTCCACGTACCATTGGTCGCTCCAATGATTCATAGAGCCTCTTCTGATCACTCTGGAAGAGACGATTCTGGTTGAATCGTGTCGACCTCTCGGTATATCGCCAAATCCGCTTCCCCCAAGCAGCGATTCTCTGCTTCAGGTTGTCTATGCGCTCCGTCAGTTTTTGCGTTATATCCGGCTGGGACAAGCTGATGTTTGTCCCAGCAAACGCCATCCTGACGGTGCGCACAATTCTCGGCCTATTATTGCCCGACCTGAAGCTTATCAGTCTGCCGATGAGGGCCCTTGCCTTTGCGATACGGTCTTCAATCCTTCTTTTCCAGGCTGGGATGGCGCTACTTTGTCTAGTAGCGCGTCCAGCCGTGGGAAGTTTGGTGGCAATAATACGGCAAACTGTCAGTGCGGCGCCAAAAAGAATTGAGTCCGTCTCGCAAAGGTCCCGGTTGGCTTCCAAATAGGTCACCAGTATTGGGTTGAGAGCCCTCACGACAGCCCGATTCTGGTTGCTTAAGAGTATACGGGGAAGTCGCGGTCGATTCTCGAGAGGCGTATTGCGCGTTTCCCTAATCGCCTCTTCCAATATGCTCTTCATTTGCTCTTGTTCCAGGGCGACCATTCCATCGTCGCCTGAGTCAGAAGATCTACATCGGCATTTACGTGTGCGGGTTGCTCTGCAACTCGTAGATCCGCATCTCCTGTCGTAGTATTTTTTTCCGACGAAGGAATAGCCTCACGTCGTAGCCATTCGAGTTCGGCGTCATCAAATATTTTTGAGCGCATGATGTACCGAACTCGGTCTGCCAGGTTTGGCTCGGTAACGGTAATAGACGGCTCCAGCTCAGCAAATAGTCGATGCATCTTAACCCGGTACGCAAAACCTCCAATTTCTTCCCCTTTCGCTCTAAATACCCCCGCTAGACGTTTATATTCATTTCCTTCGTCCAACGTATGCGGCGTACTCCACCAGCGGCGGGTGCCACTTGCCGAGTCCGAGAGGACACCAAGCCATCTGGTGGGGTTATTAATATTATTATTATACTTACTGTTCGAAATGAATGTATATGATCGTCTTTTAATGCATTTTAATTGTTTAAATTATTATATCTATGATAATTGTAAATGACTTTATATCATTGATTGATTTGACTACTTTAATCATAACAGTAAGTATATTAAAATCGTAAAGACATTAGGCTGACAACTGCTGTGTTCCGCTCTGAGTTGTGTTACCGCTCCGATATAATCATATATTTTATTTAAATAAAAATAAATAAAAAAATCATAGGCTGTGAGACAAACCATCTTAGTGATCGAAGGTGACAACGTATCTGTAGTCTTCTTTGTTTGAAGTTGCCTGTATATATCCAAGGACTGCAGTAGCCAATTTTCATCAAAAGGAGAGAAAAACAGTCCTTGTCATCAGGACTGTTTTTCAATTCTGTAATAAAAAAAAATAAGACAGTTAAGAATATTAAGATAACGTTAAGTTATCAGTAGGTTTAATAAAATCAAGTACCACTTTTACAAATTTCGGTAAAACTTCTTCTCCAAGACGCTAAGAAGCTCTCTAGTTTTTTTGTCCATATTCTGCTTATGAAATAAAAATATTATAACCAACCTTGATCCCAACTGCAGCATGGGTCTAGACAGAATAAATACAAAAATAATTAAAAGTGTTAAAAATCAAATCTACAAAAATCATCTGAATAAGTGTCTGAATAAACTAATAGCCGATGAGAACTTTCCTGAAACACTTAAAATAGCGAAAGTAACACCAAGCTATAATACCAGATATCTTGGAAATTATCGACCAATTTCAGTGTTGCCTATAATGTAGAAAATACTCGAGTTATCAAAAATCGATTAGAAAAAGATTTAAGTACTATAAATTATATCATTGACCGGCAATATGGATTCAGACCAAAAAGTAATGCTACTACAGATACTATTGTTCTCATTACTAAAATTAAACAAAATACAGATAGTAAATATAGTGTACTATTTTTATCGAACTAAAAATGGCATTGGACACAGTCTGTCACAAATTGCTCTTAAAGAAACTGGAATCCATCAATATCACTGGAAATGCTTTGAAAATGTTCGAGTTTTACCTAAAAATCCTTTGCAAGTGTGCCGTCCCACAGGGATCTATTCTAGGCCCCTTGCTCTTTAATACACATAAAAAACATTCAAGAAATTAAACTACATGGATACCTTACTTTATACGCTGACGACATTTGTTCATTCTACTTCGGATCCTCCATTCATTAAATTATCTCACAAGCCCAAGACAATTTAAATTCTTTATTAGTGTTCATTCCCTGCCCAACCTCAAGGATAGGATTGGGCAGGATCACATAATGGTGAACCTACAATGCCAACAATCCCACGGTTCTTAAGTAAACCGTGTATATCAAACAACATCGCGACACAAATAACGTCCAAGGCCATCTGTTGGTGACAACGCAAGCCAAATCAGTTCGAACATATCGCCACTATTGTGGCGATTGTCCTTATTTTATTGACATACGGTGGCCAACAAAAAAGAAGTTTCTTAAGCACACAATGAAAGTAGAATATATGATTATCTAATAACTACTTATTTTGTGACAGGCAAAAAACACTTGGTTCATATCTAAAGCGAAAGTGCATTTAAACATTACACGCATGTATCGATTAAATTCTTTAACATGGAAGCTGATTCAACAGTTGCTCTTTTCTGACTTAACAGCCGTTTTAAAATGCGATAAGTATTTCTTGTTGTTATAACGCAACTCTAATAATTGGCAACAACGGTCATAATTTGTACGGGCTACAGCACGTACATTTTTGTAGCGTCAGCAGTTTACGCTATTACGCTACAATAATGCATTTTGAGTGAGTGCGCTAATTGAGCCCAACAATACCGGTCACGCGTGCTCGCAGTATCATTTTCCATCTATTATTAAATTAGATTTAGTTGGTTCTATCAATAAACTATCAATTATCAACTTCCCAGTATTGACTATCATTTACTATCAACTACTGTCAAACTATCAAACGTGGAGGTTCCGTCGCAGCCCCTACATATTTCTGGTCCCTCGACAAACTCGCGTGGGTGTACAAAAAGTGTGCATCACAAGTGAGAGCAACCAGCAGGAGACGTGAGTTATCATCGGATTATCAACATCGGGAGTCGGTGATCTACAAACAGCTGAGCAGATCTGAACAAGTAAGATCTTTCCTTTTTTATTATCACTATGTCCAACATGGAGGATATTTTGGCAAATCAACAACAATTGTTCGGTGCCATAGAGCACTTACTTACGAAATTCATTTTGTACTTACGAAATGAATTTCACACTTAAGAATATATTTACGTACGTACGAAATTCGTTTCGAACTGACGAATTTAGTTTAATACATAGGAAATTCATTTCGTACTCACAAATTTCGTAAATACGAACCTGATTTCGTAAGTATTAAACTTAATTCGTAAGTACGAAACTAAATTCTTGAGTACGAAACTAATTTCATATGCATTAAAATCTTTATAAATTCGTAAGAACAAAATTTAACTAATAAGTACGAAATTAATTTCGTAAGCACCAAACTAATTTTGTAAGCACGAAACTAAATTTGTAAGTTCAAAATCATTTTTGTAAGTAAGAAACGTAACTCGTAAGTACGAAACGAACTTCGTAAGAAAGAAACAAATTTCGTAACTACGAATTTAATTTCGTGAGTACGAAACGAATTACGTAAGGACAAAACTAAATTCTTAAGTACGAAACTAAATTCGTTAGTACAAAACTAATTTCGTAGGAACGAAACGAATTTCTCAAGTAAATTCCTAAGTACAGTGAGTATTTTGATAGAGTAATTTTTAGTAATTCCTAAGAGTGTGGTTTGAACAGTGGTAGAGCCAAGCGGTAGCTTTTGCTGTCACACGGATGGGCCAGCTCGAACCGGGGTGGTACCACGACCTCACAGAATACCAGAAGTAGAGGTTTACCTCTGCGTTGCGCTTGGTGAGTGCAGGTGGCAGGAGGCCCAATCCCCTCCCCACCTCCATCAACATGGTAGTGTAATTAAATAAAAGACTACCCCAGGAGGGTACCAGCACCCCTGGAGAATCCCTCGCTGAGCTTCCACGACCAAACTACTTCAATCCAGCACTTTTATTAGGGGGCAAAATTCCGCTCGCGACTAATGCTGCTCGGGGCAAGCGGAGCAATACAACCAAGGCGACCCCTGTCACGCTTTGCCCTTTTTAACCGAGACTCAGGTGTCCTCTCCGGCTGATACTTCATATCTCTCCTACCCGGGATACAAATTGGAACACTCCTTTGTGCCCCGGGCTGGAGTTTGTGTATACGTCAGAGAGGACATCTGTTTTCGACGCCTCGGCAGCCTTGAAGGTACGGACCTGTCCATCCTATGGCTGCGCGTAGACAGCGACGACCATCCCCGCGTCTACGGGTGCCTCTATAGGTTCCATAGCGGTAATGCCGACACAGACCGACTCATCGACCACGTCCAAATGGCTGCAGACTCCGTGCTACAACAGGTCCCATCCACAGAGATCGTGATACTCGGTGATTACAACGCCCACTACGCTGAATGGCTTGGTTCTCGTTCAACCGATCATGCGGGTAGATCTGTCTACGACTTTGCTTTGGCATATGGTCTAACACAACTGGTTACTTCGCCTACGCAGATCCCAGATGTGGAAGACCATGTACCTTCCCTGTTGGACCTTCTGCTGACCTCTCACCCGGACGGATATCAGGTCTCCGTCGATGCCCCTCTGGGCTCTTCGGACCATTGTCTGATCCGGAGCACGGTGCCACTCACGCTCCAATCGCAATAGCGATCTGCAGCTTGCCGCCGTGTTTGGCACTATAGGTCAGCTGATTGGGACGGGATGCGGTCTTTTTTTGCATCCTACCCTTGGGGGCGGATTTGCTTCTCGCCGGAAGATCCCAGCGTTGTTGCCGATTCTGATGCTGATGTGGTACTTCAGGGTATGGAACTTTTTATTCCATCCTCTGTGGTGCCCATCGGAGGCAGATCCCAGCCATGGTTTGGTCGCTCCTGTAAAATAGCATCACGCTATAAGCAGGAGTGCTACCGGGCCTGGGCTGACGCATCAACGTCTCGGGACTTAAACACCAGCGCACTTAAAAAGAAGTATAATTCCGCCTCCAAGTCCATCAGAAGCGTCATTGTCAAGGCAAGGTCTGAGCACATCGGCAGAATTGGCGAGAAGCTAGTTCGCAGAAGAAGCTTCCTTCGGGAACCCGTGCATTCTGGTCTCTCGCCAAGGCTGTCCAAGGGAACTTCTGTCAGCCATCACTTCCATCTCTGCACAGAGAGGACGACTCACTGGCCCGTGCCTCAAAAGAGAAAGCCGATCTGTTGTGATATCTTTTTGCGTCTAGCTCGACCCTAGATGACGGGGGGAACACACCGCCGACCATCCCGCGATGTGAGTGCTCCATGCCGGATGTGATTTACACAGCGCTCGATTCGCAAAGCACTCTTCTCCCTGGACGTCAGCAAGTCGAGTGGGCCCGATGGAGTCCCTCCCATTGTGCTGAAGACGTGTGCTCCGGAGTTGGCACCGGTTTTAACGCGTCTTTTCCGGTACTCATACTCCCAAAGCGTAGTCCCGAATTCATGGAAGACAGCTTTGGTCCACCCGATCCCTAAAAAAGGCGACCACTCAGACCCGTCCAACTACAGGCCTATCGCCATCACCTCCTTGTTCTCCAAAATAATGGAATCCATTATAAACTGCCAGCTCATGAGGTACCTTGAGGATCACCAGCTGATCAGTGACCATCAGTACGGTTTTCGTCGGGGTCGATCAGCAGGTGATCTTCTAGTTTACTTAACTCATAGATGGGCGGAGGCAGTAGAGTCCAAGAGGGAGGCATTGGCCGTTAGTTTGGACATACCGAAGGCCTTCGATCGGGTCTGGCACAAGGCGCTTCTTTCGAAGCTTCCTTCCTATGGGCTTCCCGAGAAATTGTGCAAATGGATCACCAGTTTCCTTGGTGATCTGAGCATCAAGGTCGTAGTAGACGGTGCATGCTCTGATTTTAAGCATATCAACGCTGGTGTTCCACAAGGCTGCGTGCTATCACCAACGCTGTTTCTCCTGCATATCAATGATATGTTGCTAACTGGTAGCATTCATTGCTATGCAGACGACAGCACTGGGGATGCCTTATATACCGGCCGTGCCAATATTTCTCGGGAAAACGTCGCCGAGTACCGGGACAAATTTGTGTCTGAAGTCGAGTCTTTGCTTAACAAAGTCTCGGATTGGGGCCGACTAAATCTAGCCCAGTTCAATCCCCAGAAGACACAAGTTTGCGCGTTTACCGCTAAAAAGAACCCCTTTGTCGTATCTCCTCAGTTTCAAGGCACTCCCCTTACTGCCTCAGCCAGTATCGGAATCCTTGGCGTCTACATATCGAATAGCGTGCAGTTTCGTGGTCACTTGGAAGGGAAGGCCAAATTGGCCTCTAAAAAGCTTGGCGTGCTCAGCAGAGCGAGACAGTATTTCATGCCGGCACATCGCTTGCAACTTTACAAAGCGCAAGTTCGGCCCCACATGGAATACTGTTCTCATCTTTGGGCCGGGGCACCCCAGTGCCAGCTCCTTCCACTTGACCGCATCCAGCGCAGAGCTGTTCGAATCGTCGACGACCGAGTTCTTTCCGATCGGCTCGATACACTGGCACTGCGTAGAGATGTTGCATCTCTTTGCGTATTTTATCGCATCTATCACGGGGAGTACTCTGAGGAATTGTTCGGACTAATTCCAGCCGCTCAATTTCACCATCGCACGTCGCGACAAAACTCGCGTTACCATACATACTATCTGGATGATTGGCGGTCCACCACTGTGCGATTTAGAAGAAGTTTTCTCCCTCGCACAACTTCTTTGTGGAATCAATTACCACTAGCGAATTTTCCGAACCGAAACGACTTAGGAACCTTCAATAAAAGAGCTTACACCTTTCTAAAAGGCCGGCAACGCATCTGCAATTCCCCTGGTGTTGCGGTTGTTCATGGGCGGCGGTAGTCACTTACCATCAGGTGAGCCGCATGCTCGTTTGCCCCCTATTCTATAAAAAAAAAGTACGAACCTATACTCGTTGAAACAAAATGAATTTTGTAAGTTTTCAACGATTTTCGTAAGCACGAACCTAAATTAGTAGTTATGAAACCTAATTCGTAAATATGAAATTAATTTCGTAAGTAAGAAACAAATTTTTTAAGTTTGAAACTAAATTCATAACTCCGAAACGAATTTTGTGAGGTTCAACCTAAATACGTAAGTACAAAACTAATTTTGTAATTACTAAACGAATTTCGCAAGTCGCTTATTCGTTTTACAATTAACAAATACGCAAAAAAAAAACAAACAAAAAACACTAACGCAATGGAATTCGTTTTGTAATCATTTATTTTTGATATTTATGAGAGTGATAAAAATGGGTAAATCCATATCGATTTGTTTATTTGATTAATAATTTCATAAAACATAATAATTATTGATTCGCTTTAAATTCTAACGCTTTTTAAAATTTGTTTTGTTTTATTTATATTAATTCCGTTTGAATGTATATTTTTTTTATATTCGTTTCTATCTATCGTTTATATTCGTTTCGGACTTATAAATTTAGTTTCGTACTTAATAAATTTGTTTCATACTAATAACGAATTTAATTTGGTTCTTACGAGTGTAGCTTCGGATTTACGAAATTAATTTCGTACTCACGAAATTAGTATCGTAGTTATAAAATTCGTTTCATTCTTACGAAGTTAGTTTAATACATACGAATACGACTTAAGTTTAGTTCTAAAGAATTTATAACGATTTTAATACATACGAAATTAGTTTCGTACTCACGAATATAATTTCATACTAACGAATTAAGTTTCATAACTACGAGCTTAGTTTTGTACTTACGAAAATCGTTTAAAACTTACAAAATTCATTTTGTTTCAACGGGTTTAGTTTTGTACTTACGAATTTAATTGAGAAATTCGTTTCGTTCTTTCGAAATCAGTTTTGTACTAACGAATTTAGTTTTATAGTTAAGAATTTAGTTTCGTACTTACGTAATCCATTTCGTACTCACAAAATTAAATTCGTAGTTACGAAATTCGTTTCTTACTTACGAAATTCGTTTCGTACTTAACAGTAGAGTGAAAATAGTTTTGTACTTACGAATTTAGTTTCGTGCTTACAATATCAGTTTAATACATAGGAAGTTCATTTCGTTCTCACAAATTTAATATCTTTCTTAAGAACTTAAATTCGTAATGTAATGGATAACCATGATATAGTATTATTTGCAGATGACACTTCTTTAATTTCAATTTAAGTCGACAATTACTAAAAGATGACGAAGTAAATAATGCTATATGTAAATTAATAAATTGGTTCAATGTTAATAATTTGCATTTAAATGGCATTAAAACGAAATGTATGAAATTCATGACTCCAAATGTCAAACAATTAAATACTAATGTAATTTTAAATGGGGAGAAACTGAGTCTTGTAGATACCACCATTTTTCTTGGAATAACACTAAACGCGAAGCTTCAATGGAGCCCTCATATATCAAAACTAGCAAGCAGACTTAGTTCTGCAGTATATGCTGTAAAAAAGATTAGAAGTCTTACCAGTATTGAAACAGCTAGACTAGTTTACTTTAGCTATTTCCATAGCATAATGTCGTATGGTATTTTGCTATGGGGACACGCAGCTGACACTGAAATTATATTTGTTTTACAGGAGAGGGCCATAAGAGCAATTTATGATTTAAAGCCTAAAGAGTCGCTGCGACAAAAATTTAAGGAAATTAATATATTAACTTTGGCCTCTCAATACATTTATGAAAATGTAATGTACGTACACAAAAATAAAAGTAGTTTTACAAAAATAAGTGATATTCATTCTGTAAATACTAGGAACAGACACAAGCTAGTAGTACCAGTTACTCGACTCCATCGAGTCAGTAATTCATTCTTGGGGCGACGTATACGCTTTTACAACAAAATTTCAGAAAATATACAAAATTTGACCTGCTCAAAGTTCAAAAACTTTATTAAACTAAGTTTGTATAAAAAGGGTTATTATAATATCAA
This sequence comes from Parnassius mnemosyne, assembly GCA_963668995.1. Taxonomy (NCBI): domain Eukaryota; kingdom Metazoa; phylum Arthropoda; class Insecta; order Lepidoptera; family Papilionidae; genus Parnassius; species Parnassius mnemosyne. The sequence continues at coordinate 44,449,383 of CAVLGL010000079.1, read as the reverse complement.
GGAATTTATAGATGATAATAACCCCTGGAAATGAGGTGATCGCTACCAAGCTATTTCTAATTTGTAGTGTTGTTAATAAGTATTATTTATAATCTATATTGAGTAAAAAAGTTTCTGTTTCTGTTTCTGTTTAATAACGAATTTAGTTTCGTACTTACGTAAGTCGTTTCGTACTCACAAAAATAAGTTTCGTACTTACGAAATTCGTTTCTTACTTACGAAGTCCGTTTTGTACTCACGAATTTATTTTCGTTTGCATGAATTTAGTTTCGTAATTACCAATTTCGTTTCATACTTACGAAATTAATTTCATATTTACGAAATACATACAAAATTAGTTTCGTACTCAAGAATTTAGTTTTGCACTTACGAATTAAGTTTAATAACTATGTATACTTAGTTTCGGACTTAATATCGGAAAATCGTTTCGTGCTTACAAAATTAGTTTGGTACTTACGAAATTAATTTCGTACTTACGAGTTTAGTTTTGTTCTTACGAATTTATAACGGTTTTAATACATACGAAATTAAATTAGTACTCATGAATTTAGTTTGACACTTACGGATTAAGTTTAATACTTACGAAATCAGGTTCGAACTTACGAAATTCGTTTCGTACTTACGAAATTCGTTTCGTACTTACGAAATTCATTGTGTACTTACGAATTTAATATCATACTTACGAATTTAGTTTTTGATTTTCGTTTCGTACTTACGATTTTATTTTAATACATAGGAAATTCCTTTCGTACTCACAAATTTAGTGTCGTCCTTACGAATTTAGGTTCATACTTATGAATCTATTTTATAACTTACAAAATAAGTTTCGTACTTACGAGTGTAGTTTCATTCTTACGAATTTAGGTTCGTAGTTATGAAATTATTTTATTATTTACAAAATTCGTTTCGTAATAACGAATTTTCTTTAATACATACGAAATTAGTTTCGTTCTCACGAATGTAGTTTCGTACTTACGAATTGGATTTCGTACTTACGAATTTACTTGCGAAATTAGTTTCGTTCTTATGAAATCAGTTTTTTAGTAATGAATTTAGTTTCGTACATACGTAATTCGTTTCGTTCCCACGAAATTTAATTCGTTTTTAGTTTTAACGAATGCAGTTTCATTCTTACGATCTTAGTTTCGTAATTACGAATTTAGATTCGTACTTAAGAGTTTAGATTCTTACTCACGAAATTAATGTTGTAGTTAATTCAAGTTAGAAATTAATTTGTTTTTTACATACGAAATTCGTTTTTTACTCACAAATCTATTTTCGTTCTCACGAATTTAGTTTCTTCATAATGAATTTAGTTTTATACCCACGAAACGTCGTACTTACGAGTTTAATTTCTTACTAAATACAACCCTTCACAAGACCACTGCTGAACATAGGCCTCCCCCAAGGAATGCCACAAAGTACGGTCCTGAGCCACCTGATCCATCGAATTCCTACATAACTAACCAGGTCGTCACTTCATCTAGCGTCACTCCATCTAGTGGGGGGACGCCCTACACTTCGCCTGCCGGTACGAGGCTGCCACTCGAGAATCTTTTTTCCCCATTGGTTGTCGGTTCTTCGAGCTATATGGCCGGCCCACTTCAGCTTACTAATCCGTTGGGCTATGTCGGTCACTCTGGTTCAACTGCGGATATCCTCATTTCTAAGTTTATCACGCAGAGAACCTCCGAGCATAGCCTTTTACATAGCTCTCTGAGCGACCTTGAGCTTCCTTATCTGGCCATCAGTAAAGGACCACGTCTCAGTTCCATATGTCATCACTGGCAATACGCACTGATTGTACAGTCTCGTTTTCAAGTTTTGAGATATACGAGATATACGAGATATTTGAGATAGACGAGAAGATGTGCCGTAATTTCTCGAATGCTGCCAAACCGAGTTGAATCCGTCGATTGACCTCTCGATCGAAGTTGGACTTACCTAGTCGGACTATTTGTCCCAGGTAAACATACTCGTCAACAACTTTGAGCTTAGTGCTCCCAACAACTATCGGCATAGGTGTGACATGGACATTAAACACGATCTTTGTTTTTCCATGTTCATCTTAAGACCTATCCGTTGAGAAACACTATTAAGGTCATTGAGCATAGTGCTTAGGTCCTCCAGCAATTCTGCCATAAGGACTATATCGTTGGCAAATCGAAGGTGAGTGATGTACTCGCCATTGATGTTGATACCGTATCCTTTCCAGTCCAGAAGCTTGAAAACGTCTTCCAATGCAGCGGTGAAGAGTTTCAGGGATATGACGTCACCCTGTCTTACATCTCTCTGCAATTGGATAGGTTTCGTACTCTGGTTCTGTACTCGGATACCCATCGTAGCTCTAACGTACAAACACTTCAGCAATTCGATCTACCGACAGTCCACTTGGCACCGCTGGAGGGACTGCAGCATCGCCCAAATTTCGACGGAATCAAATGCTTTCTCATACTCCACATACGCCAGACATAGTGGCAATTTGTACTCCTCGGACTTCTGTACAATTTGCCGAAGGGTATGTATGTGGTCTATGGTGCTAAAGCCTTTTCGGAAACCGGCTTGTTCGGGAGGCTGGAAGTCGTCAAGTCTGCGCGCGAAACGATTCGTAATGACTCTCGAAAATAGCACTTAAACGCGGCTCAGAAGGTAAAATCGGTCTGTAGTTCTGCAAGAGAGCGTTGTCGCCGTTCTTGAAGAACAAGACCACCGCACTTCTGCTCCACGCCTCCGGTGTAATGCCACCATGGAGGACGGAATTAAAGAGCTTCTGAAGGACTTCAAGTACCGGTCTTCCACCCGCTTTCAGAAGCTCCGCTGTAATTCCATCCTCGCCTTGGGCCTTACCGTTTTTAAGGTGCTGGAGAGTCATTCTAATCTCGCTCAGACTGACGTCCGGGATATCTTCGGAATAGTGTCGGATGAGTGCGGTTGTCTGCACTTTTGCTCCACGGCTCCGGTGTAATGCCACCATGGAGGACGGAATTAAAGAGCTTCTGAAGAACTTCAAGTAACGGTTTTCCACCCGCTTTCAGAAGCTCCGCTGTAATTCCATCCTCACCTTGGGCCTTCCGTTTTTAAGTTGCTGGAAAGTCATTCTAATCTCGCTCAGACTGACGTCCGCGATATTTTTGGAATTTAGTTTCGTACTTATGAAATTCGTTTCATACTTATGAAATAAAATTCGTACTTACGAGTTTAATTTCTTGCTTAGGAAAATAGTTTTGTACTTACGAATTTAGTTTCTTTCTTATGAAATTTGTTTCATACTTACGAAATTAAATTCGTACTTAAATAAAACTAATTTTACGGATTTTATTGCGTATATTAAATTATTTTATATTCCCGACGTTTCGGGCACTTTTCAGCACCCATTGTCACGGGGGGGGGGGACTGAGGTTTATGACGTTCCAATGTCATAATTAACCACGGCTACCTTCAGATTAAAAATTATTAATTTTTGTTCCGATCTACGCAGTATGAACTTATAGTATCATGAAGTGTTGCAGTTGGATGCTTGGGTTGGGATTTAATTTTATTAATTATGGGATCCAAAGCAGATGGTAGCACTTATCCATCTTCTCTATTCAAATTAGGATGTATTTTAATTTCAATTGCCTCGCGAAACATCCTGGGGAGGAATCGGTGTTCTTTGGCGAGGATTTGTGGTCTATCAAATCTAATGTAGTGACGGGGCGATCCTGTACGTGTTCACAAACTGCAGACTTACGACTTCGTACTTACGACTTTAATTTCTTACTTAGGGAAATAGTTTTGTATTTAGGAATTTAGTGTCGTACTTATGAAATTCGTTTCATACTTACGAAATTAACTTCGTATTTACGAGTTTAATTTCTTACTTAGGAAAATTGTTTTGTACTTACGATTTTAGTTTCGTGCTTATGAAATTCGTTTCGTACTTTTGAAGTCAGATTTGAACTTAGAAATTTACTTTCGTACTCATGAATTTAGTTTTGTACTTACGTAATTCGTTTCGTACTCACGAAATTAAATTCGTAGTTACGAAATTCGTTTCTTCCTTACGAAATTCGTTTCGTACTTACGAGTTACGTTTCTAACTTATGAAAATGGTTTTGTACTTACGAATTTAGTTTCGTGCTTACAAAATAAGTTTGGTACTCACGAAATTAATTTCGTTTTTACGAGTTTACTTGCGAAATTTGTTTTGTTCTTATAAAATCAGTTTTGTACTAAAGAATTTAGTTCCTTACTTAGGAATTCAGTTTCGTATTTACGTAATTCGTTTCGTATTCACGAAATTAATTTAGTAGTTACGAAATTAGTTTCTAACTTATAAAATTCGTTTCTTTCTCACGAATTAATTTTCGTTCTCACGAATTTAGTTTCGTTATTACGAATTTCGTTTCGTACTTACGAAATTTATTTCGTATTTCACACTTAGGAAAATAGTTTTGTACTTACGAATTTAGTTTCGTACTTATGAAATTTGTTTCGTACTTTCGAAATCAGATTTGAACTTACGAATTTAGTTTCGTAATTACGAAATTCGTTTCGTACTTACGAAGTTCTGGCTACGAAACGCTTAACAATTTTTATTTGTTAAATGAATAAATCTATTTTTTGATTTATGATAGCGGTATTCATATATCCAAAAAATATTGCAATATTTTTGCACGAAAAAAAGTACATGGAGATAAAAATTAAATCTGGTAAATTTCGCAATTCATTAGTTTGCGGATAAAATAAAAAGTGCTGCCAATTACAAATATCTCGTTAAAAATTCGGTGCTGCTTTTTCAATCAATTTTAATGGTGTCCTTATTATATGCTCATCTTGGTTCCTTCTTTCCGAAATGTATCACTGAAATATATCGACCGCCTTCAGTTGTTAGGGTTTGAAATATCCTCAAACTTGAACTTTGGGCGGTTCATTAAGTCGAAAGCCAAAGCAGCTGCAAGAAAGCTGGGAGTCTGGAAATTTGTTTCGTACTTTCGAAATCAGACTTGAACTTACGAATTTAGTTTCGTCCTTACGAAATTAGTTTCGTACTTACGAATGTCTATTAGTACTTACGAAATTAGTTTCATTTTAACGAAATTCGTTTCGTACATACGAGTCTAGTTTTCTTCTTACGAGTTTAGTTTTTATCCTACAAAAGCAGGTTTCGTTCTCACAAATTTAGTTTTGTTCTTACAATTCCAGTTTTGAACTTACGAATTTAGTTTCGTACTTACGAATTCAGTTTCGTTCTCACGAATTTAGTTTCATACTTACAAAATTAGTTTCGAATTAACGAATTTATTTCGTTCTTACGAAATTTGTTTCGTACTTACTCAGTTAGTTTTGTACTTACGAGTCTAGTTTTCTTCTTACGAGTTTAGTTTTTATCCAACAAATTTAGTTTTGTTCTGTCGAATTTAGTTTCTTACTATCGAATTTAGTTTCTTACTTATGAAATTCGGTTCGTACTAACGAAATTAGTTTTTTACTTATGAAATTCGGTTCGTACTCATGAAATTCTATTTATGTATTTTATACGTGGTATGGCCATGCTGCAGCTATATTAGTAGTATAATTGTAGCACGAATGGGTCGGCTTGACCGAAGAAGGACCAAGATATCACAGAATACCAGCGTAAAAGAGCAGCTTAACACTGCTGTGCTTCGTATAGTGAGTGTAGAGAACCGAAGACCCTTTATACTAGAAAAGAGGCATTCCTCACAGGTGATAACGCATCTGCATTTTGATTCGCAAACGAGGATAAATGTTGATGTCTATGGGCCACAGCAACCACTTACCATCAGGTGGACTGTATGACCGTTTGTCACCCGATCCTATAAAAAAATCGGTTCATACTCACGAAATAAGTTTTGTTCTCACGAAATTTGTTTTGTCTTCACAAATTTAGTTTCATTCCTACTGTTTCGTACTTACAAATTTAGTTAATTACATTCGAAACTCGTTTCGTACTCACAAATTTAGTTTTGTTTTTGCGAAATTAGTTTCCTTCTTACGAATTTAGTTTTGTACTTATGACTATAGTTTCTTATTTCGAACTTCGTACTACATTCATACTTACGAATGTATATTCGTACTTACAAAATTAGTTTCATACTCACGAGTTTAGTTACGTTCTAACGAGTTTGGTTTCGTAATTACAAAAGCAGTTTTCCTACTTACGAGTTTAGTTTTCTTCTTAAGAGTTTAATTCACCTTTACTTCAAACTCATAATCATTACAGCCTTTCAAAGGTCCACTGCTGAACATAGGCCTCCCCAAAGGAATGCCACAAAACACGGTCCTGAGCCACCTGCATCCATTGACTTCCTGCATGTCTTACCAGGTCGTCATTCCATCTAGTGGGGGATCTCCCTACACTTCGCCTGCCGGTATGAGGCTGCAACTCGAGAACCTTTCTTCCCCATCGGTTGTCGGTCCTTCGCGCTATGTGGCTGGCCCATTGCCACTTCAGCTTACTAATCCGTTGCGCTATGTCAGTTACTCTTGTTCTACTGCGGGTATCCTCATTTCTAAGTTTATCACGCAGAGAAACCACAAGCATAGCCCTCTCCATAGCTCGCTGAGTGACCTTGAGCTTCCTCATACAGCCAGTAGTGAAGGACCACGTCTCAGATCCCTAAGTCATCACTAGCAACACGCACTGATTGTACAATTTAGTTTTCAGGTTTTGAGGTATGTCTAACGAGAAGATGTGTCGTAGTTTCCCGAACGCAGCCCAGCCGAGTTGAATCCGTGGATTAACCTCTCGGTCGAAATTGGACTTACCTAGTCGCACTATTTGTCCCAGGTAAACATACTCGTCAACAACTTCGAGCTTAGTGCTCCTAACAACTACCGGCATAGGTGTGACATTGACATTAAACATGATTTTTGTTTGTCCATGTTCATCTAAGACGTTGGGAGACACTATTGAGGTCATTGAGCATAGTGCTTAAGTCCTACAGGGATTCTGTCATAAGGACTATATCGTCGACAAACCGAAGGTGAGTGATGTACTCGCCATTGATGTTAATACCGCATCCTTTCCAGTCCAGAAGCTTGAAAACGTCTTCCAATGCAGCGGTGAAGAGTTTCGGGAATATAACATCACCTTAGCTTACACCTCTTTAGGAACCGGTTTGTTCGGGAGGCTGAAAGTCGTCAAGTCTGCATGCGAGACGATTCGTAATGACTCTCGGAAACAGCACGTAGACGCGGCTCAGAAGGGAAATCGGTCTGTAGTTCTGTAAGAGAGCGTATATCTTCGGAATAGTGTCAGATAAGACTCGCTCTTGGATCGTTGCTCACACTTGCGTGTGGCTCCAACGATGACGTGTACAGCTGCCCATAGAACCTCTCAATCTCATTCAAAATTTCAGATCTCCCGGAAACGATCCTACCACACTCGGTCTTCAGCTTTAACAGATGGCTCTTTCTGGCAGACAAATCTCTGGCAAAGACTTTGGAGCCTTGGTTCCGCTCGATCGCTTCTTCAATATAAGCTGTATTGAAGTTGCGTCCCACCGCATGCATTTGGAGATTTGTCTGTTCAGTTGCCTGTATGCCGTCAAATCTGTTGAAGAATGTAGCTTCATCTCCCGTATAACAGCCATGAGATTAAGAGTGTGATCGGAGAGTTTTTGTGTTCTTCTGCGGCGGGTCTTGCAAAACTTAGCTCCGACCGCATGGACAGTTTCCACGAGCTTGTCATTCATATAGTCCACTTCATTGCAGTCTTCTAGGCACTGAAAACGGTTTTGTAACTAGAGCTGAAAGGATTCGGGACTTTGAAACAGAGCACGAGGGGGACGGAGCGTTGA